>VZTI01003658.1:282637-404644 GCA_013397865.1 Struthidea cinerea | reverse complement strand
TTTTTTTTTTTTTTACATAAACTAGTCTGGGAATCATGTTCTTTGAAATGATTATTTTCAAAGTGTCCTTCTCAAGATATTTCAGGCCTTAATTTTGAAAATACTCCAGTGGACTTGCCTTCAAAATTTTTATTGCTCTCTCCCCCATGTGACAGTCACTCATGTGGACAAGTTTTCTGTGTTTTTCCAAGTTCCCTTGATCTTCAAGAAAGATGGAATAAGTAGTGGAGTAACAAGGAGTTAGTTTGTAATGTTTACGGATGAGGAGTAAATGAGGAATTTCTGGTACTTGATGTTTGAGAAGGAATTGTGAGAATTCATTAAGCAATTAATTCTCTGATAGAAAGGTACTCTGGTTAGGTTTTGCTGTGGGCACAAACTTCAAGCCTCAGTTTTATTATCTGCAACTGTTTTGATCTAACTGCTGAGAAAATACAGGGAAGACTCCTAATGACACAAACCCAAGGAAATATATCACTGAAATGAGAACATCAAGATTTCCGTTTAGTCTGAAATGCCACCCAAAGATGCTTTTCCAAAGACTTTCTGGTTCTCTCTTGGAAACCTTACAAGCTCTTGTTTCCCCTCGGGACTTCTAGAATTTCCCTGTTTAGACTGGAGGGTCTCTGAAGCGGAGGCTGTTTTGATAAACTGTGTGTACAGCACCTTACACAATGGACCTCTGATCACAGCCTGCATCTCCACGTTATGGCAATGCAAATAAATATATGAGCAACTGTCCCTTGAACAGGAAGGAAAATAAAAATTGGATTCCCCGGAGGGTTGACACGTATACGGTAATCGGTCTCCTATCATAATAATGTTGTATTTGTTGAAATCCAAGATTTAGTAGATGTTCAGCATTTCTTAGCATCCCATTTTGTCCTATATTCTTGTGCAGAAGGTTTTGCTTGTTTGCTTTTATCCTGTTTTGCCCGACACTAGGGGAGACTTTGTTTTACTAACATTTGTAGCCGTCACTTTGATCTGCAACAGGAAAGCTCAAGATTGGCTTCTTTGCCCATAGGGAAACAGATGAGATCAGAATATGCCAGTTTTAAAAACCTCAGTAGATTGGCTCTAGAATAAATAATTCTTTTTCCTTAGTTAATTGCAAATTACATCTTTATTTTTAACAAAAACACTATGTTTTTGGCACATGGTAATTCATTTGTGAAGGCTGGAGGCGGATTTCTATTTATTCCTGACACACACGAGGTTTTTTGTTCCTTGTAAATAAAAGAAATATTATAGTTTCCAAAGTCTCATTTACTTCAGGTTTTTGTGCTTTCTTGTTTTCTAATGTCCTTCTGTCATAGTGTTTGGTAGCAAAATTGTCACTCATGACAAGTACTTCCAAAAATGTGTGGTTATAGACCAGGGTAGCGTAATATCAGATTGGGTGTGGGTAAAGAAGGGTTCACTTCTTTTCAGCAAGCGCTATGCAACCACACCAGCGATTGTGACTAAGCTGATTTCAGACCAGCTTCCCTCTTTCCTAACAAGGGAGGAAGTGGATTCAAGGGCATTCTGGAGAATCAATGAGAGGAGCACCAGAGAAGCAGACGCAGGCCGTGCCAATTCTCTCGGTGTCTCCTGCCACAGGGCTTGTGGTGACTGGGCAGAGAAGTGCTGGCAACTGTGTTTTGCCCTCAGTGTTCAGCCTTTCGAGCTGATGCTCCATCTCCTGGTCTGGGATTTTGCAGTCACGGGAAGGGCTCAAGTAAGGGTGTTTCTGTTACTTATTGACTCTTCTGGTGGGTAAAAAAGTCTGGATATCAGTCTGAATGTGCTAAACCACCAGGCTCTTTGGTGGTAGCTGCAAGCGACTGGATATTGCAGCACACCTTAAGAAAAAGATGTCTGTGCAGCCTGCTATAAAAACTGAATGTGCAAAACAATGTGGTGGCTCAGCCATATCCCCTGTGCACCCATCTGTGCTCGCTTGGGCCTGCAAGGCGTTTCCCTGTTTCTACATGTTTGCACTAGAAATGGAGGGAAAAGTCTGTCCACATTTCTCCCCTGCTACACTGTGACTGTTCCAGGGGCCCTCGAGTTTCACATGATAGATACCAGTGGCTGGAGAAGGATCCTCCTCAGTGCCAGCTTTCCTCTTCCAGATATTTCTTCCTTGCTTCTCCATGTGACATGAGCAGTTTTCAGGAGTACAGAAAATTCTAGGGGCTATAAGGACTCCGCAGGTGCTGAGAAGAGTTTTACAGAAATACTTCTTTAAAGTTGAAAACAAATTTTCTTTGACCTTTTTCATGCCCTGTTTGTGCTTGCTTGCTACTGGTGTTCATGTTGGTGCAATTTGGGGCTGGGGGGTATAGGAGTGGTCATAGAATAATAATTAAATTGGAGTATTTGCAGCAAGGCTTTTCATTAGCACCAAAGAAGTGACTGACTATAAGAGAGAACCTTAAGGCATCATGAAAACAAAACAAAACAGTTATGTCCAGTCAGAACAACTCCAGTTGTGAATTTAGCTTTTAACAATCCTTACAAAGTGTTCAGTCATTATTAACAAAATGATGTAATAATAATAATAATAATTTTGCTTGAATAAATATGAAAACTCTGGAGTAGGTGGCTGCCAACAGTAATATCTTCTCTTTCATATTATTCTTTCATCAAATGTTATCATATTGTGTATTAGCTGGTTACCGAGACAATTTGTGATTATAAACAAAAGAATTTCTTTATCCCATCATAGGCAAAAAAAGGAAGTTATCCATAATTCTCTTCACAGTTTATGGACTATATAATCTGAAGTGGTTGAAGCCCTCTAAGATAGTACCTTTCAATTTTCCTTCCCCCAAAGCATGAGCCAAACGTTTAGATTTTTGTCATGCTGGGAAACTACAGAACATACCCACGTAAGTTGCTCAGAAGAAGAAATACGTCACTTTTCTTTGAAAGTACATTGTACTTGCTGGCAAACTTTGTCTTGAGCAAACATTGTGAAACTTTGGTTTGGGCAGCCATTCAAGAATATCCCAAAACCCTGTTCACTGGGAAAGATTCCTGTATTTGTGCAGCAGTTTTAGACCAATACAGTCTCTCTCAAGAATGAGGGTATTTATGAAGGTAGCTTTAAAAAATTTGTCTCAAAACTCTAACTGTTCTAATTCTAAAATCCAGAAAACAAATAAGCCAGCTGTTAAGGAGTATGCCTGGCAGGTACCAGCGAGTTAGATGGTAGCGTGACTTTCACATGAACTTCCTGTAGATAATTCAGCCTTACAGCAAATCCTATAATTCTCTCCTCTTATCCATCTCAAATATTGCAATTATTGCAAATATGACTTGGGCATTTCATGAGGCATTAATCATCTTTATCAGATATTTGGCTTCAGAAATTATTTTGTAATGCTGTTTACTTTGTTACTCAGAGATGAGTTATTACAGAACAGTACTGTTGGCCATGGGAAAAGGCTGAAAGGAGGTGAAAGGCTTTATCCTTTGCATTAAGAAGCAATTTTAGAATGATTATGTGGCTAGGTGTGCACTTTCAAAGGCAGCCCTGCCTATTCCTTGCCATCAGACAGTGAGTAACGGTTCCATGGTTTGTTGCTACATTTGGTTTTCCATCCAATTCTGCTTCCCACCAAAATCAGCACACCTGCAAGGCGTGGGAAAAGTAGCACCCATCAGCCATCAGGTGAACTGAAAAAAAAAGGAATACAATTTATAAGTTGGACTCTTGCTTCCTGTGGTATGTGCATATGCTGCTTATAAAAGATGCTGAATCCAAATCCTGGGCTTGACTGGAGGCAGATGCAGTACAAATCCCGATTGTTCAAATCCCAGCCAGGGTGTCTGCCCTGCTTGCAAGTGCAAGGTTGCTTAACTGAATTTAATGAGGTTGTCCATGTGCAACACAGTTAGCAGGCAGTTGCCAGAAGCATCTGATGAGCTCTCCTGAAATTCTGCTCCATAGGGCTGGCTTTCTGTAGCCAGCAGTGGGTCAGGCTGTTGTACAGCTTCTGTGTAGGAGGGTGTCACAAACCCTGTTTCCCAGGGGAAAACCAACCTAACGGTCTGCTCTTGAAACAAACTACTTAGCCGACTTGGAAGAGCTGCCCAGACTTCTCCCCAGACGTCCAGATTTAAACTTGCAGTTCATCATGTTACATGGAGTTAATGTCTCCTGCAACACGTGGGTGGAGTGTCCTCTGATTTTTGCTGTAATTGAGTAGATGGGCATATTGCAGCCCAGCTGAATTTAACATTATTTTTACGTAGCATTTATGGCTGAGGTGTCCAGCAATGATTTGACCTCTAGGAGAGCATGGTTTATCCTCCACAGCCACATAGTCCTCCAGCAGTGTATAGAAGCCATGAACCAGACAGTGAAGCAGAATCAGCTTCTTCTTCAGCCTGCGCTCCTTCCCTGCCCCTGCCCTACTCTGGCTGGGTCTCTGAAAAATTAATTCCCCAGCAATTCCTCCTCAGATGAAACTGGTACTAACACATGTTAAAAATAAAAGGAGGCATTGTTCCCATCCTCTGGAGATTAGTTATTAACCTGTGTGATAGGTACAGGCTAGAAAACACAAGCTTTTTAAGGTTGACATGTGGTTAAACTGTGTGAATATGAAGTGGTGTGGTTTGGTTTTGCTTTTTTTTCTTTTAAAAATCAGTTGTATCTAATCTTATTTCAGCGTTTAAGAGCAGCCACAGGAAAATGAGAAGCATATGATCTGCAGCCCTGAATATTTTGTCACCTTAAAATAGAGATGGCTGGCTTCTACAGAATTTTTTGGTTTCAGATTCAGGTGTCTTCAAACAAAGGAATTCTCATTTTCTCAGTTCCTTTCCTTTCTTGGTTTGTTATTAAAATAAAGTAAAATACATATAAACAGCTTTTTCACAGTTCTAACAGTTCTGTATTGTTAAGAAAATGAGACCAACCTTGATGAAATGGGCTTGGGAAACTGACAGACAGGGAAAAGCAAAGGCTGGTTTTGCCTGTGGGACGTGAGCTGGCCCTGCAAATCTGAGACAAGCTTGCACTGCTTTTCTTACAGTGAGGCTTGTAAAGCTTGGCTGATTCTTATTAAAGGTTTCTTGCTTGAGGTTCATGGAAGTTAAAGTATGAAGGGAAGGTTCTTTATTTTAAAGAATAGAAAAAGTGTTACATTAAAGCATGAAAAATCTGCAGTGTCGGAAGTCTCCTTTGAATGGTGGAATGGGGTCTGGGCCTGGGGGAAATTCTCCTGTCTCTCATCTTTGGGACTGTCTTCTGTTACTTAACCTTAGGAGTGTGTCTTTCAGGATAATTCCAATCAGTTGAGATCTACTGAAGAATAACTATGGTTTTAGTATATTGGCTGCATTAGTCTCTGTTACAGAGGACCATGAGACTTAGTAAGCAGCCTGGGAATACTTTCCTGTAAGAAACAGCATAGTTCTCATGTGTACCTAGTGTCCTGCACTGATGAAGCGATGATGAAGTAATTTCTGCCTCTGAGAAGAGATAAATGAGTACCAAGCCCAGAGGGAAAGAAGCATTCCAGAACTCGACTATGAGAAGGTTAGTTGCAGAAAAAGGATGGAAAAGAATGCCTATGAACAGAAGGGTTTCTAAAGGAAGATATGGTTGTGCAAGAAATCTGCATATTGGAGAAAAGCAGATCATGCAGAAAAACGTTCAAAGAAGCAGGTATGGAAACAGATCATGTGGATTCTGCTGGCAAAATAGAAACAACAAAGTTTCCCACTGCATTTATGTGTATATAAAAGTATTTAGGACTACGACAAACTCTGTTACAGAAGATGATAGGGGTGGTGTTTGCTTGTTTATAGAAAGGCTGGAAGAAAGCAGAGAGAAAAAAGAAGTGTGTGTGCTGGTGCCTCTCATTATTAGATTAATGGATTTTTTCATTCTCTTTCTTGCTGCTCCTCCTTTTCCAAATCATGTTGCATTTCTAGATTGTCTTGCATTCTTTGGTTTCTTCTTACCACATGTCTTGCTAGCCTATCAAATATTTGTATGAATTCTCAGTGCAGTATTGCTGAAATTTCAGTCCCCTGAGAAACTTGTGGCAGTAATGATGACAGGCCAATTATCAAAACTAGAACCTTGCAAGACAGGTGATCATTTCAGGGACAACCTAAAAAAAACCCCAAACCAAACTAAAATCCTGGTTTAAATTAATCATCTCTGCCCTACAGTACACAGCCAAGAAAGAGCTTCATACCTGTAGATTTCATTGGTAGTGAGGTGTCTAAACAGAATTTAGGATTCTATTTAACTTTATCACAAGGTTCATCACTTTGTGACAATTAATGTTGCAATATTTGCTAAGTTTTTATCCCTTATTTTATCAGCAAAATTGGGAATTACTGATAAATAAATATTTCCATAAAATATTTTTTCTTCTGAAGTTTTCCAATTGGAAAGTTGAAATTGGATATGTAAAATGGAACAAACATAAGTTGTTAAAACAAAAATGGACATCAATTTAAGCCAGTTTTGGTGAGGTTTTTTGTTCAGTATTTAAGCTGGAAACTTCTACACTTTCCATCTGGCTTCCTTCAACAGTTATATATTTTAGTAATCAAGTATTGTGACAGCTGAAATTCTATGAAAATCTTATCCATTCCCAACTGGAAGAATAATATCAGGTATTTCATAGAGCTTGAAAGGGTGATATTTCCTTACAACAGCAGGATATAAGGGAGTAGAACCAGAAGAGGAAAAATAAAGGAAATTTCTTCCCCCTCTTTGATGGAAAGTTCCACATGTTAGTCCTGGAAGAAGCAGAGCACAGGTAACCTTGCCAGATTCTTATGTCATCTTGGAACATTTCTTGTTCCCATTCTCTGCTTTCAGAATTTGAAATTGTTCAGATCCACTATTCTCAAATGAACAGAAACATTATTTTAATGTGTGTTTATTATAAACTATGATTTTTTCGTTTTTATTTTTGCTGTTTCTTGCTTTTTTAATTCATTGTTCCTCAGTGACCTGATCCTCCCTGCTCAGAAGTGTTTGGTGTTGGGACACTCAAGTGGTTATAGAGAAGCAGCACTTGCCAGGAAGAGTCAGGTATTGCCCAAAGGTGGTAGCACTGATTCAGAAAGTGGCTCTCCCTTGTCAGGATTCAAAAAGTCATTTTGTTGTTGTCCCTTTGGATGAAAAAGAAGTTCCAGTGTTTAAATGCAGCTAGATACAACTAACATCATCGTGCCCTTGAGGTGCAAGTGACTTATCTCTGTTTCAAAGGACTCCAGACATCTTGCATGGTGTGAAGATTAAATAGGCATTACAGCACTTGCAGTGGGGTTAGCATAGATGATTACCACAAAAAGGCACATGAAAGTTACTGCTTCTCTTCCCCCTCCCTCCAGCCTCCTCCTACATTGCGAATAGCACATGAAGGTCACCTTCAGAACACTGTGGCTGGGTTTGGGTTGGGTTTATTTTTTTATTTATTTGTTTTTCTGGATAGAAAAAGTAAACAAGGAAGGAACATTTTTGTCCATTGAGGACAAAGGAGTTGAAATTCTTGGTTTCTGCCTGTTGCTGCTTTTGGTTTTCAAATCCCACTGGCAAAATTCTGAGGTCTGGCTCCTACTTCTAAGCTCATGGTGAGTCCAAGTGTCCTTTCCAATATATTCTGCTTAGTAAAAGCTAAATGTCAAAGAACAAAGCTGTAGTAGAACTAGTTGGTTCCTATTAATGAATTTCTATTTTTTTTTAGTGTTGACTGACCGTTGCTAGCCACCATTAGTTTTTTGCTTAATGTTTCTGGTCATTTGTTAAGATCCACCTTGGTAGATTACTTGACTTGTCTTACCCTGATTGCAGGGTAATTACGACTGGAGGTTATGGAATCAGTTGCCCAACAGAACTTCAAACATGCAGTCACTGCTGACATTTAAAAGCAGATTGAATAAATTAAAATGCTTTCTCCAGCTATTAACTGGATTCTGTCCTTAATTACTGAAATATTATTATAAAACTATTTGCCAAAAATAAAGGAAGATCTTGCTCTCCAGAACTGTTTTACTAAGAAGTAGCCACACAGAGAGCCAGATACAGAGGGAGGGCTGATGGACTGGACTGGAGTAAGGATATTTTGTCAGCACTTGTTACCACCACATTACTCAGTCCACATACACATAAATATAGGACACCTTGATATCGTTCTGTATGGGCCAGAGCTAGCAAGACCAGTATGAATGGGGCCAGAACATTTGCCACAGTCATCCTCTCCCTTGTTCATTATGGAGCTGTGATTGACAAAATCAGGAGAATTTCCACTGAAACCCATGTGATAAAAGGTGAAGGTGTGCTTGCCTCTGTGGAGTGGTCCTGGGCATGTGCAAATATTTCAGTCCTATTGACTGCTTGGTCATTATTCCTAATCCTCTGCAAAAACACTGCTTCACCCTTTCCTTGGTTGGCTTTCTAAAAGTGGATGCATGGACTGGAGATGAGCATTCTTCTAGGCAAAGCATGGTTAGTTGTGCAGTGGTTTCCCTGGCCTGCAATCCCTTCTTTTACAGTAGGATATGTGTAAGCAGGTTGTGTCCTACTGTCAAAATGCAACTGCTCCCCTGAGGAGCAAAGGCTCCCTTGCTTGTCTGCAGCAGCCATCATCCATGCCGCAGAGGGGAGGGATGCACAGCTGTGAGCTGGACCTGCATCATGTCCTTTAGAACATTTATTGTGTTCTGGGCTGCTAAAGAGCCAGCTGTAGCAATTTTTTCTAACCTGTCTGCCTGGCTTGGACATTTATGCTGTCCTTTTAGCTTAAAACATGTTTTCAGACCTGTAGGCCTTCCAACACACAATCTCAAGGGCAGGGTTTCTTAACTCTCAGCCTTCCAAGTTACAGTAAAGTCAACCAAGTACGCATGACGTCCGTGGTGGATACGACGTGCACAAGGCGAATACAAAACCAACATTGACCCGGGCTATATATAATCTGTTCTACTGTATGATCTTTGCAATAGTTTGTATCAAATACAGATGGAGAGCGGTTTCCTACTCCTGCTGTTAAAGGGATAAAAGCTTATGGATATCAGCATGAAGCACGCTGGAAAAGGGAAGAGCCGTGTCTGATTTCCATTTCCGTGTGATTCTCTGTTTTGTGCTAACAAAAGGCACCATGAGCGTGATGCCCAAAACTCCAGATATTTGGGTCTAGTAAAACAGCACACGAAGCAGCAGCCAGCACAGGTTTAGTTAAAAATTATGGAAGATGTGAACAGTGGGAGAAGCTTGTTGTAACAGTGCTAAAGGAGCTTCTTCAAATGGAGAAAAAAAATACCCAGCACTGTTCAGAAAAGGCTGCAAAGAGTTAGTAGAAAGAAATAAAACACCAAGAATTGCAAATTAATAACTCCTGATTCAATCAAGTGTACTAGTCTGGCCCACCACTTTTAAGGGGTCACTATTTATTTAGGGACCCATAATTGTAGGTACCCATAATTCAAAAGTTTCTGTGTCTGTATTGATGAGAATGCATGCAAGATGCTGCTCTCTAGGAGCTGAAGATAAAAACAGATGAAAGTTGCCAACTATGAGTGGAGGAAGTGGTTCAGGACTGTGTTTTTGGCT
Source organism: Struthidea cinerea (assembly GCA_013397865.1). Lineage (NCBI taxonomy): Eukaryota > Metazoa > Chordata > Aves > Passeriformes > Corcoracidae > Struthidea > Struthidea cinerea. Next base: position 395,067 of record VZTI01003658.1, on the reverse strand, counting down.
CCTGAAGAAGATTACAATTCCATCACTAGATCCTGGTAAAGATAAAATATCCCAATCCAGAGCTGGCCTCGGTCTTCTTCTGCTATATGTTCCTTAACATGATAGAAACCCTCCCTTCTACAGTTTAACCTAAGCTCCTGGATCAAAGACACTTTGCAAGCTGCTGTTTCCTTGTATTCAGTGATGCTGAAGACCGACTTTGTGTCTGCCCAGGAAAGCTTTTGCATTTCTAACTTCAGTCCATCAGGCCACTAAATTTATTAAGAGACGTAGTCCCAAACTACCACAGATAACTGGAAAGCATTCAAAAGCAATGGTCGGTGTCTAATTTTAGTGAATTCCTGACCTGGAGCTTTTGCTTTGAAAGTGAGGACATCACTTTATAGCCAGCTGTCATGAGGTGAAGCATCTGGTTCATGAAATTTAGTAGTTTTGACCATGCAATCTAACCCTTTCTGCTTTTTATCAGAAAATTACCTTAAGTAGCCACAAAAAAGAATAGAGTTAATTAATGCTCAAAGGATGTTGAGTTCTCAGTCTTCAGAACTGTCCTGCTAATGAAGCTTCAGGTACTGCCCAACCACAATTTCAAGAAATTTTGATACTCCAGGGTTCATAAATAACCAGAATTGTTAATTAATTTAAAGAAATAAAAATCATGGTAAAGGGCACGGAAAGAAAAGAAAAAACAAAAAAAAAAGGGTCTATCTAGGAATTCAGGTCAGAGAACAATACATATTAGGCCAAAGACTAGGAAGGAGCAAGAGACTGAAAGGAATTGAAGGATATAAGAGAAAGGACTGCATCAAAAAAAGGTTGGCGTGGAAAAATAATGAGAAGATCATGGACATTCCAAAGTTATTTTGTAGTTCTGACTTTTGAAAAAGCATTTCTGATGCTGACCATCAACTAGATTTTTTGATACATCAGTTTTCTGAGAAAAGTGTTTTATTCTATATGCAGTCCTGCTAGCAATTGTTTTTGGCATGCTTGGATCACCTTTCCTTTGCACTTTGGTTGGAATTGTTAGCTACCGCTATGCCACTGAGGGTAGGTTCAGTATATCAGTAATAAAGTCTAACATGCTCTTATATAGGGGAAGGATTAGGTAAGCTCATCCACAGCTTCTTCTGTCTGTTACTCTGAATAGTTTTACCCTAACAAATATCTAAATCTTCTTTTTATATCAACAGTAGTCAAGAAACAGTAACCCTAGTAACTTCTTCTGGCTCAATGTTTTTTTTTTCCAGTTTAAAAAAGTTCTCAGCATGTTGAAACACAGAAGAGGTGACTGTACAACAGAGCCCAAGGCTAACCTTTGTAGGCAAGTGTTAGCTTAGTCATGGAGAGACAGATTAGGAGAGAAAAAAAGTGTAATTGGATGTGTTTTATTCAGTAATTTCACTTCGTTTTTAGAAGAAGGTGTCAGGCATAAAGGTAATGACAGCAATTTATTCAGTTTATCCAATGAAATATTTCAGATTGTATTAATAGACCGAAGTGATGTTTACATGTGTAGTTTTAGGCATAGTTTCCTATGGAGACAAAATCATTAGGTCAAGATTACAAGTCAGGAGTTACTCTCCACCTAGATGCAGTCTACTGAGATGGACATTGCAAAAGCACAGGACTTGCATAATTGATAATGTGGTCTGGAATTTCTTCAGGAAACTGCCTTTTCCTTGGGATGACAAACTGGGACAGCCTCTTCTCTGGGGGACAGATAAGTTCTTGCTTGTCAAAACTAGTGTAACTTTTGTGAAATCATCAGATTTGATTTCTTACTCAAAGAATGTTTTGGGAAATTTCTGGTCTTGTTAATATGACTCCTTAGAATATTTTCAGGAAAAAAATGTAATTGTGAGTTTAAATTGTTCTCCCTTCTACCTAAACCAAAAGCAAAACAGAAAAATGAAACTGAAATGAGGAAATACAAATATTTTGAACTGGGGGCGATGATGTTTTGCACTTTCCCCCCGGCCCCCTTCCCTTTGGCTTACTAATTCAGAAGCTTCTTGAGGGTTTTTGTTCCCCACGTTGTGAAAGAGGATACCTTTCTTGAGTTTCATGATCTTTCAGGAAAAAGAAAATGTTGTTTTCTGTACTCTAGCAGTCAGGGCATGAAACTTGTTTTCCATATGTAGCAATGTAATGTATGTAAAGTATGCACGTCTTTCACAATGTCGCCCATTCTGGCAAATGGCCAATGTGTAGATACCTATCAGAGATTAGCTTGGGAAGAAATAGATGAGGAAATTTTATGCAGACTCACATCTTCTCTTAGTTTATATGGGCTTTTTTTTCTTGTTATATTAAGCTGTGTTAACTGAAGACGTAGTTGTTCCATCAGTGGCTGGAAAGGAATAGTCCTGTTCCCACCAAGGGTTGCACTGCACCAATCTGTACAGCTTTTCTAGGACTTGACAAACTGTTAGAGCTGTCTGTGTTTAGGTGAACCCCATAAAGTGTCTAGGTGAACCCCATAAAGTGTCTAGGTGAACCCCATAAAGTGTCTACATTTGCATAGGCAAATACCCATGCCAGTGGTGCTTGCACACCACCTCACAGCTGTATGCACAGGTAACCTGCCTGGCAGCTCCAGTGATCTGTTTGCCCATGCAACAGCCACTTACTTACATAGAGAATCCTGAACACTGAAGTTCAGTGTCAGAGCTGGTCCATAAAAGTCCATGGAAATTCATGTGAACCCCAGAAAGCAGTTTTCAGGGAGACAGATTGAAGCCCTATGGAGTCTCCCTGGAGCGTGGTGCCCTGTTGGATTGCAGCAGCAGCAGCTCTTTGGAACCTGTACTAAGATCATTTCTTACAACATACCGTTGAAAATCCAGGATGCTTCCGATTAACTTTGATATCTGGAACAACACACTTTCATGTATTTTATTTCAAGCTGGAATTGCAAATCCAAATTACTGTGAATGCAGTAAATGGTTTTGGAGCAGATTGACCAGAGAGTTCATGTTCATATTGCAGCAGTGGAACATGTGGTCATTCACGCCGGCAGCTCACTGCCATTCTGCATGTGTAAATATAAAGGGAGGCAAAGGGAATGCTTTATTTGTCCAGAGACACCCAAATATGCATCCTTTCACACCTCCAGAGCCTTCAACTTGTTTATTTGGGATGGAAATCATAGAATCATAGAATGGTTTGTGTTGGAAAGGACCTTAAAAATCATCTAATTCCAGCCCCCCTGCTATGAGCAGGGACACCTTTCACTGGACCAGGTTGCTAAATTCCCCACCTAACCTGGCCTTGAATGCTGCCAGGGATGGGGCATCCACAACTCCTCTGGACAACATGTTCCAGTGCCTCACCACCCTCACTGTAAATCATTTCTTCCTAAAATCTAATCTAAACCTACCCTCTTCCAGTTTACAGCCATTATTCCTTGGAAAAATCTAGATGCATAGGCCAGAAGAAAGCAGAAAATGATGGGATGCTCCAAGCAAATCTCCTGCATCCCAGTGTAGGTGTAGACTCAACTGAATCTCCTTACAGCAGAAATACTTGTCACCTGCCAAGTAGAGATCCTTCTGCTTTGAACCACTAATTATTATTCTCACTAATTTTATTTCAGTTCTCGAGGCTCTTACAGCCTCTCCAATTTCCTTTATGTTACTGAGTTCTCTCAATACTCCCTTTCAGCACTGGATACTCCTATATGCCCTACATCTCCTTACCTGCCTTATAGTTCTGCTAATCCACATCTTCTCTAGTCTAAAACAGCAAGCTCCTATATGCCAATATATCAGAAGTCTTACAGGACTTGCCATAAATCTGCCACGTTTCCAAGAAAATCAGTTCTGAGAGAAAGATTGAAAGTTGTGGCCCCATTTTAATCAACCCAAGCTGTATTTTGTGCTATTTTCTATCTACTTCCATGTGTTTGCATACAACAGCATTCAGACTTACAGGTCTGTAGGGGCCATCAAATTCCACCTTTCACTTTTTTTTTTTTTTTTTTTTCTGTTCTCCTCTCATATGGTTTTGTTCTGTTTCCAACATAGACACAGAGTATGGCAGAGGTATTTAAAAGAGGGGAAATCAGTAAGAGCTCAAATCCTGCCGGAGTTCTTTATGTGAACTTCCAAGGTATTCAGGAGGAGTTTGTTGTAGAAACCCTTTACCGGGTCAGCTTTGACATAAACAGTCTGTCAAGCTAGCAATTGCACCAACGTGTTCCTCACCGCAATAGTAATTCTCTACACAAAGGCAACAAGGGTTTGTCTGTCCAAGTTTATTCTAAAAGCATAAAATGTGGAGGGATCTAAAAGTTGGGGAATGGTTTTAGCTCTGACCTTGGTATCTCTAGGTTGCACACTGTGTAAGCAAATTGGAAATAATGTACATTTAATAGCTTACTATGCCAGCATTATTAGAGAGTATCACAAAAAGTTTAGAAAAAGTTAAGCAGGAGTTACCATAATTAATTATCATCACTCAAGAGACTTACGTGGGACTTACTTGGTACAGAAGTTTGTGTGAGAATGTTAATAACAAAAACTCGTGGGCATCGTGGTGACCCAGCCAGCAGACTCGGCAGGTGCTGGGGTGACAGTCCGGACCCTGCGGTAACAGCCCTGGCCCTGGTCATGGGAATATACACAATTTTAGCTGGAAGCAAAGTGCATGAGGATTTCTATACAACTTCAGTTCATTGCAGTTGTTGATGCTGCAGCTCAAATCAGCATTTATTTGACTAAAGGATGTTTAAGATGATGAAATGAGCTCTAATTATAATGTGCTGAAAGAGCTGCTGAAAAAATTGTCTGCTTTCTGCTTTTAATTTAGCTGGAGGCATTGGAAAACAAATCCAGGGGGTGGTAACAATTTCTTAAGTCACAGTAAAGGTTTCATATGTATTCTTCAGGAAACTTCCATGTCTTTTTTGGTGTCTCAGGCCCTGCCCTAGTACAGCACAGCAACGTTCATTTGACCTCAACAATATGATAAATCTCAGTGAGATCAGAGGGGCACTTGAAAGTAAGCACACATCATACGAATTTTGGTCGAATTTGGACCTAGGCAGGTCCAAGTATTAGACTTTGGATTCAGTCATTTTAAATTGTGTGTCAGGCAAACCCATAGAAGGTTGGCTTCTTTTAACTTCTCCCTCTTTGTCCACAAGGCAGCAGTTCCCAGATAAATGCTACACTTGGGTTCCTTTTGCCCATACTATTTTGTGTCTGTTCTGGGCTGTACTATTTCAGTATGCACACCATAAAACTGTACTGGATTTTTTTCTCTGAGCCACAGCACATCACGAATACTCATGTAGTTTGTTGTCCTCTCTCCCTTCAAGCTCACTTCTGCTATTGGTGCTTGCCATTTTTCTTTCGGACTTTCGTATCTTCCAGTGCTCTCACTGTCTTGTTCAGTGAGTCTTCCCTATTTCATGTTCTTTCCAGGCTAGTGCCAACGATACATGTAATACACAGATTATTTCCTCTGCTGGGTCATAAATTGCATTCACTCTCTTAGGATCCAGTCCTGCAGTGTCCTAAGCAGTGTTCAGGGGGGCATGCAAGAGCATGCTATAAGGGAAAAGTCATGTCAGTTTGTACAGGGTGTTTTTAATGATGAAACCAAACACCTGCATGGGTCCCTCACCATCTGGTCCAACCAGACTGGCCTTGAATGGTCAGCCATCACAGAGCTCGATGGTTGGGAGCAGGGTACCAACGCTTCACTGTTCCCACCCAGAAGACAATTTTCCCCTTCAGTGCAGAACTCAAGGTGCCCTTGTAGTGCTGAGCATGGCAGTCACTCCCCAAGAAGTTGCTCCTGAGCTGCTTTCTCCATGGCTCAGCACTGAGCCTCCAAGAGCACAGCCAAAACACTCCCCCAGGAGGCTCTGAAGTTGTGTTGGCGCAGGCAGTATTGTGGAGGGAGGACTGGGGAGAAAGTGGTTTGCTGAGCCAGAGGGTAGGAAAAGAGAAGGGGTTGGAGATGCAGGCCAATCCAGAAAAATGGGGTACTTTCCACCAGAGAACTGGCATCTCACCAAAGGATCCTTGGGTCTGCTTGGAGAGGATATTACCCTTTCCACTCTTGCTGCAGGGTTCTTTGGCTCCTAGGTCATTTCCAGGGTTGTTATTGCGAAGTAATATTCACGAGAACTGATCTGGGAGGTAAAAGAAAAATACCCCTTCAGCTGGGTGTGTGACCCATGGTGAAGTTTAATCAGCTTTGTAAGGTATCTGTTTGTATACTGTTTCAAATAAATAAAGCTTCAGATAAAAATTAGGCATTTAAAGAGGCATGCTAGGTAGGTTTAGTTGTTTTTTTCTTCAATATTCTTTCTATTTATAGCTTTTTGTGAGAAATGGCCACTGTTTTGCCAAGCATCCAGTAGAGTTTTCAATTATGCATACTGGCATTTTATGTAACTTTTTGGTTAACTATTAGCAGGCATTTCTGATATTTTCAAAGAGGTGGATGCTGACTTACTGCAACTGGACTTGGTGTCTGTGAGTGTGTGTTGTGAGGTCCCATTTTACTTGCTTTTCTTTCGGAGAGTGGGACAGAAATTAAACCAAATAAAACAATACTGAGAACATTTTGCGCAAGCTTTGATCCAGAGGGGGAATGTGATATTTGGGTTGTCAGTCTAAACATGGGCCAACTGACCTTTTTCTAAGTTTTGTTGAGTTCTTTTTACATAAGAAATACATCAAATACAATTATTCATGTTATATAAAAAATTGATTAGAATACATTACTTATTTTAAACATAGAGACACATACCATTCAAAAGAATAAGCCCGTAAAATTCATATTTGTATCTGCCCTAGACATCTGAATGATACTTTCTGCTCTGTGTAATCCCTGGAGCTGCTGTGCTCTGCACCTCTCCTCTGCAGGTTGTGTGACTGTAGAGAGCTCTTTTTCTTTGCCAAGACTGCAAAAGCTGATTAGAGAGGGAGGTGTCTGCCCTGCAAGGGCACCAACAGGGATCTGATCCTTGTGGTTCTGTGCAAGCCAATATGTAACTCTGGCCATTTTGTAGCAAAATATATTTTGCCTGTAAGTTCGGTAGTAAACCTTGCATTTACGGTCACTTAGTGTCCCTAACTCTACTTAGGGGTATATTCTGTTGAGATCTCATGTTATTTTATTCCTATATATTTGCAGTAACTGTTAACCACTGCCATGAATACTCTCTGAAAATAATTTGCAGGTTTGCCAGTTAGGTGCTGAACTTCAACCCCTTTTGTGCTCTGTGTATGAAGTACATCATTATAAGAGGCTTTCTTGAAATGTCTTCTCTGAAAATTTCAGACCATGTTTAATCTTGCTCACAGGTCCAGCACTGTAATTTCAAGTTCATTTTGGAGTTTATAACTCTGAAATCCTTTTTTTGAAGAGCTGCTAACCAATTATTCTCCATCCTATGAGTGAAGAGTTGCATATTTGTGCCAAAACCATAATACTTTGTTCTTCTCTCTACTAAATAAAATGCTGGTTTTGCAGAGCATTTCTCCAATTTTCCTACTGGCGTGCATAATAATAATAATAATAATAAAGTTGTGCCCCTAAATCAGCTTTAACCAAGTAATTTAACAAAGGTCAGGGTTGTTTAAAATGTAGTCACAAGAGTCCAAAGAAGTGAATAGATGCAGATGGTAAAGAGGAGAGCTGTAATACAATAATAGCTAAAATCATGTTAGTTCAAGCTGTGAAAACATTAATCCTCAGAATAATTAATCCTCAGAATAATTAATCCTCAGAATAATGTTTGTACTATTGTTGTACAGTTCCAGAAGCAAGTATAAAAAAGTGCATTATTATGCCAATAAACACAATAATAAGTCCTCTTTTGCTAATGATCTGAATACCCAGAATTAAATAATTTTGCAAATTAAATGGTTTCTCAAAATGACCAGAATTTATAATTATATTTTTATAGAGGCGCATACACATGTACACTTTCTTTAAGAGTTATGGACCTTTATTCCCAGTAAACCTTTAATTAGGTTTGTTCCATAATTTCTATTCTTCGCTGTACACATGTGTGACACATACAATCAGTGGTTGGAAAAAAAATTAGAAGTCCCACTGGGTCTCATATTCGTGTCACTTCTCATTCAGGGAAGTGACAGTGCATGTGTTTAAAAGTGCTGATGTGGTCACCGGAGTGACTACTACACATCAGCCTAATTCAGCTTTTCTAAAAATCCTGCATAAAATCTGGGTGTTTATCACAATTGTGCCAGTTGAAATCAGTGCACATAATTTCAGAATGGTAAGAATTCTTCAGACACAGGCTCAAGGAAGATTTGCACATTTTCTTTGTGTGTATTTTCACCTACAGTAGGCCAGTTATAAAAAAAGTACAGTGCACAGAGAATACAAACACTAATGAGGAATATTAGACCAACTTGGCATGCTAATGTAATCCTTGCGGAAATTCCTCCCTTTCCTCTCCCCTCTTAATTTTTCAAGTACATCTTCTCATAATCTACCCTGATTACTTGACTGCTGAGATACTATTAATTTCTTTTCTTTCCACAAGATTCCAAGAGTTTAAGGGTAGATACAGATAATATTTTTCCATGTGCATAGAACAACCCATAAAACTGCACAATGTTCATGTGATGTGATTTCTGCATCAAGCCCAGCGTGACTCTCTGAACTGTACCATCTTTTCAGAAAGTAAATCAGCCTCAACTTCAATCTGCAAGTGATGACAAGTCTACTGCATCTATGTGCAAGCTGACCCAGAGGTTAGTTTCTGATATTCTTCATCCTCAGTTTCAAAATGCAAACTGTCATTGTGCTTTTATTTTCTACAGCCTCTAATGCTAAAAGATGTTTGTTACTGGAAATTTTTTAAAGTTTTCTTTAAGAGCTCACTTCATCAATTTTAGCATTGTCAAGCCAGTTCCACACTTTTGTTACTCCTCAGAATAATATCGTTAGTACATGTGTGTAAAAATCCATTCGTTTGCTTCATTCAAAAGGAGAGAAAAAAAGAATTAACATGTTGACTGATCTTCCCTGCCCCATACAGCCCAGCATCAATGGTCAGTCACAGTTCTGACACCAAATTTTACTCCTCTCTTCTCAAGTAGAATCCCCTTAAAATTAGTTTTTACTTAATTTTGAAGCTCTGAATGCAAGCTCCCTATCAGAGAACGTCTTCTAACAGCATCTGGGGTTAATCAAGTTATGCTCTATGCTCTGATCCTTACTTACAAGCCACTGATACATTTGTGTGTTGCAAGATCACTGCACATTTCATCTATGTTTGTGAAGATAAATCAAAACAGAGGCCATTAAAGCAGAAAGTTTTATTAATTAGTAATTAGATATATTAAATGAACTGAATAGCAACAATTCTTTAATTCTGCATGGAAGCTTTCTTTTAAAATATAGGATGGTTTCCTTACAGCAAAACCATAAAAAAAAAAAATCAAAATAAATATGTGTTAATTATACTCCTAGACCTGCTTACATGTCAAAACTATTTTTTCAGTATTGCTTCATCGTTGAGGGTTAGTGTACTTCACCGGCAAGTGGCAGAACATGTCCTAAGTAGGGATTTTCCATTGCATGCCACAATTACAGACAATTGACATTTGATTATAATAACCAGCAAACTTTCATGAAATAAATGACACCTGAGTAAGCTTCATAACCATTTGCCTCGCCCTACCCTGGAATGCATCTGTGCTGTGTGAAGGCTAGGAACAGTTCTGGTGATTGCAGGCAGAATCATTTGAAGCCAGGGGAGAGCAGACTTTTCCTGAGATAGGTTGCACTGGATAGCTCACACAACGCTTGTAGTAGATTTTAGAACTCTTTACTTGTATGTAGTTCTGAGAATGCTCCCAGGAGCAAAATGGTAGTCTGTGCTGGGGGTCATGAACTTGCATCCTAAAGCTTCTGTGTTTCCGGAGCTTGATTCAACCATGTCTTGCATTTTTACCAGCTCTCCATTTATGTCATTGAACACAAAGTGGAGGTGATGCTGCCAAATCAGAATAATTTTGTAGAGAAGTACAGGAATTGTGCCACTTGTTTTCGGTGCCTGTGGTTTGAGCAGCAGCAGGCAAAGCTGCCGGCCTGTGTGAACTCGTCACTTCGTTATGTAACACTCTCCTGTAACTTTGCTTGCTTCATGACCACGTCCAGCTAAACTGCTGAGAGCCCACAAGCAGTGTGCCAAGAGCATGTGGGTTGCAGGTGTCTCTGGCTATGAGTAGTGATGTGTGAAACTGCAGTGCAAGAGAGATCCATAAAAGTACAACTTTCAGCGAGCGTGGTGGAACTCTATTCCCATAGACTGAGAGTTTCTGCTTGAAAAGCCCATCAGCAAACACACTTCTGTCACCTACATGGTGAGTAATGTGGAAGAAAAGTTTTCTTCATTCAAAGAGCAAAAAGTAATGACTGAGGAAACAGATTTTTACCGCCTTGATGCTAGCTGGAACGAGACATAGTACTGTCACGCTATATAATGAGACTTGTCACCTACATCATTCCCTCAGTACCCTCAAAACTACTCTACCTGTCCATGCCTCCTTCACATCCTACTTCAGACTCAGGAGTACATCTAGAGTTGAGAAACCATCCTTCAACCCTTCTTGCCCTTCTTCCATTCTGAGGGGGAGGAACAAACCTTGGCAACCGCAGCAGTCCACTTCCATGTTGGGACCACAGAGGAAGCATGAACAGTGTCTGTAAGATGTTTCAGATACTTAATTGTTGCGTAGTGTTGAGAACACCTTTGCAGTGTAAATGGATGATATTTATTATGTTCCCAGGAATCCCATTATTTTTGGCCCATTTTCAGTTTTGCAATTTTTTAACAGAAGTTATTAGACTGTGGAGTTTGTTCATCTTAAATGTAGCGACCAACTTAACAGTTCTGACATCTGAACTTTAGAGAACCCTTAAGAACTCTTAATTGCTTAGCTTAAAAAAAAGCCAAGGCCCAGCACAGAACAGATGTATAGTAATAAACTTATCTCATAATGTCAAATGATTAAACAGTGGATTCTTTTTTACATTTAAATATACAAGACTTTCCATTAAGGGACTTTGTTGACTCTGATAACAGTTTCACAACCATTAAGTTTATTTCTACAGCTATTTGTTAAAAGCCAATAGGGAAAATAATAGAAACTAATTGAAAAGCAAAGCAAACAGAGCAGAGCCTAGAATGTTTCAGTTAATAAGCAATAGAGATTGTATTGATTTCATTTTATAAACAACATTAATCCTCAATAACAATTAAAGTGTAGACAGGTTGCTTGTTTAAGTTATCAGATAAGATGGCCTACTCAGGTAGATATCTCGGGTAGTAATTTGAAAAGGATATGAGGATTCAAGAATCTATTGATCTATCCATCATGAGCCTGTGTCATGAGAAATGTTCTTGGCAAGGTGCAGTAGTTCCTAAAACCTCGAAGACTGGCAGTGCAAATTTCCTGCTGCTGGAAGACATTGCAAGCCTAAATGAAAATGCTAAAGTTTCAAAAGTAGCTTTACGTGTTTTCCCCATATTATAGAGATGACTGAGGTGAGGCATCAGATCTTGTGTGCTCCTAGTTCAAAGACAGCGGAAGTGAGTACGTGTAGCCTCCAAGCAGGATCTGCATTCAAGGCTGTGGGAAGCTTTGGTCCTGGGTATCCTCTGCTGGCAGAAAACTGCAAAAGCTATTCCAGAGACAATTCTGCTCCCAAACCAGGAGCAGAATATAAACCCTTCTAGACAGTGGCTTAGAACTCCAAGGGAGGCTGGAAAAGCATTATGTGAGTGCAAATCTCTAAAAATACAAAGGAAAGGTTTTGGCATTTTACACAAAGGATAGCAATGCAATATTCACAGCTCAGATGTTGACAGGTGTTTATTTGCAATTTCTCTGTGACTCTGTGTGCTTGGTGGTGACTGAACACTTCTTGAGGTATGTTGGTATAGCTGGCTCTCGAGGTGCTCCTTTTGTTTACCTGGTGGTGTGGCAGCAGCTGGGGAGAGCAGCAGGGCAGATTTGAGTGTGGCCAGGCTGCCCTCTTTTAGTGTAGTGGGAAATCCAGAGGCTTACCTTGATTGCTGGTCCATGCCGAAGACCTGGCTCTGGCCAAGGGCCTCCAGCACACTCAGAGTAACTGGCAAATTGGTTCTTGTCTTGTGCTTAAACCGCTTGTGTGCTCATGAATGAGCTGCTCTCTTCATCTCGTGGTGGGCAGGACCTGATCCAGTGGCTTGCTCTCCAAATGCCTAATTGGCCACAGTCTGTGTTGAAAGGTCACTTAACAGGCATGTGTTCAATGCAGGGACCCCGGTACAAATGTGACTGCTTGGGCTCAGGTTCCTCCTCTGCCACAGGGAACTTGGACCCTGTGTCTCGTTCAGTGATATTGAAAGTTGCTCAAAGCCCATCTAACCTGCCCTGAAACAATTCCAGGGATGGGGCATCCACAGCTCTTCTCTGGGTGACTTCTTGCAGTGTCTTCTCCTCCTCACAGCTGAAATTGGGCTGATTTTTATGGACTAGTTCAACATCCATTAGATTAAAAAGGAAGGAAATTAAACTAAAGAAGGAGATTGAATGTGATTCTATGATCTCATGTTAACAACTCACATGGGAGAGAAGCTTCTTTGATATCAGTTCCTGTTTTATTAAACATACAGCACAAAAGTGTGAAATAGGCAGTAGAACAGAGACTGACACAGTGGTTACCTCTGTCCAGCTGAATGTCCAAGAGCACTCTCTCTGGCCAAGACAATATCTGGTTGTTCCAAGTAGTGTGGAATAGCTTTCATAGGAAAGAACATTGTTCCCAAACTGCCTTATGGGCTCTTCAGGGAATTAATTAAAATTCTTTTACAGTGAGGAGGAGAACGAAGCCCATTCCTCGATGGATATGGCTGAGGTCACTGGTTCAGAGCCGGGTGGACAAACCAGGAGTAACCTTCTCTACCTATATGTTTTGAAAAACAGAATGTGCTCCTACCCCCAACTGCACCAGGTCTGGAAACTTCTGCAGGGTGTCCTGTGTCCTAGGAAAACATAGGATTTAAGACGAGGTCTTCTCAACAGCAGTTGCTCCTTGTGAGCTAAAATGTTGCCATTGGGATCAGGCTTATGACTCTAGAAAAGTAAAATCAAGTAAGACCATGCTAGAAGCTTGTACCTTAGCACTCTTTGTTCAAGATAAGATGCCTTGTACTGTATACAAATCACATTCTACCATGGAGCAGTATGCGGCATACATTGGCATTCCTGGTTTTTTAATATAATGGAATGGGTTGTGTTGGAAGGGACCCCAAAAATCATCTAGTTTCAACCTCCCTGCAACTGACAGGAACACCTTCCACTAGAACAGGCCGCTCAAAGTCCCATCAAGCCTGGCCTTGAGCACTTCCAGGGAAGGGCATCCACAGTTTCTGTGGGCAACCTGTTCCAGTGTCTCACCACCCTCACAGTAGAGAATTTCTTCCTATTATCTAACCTAAACCCCTCTTCCAGTTTAAACCCATTACCTCTTGTCCCATCACTACAAGCCCTTGTAAAAAGTCCCTCTCCATCTCTCCTGTAGGTCTCCTTTAGGTACTGCACCACACAGCTTGGCATGATTGGCAAACTTGCTGAGGGTGCCCTTGATCCCCCTGTCCGTGTCACTGACAAAGATGTTGAACGGCACCGGTCCCAGTACTAACCCAAAGGAACTCCAGTTGTCACAGGTCTCTGCTTGGACCAGTGAGCCCTTGAAAACAACTCCTTGAGTGCGACCATCCAGCCAATTCCTTATCCACCGAGTAGTCCACCTGTCAAATCCATGTCTCTCCAGTTTAGAGACAAGGCTGTCATGTGGTACTGTCAAATGCTTTGCACAAGTACAGGTAGATGATGTCCGTCATTCTTCACTTATCCACCAGCACTGTAACCCCATCTTAGAAGGCTACCAAATTTGTCAGGCTTGATCTGCTCTTAGCAAAGCTGGCTGTCACCAACCACCCCCTCATTTTCCTTGTGCCTTAGCATGGTTTCCAGGCAGATCTGCTCCATAATCTTGCCAGGCACAGAGGTGAGACTGACCAGCCTGTGGTTCCCTGGGTCTTTCATTTTTCTCTTTTGAAAACTGATGACAACATTTCCCCTTTTCCAATCAGTGGGAACTTCACTGGACTGCCACCACATCTCAAATATGATGGTACTGGCTTTGCCACTTCCTTGGCCAGTTCCTTCAAGAACTGTGGATGTATCTTGTCACAAGTCCCGTGGACTTGTGCACCTTTAGGTTTATTAGATGCCCTCAAATCTGATCTTCTAAAGTGGACAGTTTTTCATTTTCATTTTCAACCTACCTTCATGTTCTTCAATTTGGGCAGTGTGGCTGGATCACTTGCTGGTCAAGACTGAGGCCATTTCCATATCCTGGGTAACCAGGTCTTCTGTTTCCCTCTGGAGAGGGACCACATTTTCCCAAATCTTCCTTTCATGTACCTATAGAAACTTTTCTTGTTGACCTTAATGCCCGTGGCCAAATTTAATTTTATCAGAGCTTTAGCTTTCCTTACAATATCCTGGACAATATCTCTGTATTCCTCCCAGGCTACCTGTCCTTGCATCCACCCTTTATAGGTGGAAGCATACATATGTATAACTAAATAAAAATGTATATCATCATAATAAAATAATATTGAAATATAAGAAGAAGAATAGATATGATTAATTAAAGAAATAAATACAGATCATTGGAAATAAGAGACGACTGAGAGATAAACTAAGAAAACTGACATAAATGAAAGCATTTACTCCAGGTACATTTATGTTCATGATAAGAGTGTTCGGATGTAGCAGATGAGAGTAAAAAAGGTGGCAACAAAAAGGAACCAGAAAAACTGCCTGTCCTAAGGCAGAAGCTTGCAGTTGCCTCAGGTAGAAATTTCCTGTTAACTTTTGTAGTCCTTGGAGAGTAGCCGACTGTCATCAATTCCTGGTCAATATTTGAGTAATGCTCTTTGGCAAGTCACACCGTTTGCTATTTGCTCGATCAATGTATAATAGCCCAATGACTCAATATTATAAAACTCAATGACCTGTGAAACTTCAACATTTACATTTCTGTTAAAATCTCAAATAGTTCTTTATTAGTAGGAACTCAAGCTAAAATGCCAAAGAGATAAGCTTGATGACAATTATTAGCTACTTTTCTTAGTCACACTGAGACAAATTCTAGTGCTTTTACTAAAACTGAATACTATGAAATGAATGAAACTGCTCGCAGGGAAAGACAGAACTCATCACTTATTTGAGGGATTAGGCGATGGAGAGGTTAAAAGCTGTCCCAGTCAACCCGTGTGAATTTTCTTGGTTTACTCACCCTGCTTACTATGGCATTTTGTAGCTGTACTCAAACAGACATATAATATTTATTGACTTGTAGTGGGAGTCCAATGTTTCACAGGAACTCTCTGCATGAACACTATTAATTATCCAGTTATCAAATGTCTGCGCAGTTTAGCAGGTTTTAGTGTGGTAAGTATATTATCAGGTGAAATCCTGAACCCATTGAAAACAAAGTCAATCTCCCGAGGGACCATACCTTAGTCCTGGTGGGGAACCTTCCATTTACAGCCTCCTAAAGTCCTGCAGTTGCAGACCATTTTCCGTATCCTCCCTGGCTCCTGGAAGCAGAGGAGCAGAGCAGAGGCGGGGAGGACCAGGGCTGTTGCTGCTAGGCTGGGTGCTCACACAGACACCGTGTCTCCATGCAGGGGTGCCAGCCTCTGCAAACACATTTCTGCTGACTGGGCGCTCCCTGCATGTTCCTGTGCAAAGTCAAACCTGGAAACTTAAACTGCCACTGTAGATGACTTATATTGTTTAAAGATATATGTTTGACTGTCCTGAAAGCATTAAAAACTCTGAGGCGGGCCATGTGGTCTGAAAAGCATATCAGGATCTTGGTCCTCGGATGGCTCCAGTTAACACTCCGAGGTGAGTGATGTCAGCACTTCAGTTCATTTCAGTGCAAGATCAAATGGGTGAAGCTAAACTATTTACTGTCAAACTCAGGTTGTAGACACCAAAGAGCAGGTAAAATAGAGATGCAAACAAACATCTGCCTCTCATCTGTTTTAATTCACAATCTCTAAGCTCAGACAGGTGCCGTGATGTTGTTAAGGTTCTGCATCAAACATGGGTGCTGATTTGACCTCCTGGCTCTAGGTAGAAAGTTCAGATACTTTAATACTTTAGTGTATCAGAGTTACATCTAGAGTGGTAATTCTGTGTTGAAAAAGCAGACTTAGGTGCATTAGGACATTGCCACAAACTGAAATGCCTCTTTTTTTATTTCTTTCCACTTTCCTTCAAGTGCAGCAGATTAAAGAATTGCCAACAAGCTAGCTCACAGACAAATTTGCCAGAATAACCATTTGGACAAACATTCTTATTTATCTTTTCCTATTAAGAAAATGTCTATCAAACTATCAGGACTGGGTTCAAATCACTAGTAAGAAAAGAAGAAGCTCTTAGTAATAATCTGACCTAATTAATGGTGAGAGCTGATATAAGAAGTACTCTGCTGATCTTTGAGGCACAGCACCTGGAAGATTTAAGGAAAGAGAAAGCTAGCATATATGAGACAGGGTAAGAGAAACTCTCTGCTGACCAAGGCTGAGTTTCCAAGGCAGGTCAATGGAGCATGTGGATGTACCCAAGTGTGCAGTGGTCACAGCATGTAAGGTCCAGATTGGTGAGCCTCCACATTTGCTCCAATACCTTGCTCCCCAAACCTTTGTGGGACAGTTAATATAGGTGAGGCATTTCAAATAACACATGTGAGAGAAACATATTTTCTGGCTGCAGAAGGGAGGAGAAAGATAAGATGTATGACTCTCCCAGTATCTCTGAAGAGATTTCCTGACAATTTTGGCTGGTTCTGACTGCACTGGCCGTGGTGTGACACCTCTGTTCCAGCAGCCCTCTGTGTCCCTGCCCTGGCACAATGGGCTCTGTTTACCTTGCACTGTATGAACGCTCTATAAACTTACGGTGTGTATGTAAGTGCAGGTTGTTACATGCACTTACTACTTGAAGCAACTCAGAGCAACTCTTGGGTCACTATTTGCATGAAGAATGTGTGTGGGTTTATCATTATGCAAAAGGTATCAGACACACCTGCTAGAACAAATGAAACATTTCTAGAAAAAACAAACCTGCCTTTTGCTGGAGTGAATATCTGCAGTCTGTTCTCTTGCATATTACACCATTTCACCACACTTGGAATGTCAATACTGCCTTGGGAAAGTTTGTGCCACCCCATTTTGTTCAGCTCCTTAAACAAATGCTCGGGAAACAAATTAAGTCTGAAGCAACATGAAACAGGCTAAAGAGGGAAGAGAGAACATATCAAGCAAGGGAAAAAGAAAGGTTATGTCAACATAGTACAATGCTGCACAGAGCCAACACATTAATATTTCTAAGCAGCACTGTACATTTGGAAGTAACAACATGAGGTAACTCCTTAAACTACCTCCATATGACAGGTGTTCTCTTGTCAGAGCTCGGTGGCAATAAAGTTTGGCATCATCACAGCAGTCCTCTGTCTGACATGGAGCTTGCGCTGTGTTCGTCCTGCCACATCTTTCTTTTAGATGTTTCAACAGTTCAGTGTTGTTTTTGATGGGAAGTGACATGTTCAGGCTGCCTGTGAACCCAGGCTCTCTTGTCCAGGAGATGCAAGTGTCCCTGGCTCCCTGCTCCCTCTGAGGGCAGCCCTCAGCCGGAGTCCCCTCTGAGCTCTGGAGCAGCCTCATTCTGCACCAAGGAACATACCGTGCTTTCCTTTCCACTTTCCACATGAATGAAAGGGGATTGTCCCATTCTAAGAGTAAAAACATGCTTTGGAGGCTAAAGTTCAGTTTACCCTGCCTACCTTTTATTTATTCTGCTTGCACTGTATAAAATGCAGTCTCACCCACAGACTGTGGGTCTGTGAGGCTGTTGAGGCTTTTACAAAAGCTCTGTTAATTGTGCTATGTTGAATAAAAAAAAAAATTGATCTATAGGTCATATATATAGAAAAAGAATGAACAGGGATCCCCTCTTGAGAATAAGCAATGAAAAAGGCAAGTCATATAGGAGGCAAACCACAAATGTTGTTAATTATCCTAATTATTTGAAGCATGTGACCAAGAAAAGACTTTAACATTGAAGTAACAGTGGCTATGAAACAAAAGGAATAGTGAAGCAGCGAATGCCAGCTGAGGGTAAAGTGCAGTAAATAGCAATGTGTTAAATATATTAATACAAGAGATTTAGAGAGAGTTCTGGTTTTTCTTATTGCTCAGTGTGTGTTGTTGGGCTCTACATTTGTGGTCCATGAATGAAAGAGGATCTAATAATGGACATGAACAGAATAGATAATTTACAGTGTTTCTCTTTGCAAAGGTAAGAATTAGCTCTGTATAACATTTGTGCATAACAGGTCTGAAACCTGTTTTCAGTGTTGTGAGAGAAATACACCTACAGAGCCCTGAACCCACCACACCAGTCTCGTATTTCTCAGTCACTGCAATACTGATGTGCCACATCATCTTGGTTTACTCACCTGCATCACTTGCTATGTACCTAAACACACTTTGGCTTGTTTTCATTTTGCTTCCCTGTGCCCCTGCCCCCCCATCTTAAACTGGATTAGTGCTCAAACCTTTGGTGGAGAGAGAAAGACTTGAGTACAGTTCCTCAGCTTCTCCCTGGACTTGGTCATCATTGTGGAGGTGGTTAACCTGTGCTGTCAAACAACAAGGCTTTTTGCTCATGTCAGTGAAAGAGTGAAATAACTGCCTTTATTCTTCACGTCAGGCTGATAAAATGCAACAGAAAGGGAGGGTGGTTGTAGATGCTGAAAAGCTTTGGTAGAGAAATGTTTCAGCTTTCTGCAGCATTCTGTGAGAGCTCTGTGGTTCTCATGAAAGCTATGATAAGCACTGCTACGGGTTTTTTGTAAACTGGGTCTTCATCTGTACACCTGGGATCTATTTTTCAGAGTTGTTATGGTACTCAGTGAAATAATGTTTTGAAGTAGGTGTTGTGAGCTTTAGCCAATGGGACAGGGGGTGGCTGGTCCAAGATCCAATGACCTCCTGTCATCTTTGGGAACCAAGTTATATAAACCAAATTATAATTAATTAAATAACTACTTTCTTCCTGAACTTGGATTGTGTTGTTATTCGCTGTTCTTGGTATGTCACAGAGACAGGTGATGCTAGCAAGGTAAAGGAAAGAGTGCAGGTTTACTGCATGCGTGTATCCCCTTACACCTGCACACAAACCATGACACGTATTTAGTGAAATCATGCTTCAGTTTCCCAGGGGCATGAATGAATTAAATGGCAGGGAAGCCAATAAGCCAAGTGAATCTTGCAAGTCACTCCATTAAGGTCACCAATTTTGCATTTTTTGGCCAGTAGAGTGGACTCTCAAATGAATTTGTGCTTCTATTTAATTTATAAAAACCAAGACCAGGTCTTTCAGCTGCTTTAAAGCACTTAAGTAATCCTAAAGAACTGAGCATGATTCTTTGCATGTTTTGTATCATCAAATCTGGCAACCCCCATCACTAACAATATGTATCCACATATGAAGATAATTAGTTGAATGTCTGTCCCCCTGTGTGAGAGGCAGTGTCATCTGCTCAGGAACTGGTTGGAAACAGTAATGAAAGATGGAGATACTAGAAGAAATAAACAAGAACAAGAAGAAATATGCAGTGCTACAAGAAGATATACTAGAGATGAACATAAGGAGAGCTATTCAAGTGATACTGCAAAGTCAAGTTCTTCTCATCCACTTTATATATTACAAAATGAGGCTACACAGTAAAATTAAAAGTATACACTTACAACCCACAGAGTATGTCTTCTTTTCTTACTGTGCTTTTGTGGCCTGGCAGATATCTCTTGTACTGAAGCATCTAGCTAGGAAAGCAAATTAACTATTCTTTTCTGTTTCTTGCCCCTCAAAGCAGGAGATAAAAGAAGCAGGTGCACACAGCTTAGCGAGTTGCTGGTGGCGTTGGTGCAGTGTGTTTGCCCCTGAGGTTCCTGCCCATGACACTGCACTCTGCACAAAACCCATTGATGAATGGTATTCTGGAATGCCCAGGAAAGTCTGAAAGAATCACCTTGATTTTGTGAGACTGTTTAATGATGACTTTATCAGCCTACATCTCTCTGTAGAAAGCAAAAAAATGGGTGGAAAGGCAGAAGAAGGGAATCTTCCATTCTTCTTCCCTTGATGGAATTGTTTGAATTTTCCAGCAGATGATACAAATAATGAAAAATAGCTGAGTTCTTCCTCGCTTTTACTCAACAGCATTAACTCCTTTAGGCTTTCTAACAGCTGGGACAACTCCATTCTAGCATTTCTATTCCATTTAACTAGCTTAGATTTTTATGTATAGAGTTCTCAAAGGCTAAATGCCTCTCATCATCCATTATCTTAAAATTAAACATATGATCACTACAGGTTCACTCTGCACTTAGGAAGGTAGTAATGGGGCTAGGAAGTTCTGATGTAGTAATATCCTCTGTTTAGATTACAAATAGCTTTTTAGCTTTGATTAAAAATGAACTAAAGGATTATACTGGGGCATCTTTGTGGATGTATCACTAATTTGATGATGGGTTGTTATATTTTTAACTACTCTGCTTTTCCTCTTATGCAACTTACCACTGGTTCCCCCTTAACAAATGTGAGAGATTTTCCACTTGTCCATTTTGGTTTTAGCATAAGTAGTCTCATTTACTAACATTGTGTTAGTTTCTACAATACGTAGGCTACAATATGTAGCTTCTTGTCTATGAATTTGAGGGGCAAACTAACATGATCAACTTTTTTCATCACATGATAGAAGGATTTCTTTCTTTGCCTCATCCCATCTTCTCTCCAAATGATACCCTCCTACTCTCTCTTGATGGAAACCTCTGTATCACTGTCTGAGGAAAGGGAAAATCCCAACACACACGTGTGTACACACGCAAGTACCAGAAGTACCTTTTCAAGAATGCTCTTAGGGACCTGTTCTTAATGCAGATCACACAGGCTGAAATCATACTCTCTTTTAGGCTTAATTGCATCCCTTATATAAGTGGAGCCAGCTGGGGGGTTTTTTTCCCAGCTTCTTCAATTCCTAGAAGGTTACTCTAGCACAGGGACTATCAGGTTACTGTTGCCAAGGAGCTTACAGCTGTGCTCAGAAAGGATAATATACTATCAGTCATCTCATCTGTATCATCACATACAAACCTGGTTTCTTTTTTAATTTTTTTTTTCCATTTCTGACATGCTGTCCTCCACCATTTGGGTGCTCTTGAAAGGAGAAAATCACTGGAAGTTGCCAAGAACAAGTTCTTATACTCAAAAAAATTCTCTAATGGCTTAACTGCAGCAGTGATGGGGGGTGGGGGATGAGGGCAGGGCGAGGGGGGTTTTCTTCTGGCTATGAGCCATCACCTGTGTAAAACATGTCCTCACGGGGTAGGGTGTTTAGAGGAAGGAAATGCATCTCATATTCCAGTACTTTGTTATGCCAGTCACGTTGGAGGACTTCTTTTGAGCTGTGGTAGGAAATCTCTCTTCTTCTATTCAACAGAGAGTGTTTAGAGAATTTGAAGAACTCTTGTCTCCCTTCCTCTATTTGAGCTCAAGACTTCAATTAGATGTAATCGAAAAAGGTAGAGTAAATGGCAGGTGCCTGCCTCTTTGGAAAGCATAATTATGACTCGCTTGCAGACTTGGAATTTTGATGACTGAATAAATAAAGAAGACAGATGTGTTTGTGTACACACTGACATCAGTATTGACAGGATGACACAGGGACATTTGTAGCTCTGTAGTCTGTAGGATGAGGAGGAAAATGAGGGGTTTGGGCTGCTTTCCACCCCCTCTTATTTAGAAAATGAGCATTTTTTCTGTCTTCATGTCTGTGGATGAGGTGAATTTCTATTGTGCCTATGAAAGATTATAACAGTTGGAGTTAGAACTGAGGCATTGATTTGTTCTAGCTAGAGGCTTCCCATTCAACATATTCAATAAGAGATCTTATTTTATTTCTACTTCCACTTTTACTCTCTTTTATCTTCTTTTTCTTCTCAGCATTCTACAGGTAAGAAATTACCTTGAATCTGAATAGAAATTGGACTGTGTTGCCAAGTAATCCTGTCTTCTAAACTCAAAGGTATTCCACAAAAGACAACAGCTGTGCAAAGGACTTCCATCTCCTTCAAAAGCACTATCATGGCCATGTTGCTGTGTGGCATTTGTATCAATCATTAAAAAAAAAAAAAAAAAAGACCAGGACAAGTATTTAGTGGAGTGAAGCAATAGAATATTTAGGTAACTAAGCTCTTCACAAGGTCTTCATGCTCCCTCTGCCAAGGCTTGCAGGTGGTGATACTGGGACAAACAAACCAGTTGAGAACAAGCTCTTATCTAATCTATAGCTTAACAAAATAATGGTGCTTCTAAGACATTAACTATCTTTTCGTCATAAATTGCCTGTCATTATTGTATCTGATATCAAAAAGTGTTCTCAAAACCCTGTTTGGCCAGCAGTCCTCTTTTTTTTTCCCATTGCCTTCTATGTTACAGATTAATGTAGTCATCTATTATATTGTGGTACTCTTTGCACGCAATCACAGCATGGTCACTGTTGCAAATGAGTCGGCATTTTTGAATCTGCAGAGGCTCTAAGTAAAAGCTGTTGGGTATGTTCTTAACACACACCTTGAGCTAAATTCAAGAATGATGTGTTAGTTTAGGATGATTTCTTTTACATTTGTTACAAAGACTTCATAAATGGTCTGACTTTGCTAGATCTACTCTGGTGCCACGTGGAGGGAGTGCTACTTTGCTGTGTATCACAACTCTTGTCTTTCACTGATATGTAAACTTAAATAGTATGTTAATTAGAATAGCCTGATGATTATAGAAGCTTTGGTGGTGTATGCAGGCCTGAGAGATCTCCGCATAAGGACTGGTGACACTAAGAGTGTCTTTATTTGCTCATCAGTTGAGACTTCTCTGTTGTAAGTACAGTTTCTCATGAGCAATATCTGATAAAGACCATGCAAAGGGTGGTTAGGATTGCATGGGGAAACAGCTTTGCTCACCTATTTATCCTGCAAAAACCTCAATTGCCAGGAATGTGCTTTTATTGCTCCACAGGGAATAACGAAAGAAAATAAAATAACTGAACTGAGTGTAAAATATCTAAGTGAATAAGAGAAACAGATAAACCCACCTAACAGTGTCTCTTCTTTCATTAGGCTATTACAGGGTTTTTTAGATTGTGGGTTTCTTTAATTCAGCTATTCCTCATAAGCTCACATTTCTGTTATGTTTCTCTCCTTGGTTCGGCTCACTGAAATAAACAATTTTGATAGCAGAGTATCTATGATGTTATGTACTCAGGTCCTTCAAATATAAAATACTTTTATACTTCTCTTTCTTCCAACCAAAACAAAGGCTCTCACCAGTGAGACATCTGGGTTCTAATCTCCGTACCCACTGGTGTGGGCTACTTTGTTGTGTTTTATAGACCTGCAAAGTCTCATCTGCCTTTACACGCTTGCACAATCTGCGTTGTTTTCTCCCACAAAGCTATTTTGGCATATGTCCTGTTTCTAACACAGGTCTGTCATTATTCCTCAAACAGCTTCCTCATGCCCTCTGCCAGTTTCACACCAAGTGTAGAAAATCCTAAAGTGTACCAATATCCTGAGGTTTATTTTTGTGGAATTAAGCTCACTTCTGCTTTTGTTGCTTTCGTCTTGCACCTCATGGAAATTCTGTCTGCGTTCATTTTAACAAGAGCTGTGCTGGTGCCGCCTGCTTAGTGGGTATCATGCCGGTCATTGCTGTGAGAGCTTGGTTCTGCTCTTCACGTGATAGAGTAACCACACATTCCATGTGCTGTGGAATAAAAACCCGAAAGATGGGAGCATGTGCTTACAAAATTTCTGGTACTAATTCTTACTGCAAGCACTCCTCCTACTGCAAGCACTACAGCTAATATGTAGCATTAATTTTTTACAAAGGAACTGAGGAACAGCTACATTTAATAAAAACAAATTAATTTGCTGTCTAAGGTTATCTTCCTGCTTTTACTGGTGTGAAGTAACCCTGTAAAGTTCATTGCCAGAAGAGCTTTTCCTTATGATATGACTACGTACATAGTAGCAATGTGGCATTTTTGTTTGAATCATTTATTCTTTCTCCTGTTTCCTTTCATAAATTAAAAGAAGGCAACCCTCTCAATTTTCAAATAAAGCAGCCTCTGTGTCACAAAGGCAATAACACAGGTCCCTTTGTCATTGGTTGTACCTCTTCACAACCCTTGTTGCCACCAGGACATCGGCTAAGCATG
The DNA here is from genome assembly GCA_013397865.1 of Struthidea cinerea. Classification (NCBI taxonomy): domain Eukaryota; kingdom Metazoa; phylum Chordata; class Aves; order Passeriformes; family Corcoracidae; genus Struthidea; species Struthidea cinerea. The sequence continues at coordinate 370,656 of VZTI01003658.1, read as the reverse complement.
TGATATTACAGTGGTCTGAATCAAGGAAAATTGTGGTGTGAAGATAAAAAGGACTGCAAGGAAGGAGGAAAAGGACAAGCTCTTATTAAATTTTCCCATTTAATTTTAAAATTATTTATCCTAAGATTAAAAAAAAAAAAGTCAACATTGGGTTTTTTCCTCCACTTGATCTGGTTTAGGAGAGAAATAAAAGAAAATAGTTGCAAAAATAAAATTAGAAGTATTTAAAATATAAAGGATTGGGATACAACGGTCAATGCACATTCATCTATTGGCTGGAAGTTACATATGTAGGGTCTACCCATGTTGTACAATTTGTAGAGCTGGGGACTGTGAGGGAGACCTGCAGGGGAGATTTTACATAAGAAAGGAAACAAAATTGAGGTCTCATGCCATGATATGCGTTGCAGCTGGTGTTCTGGATCTGATAGTCAGAAGTCACTCACTTTCGTGAAAGAGTCTGTATTTTTACAAAATATTTTGAAGGAAGATATTCTTATGTCAAAATATGTGTTAAAATCTGAAGAAAATAGAAGTCACTCTTTGGATAGCAAGGAAGCTTGAATCTTCAGGAGTTTGAACAGTGAAAACCCAGGTATATGAGCCACAGCTTAAGAAAGGGAGCAAAACTTCAGTAAAAAGATTGTAGTTGGGCTAAAAAACATATTTTTTGGTCCTTATGTGTGGCGTGTCCATTTGCCCTTAAAGTCCATTTTGGGCTGATGACGTGGACTGTTGCCTAAGAGTGGAGTGCACATGAGTAGTGCTTGTTTCTCCAACAGATCTGGTCTGTGTGCACGGTTAACACACATCTGTCCACAGACTCTGTGCCCAGAGATTGAGCTTCTGCCAGCAAAAACCCTCTGCTAGAGTGTTCATATCAAATACACATCATATGCACAAAAAATGTTCTTAAAAGTTAGAAACATAGATACGGAAACTATTCAGTGGTATCTCATCCAGAAGAAGTAAGGAAATATTAAAAAATGAAAACTCATTGGAATGAGGAACATTTAGAATTGTGCAACATGCACTGCAGTGAATGAGCATATTACAAACTGAATATGACTGATATGACATAAATGATCATCAGTTTGAATGCAATTTGGAACCTTGCCAGTTACACTTTTGATGAAACACTTGATTCTGATGATGTTCTTATGCTGTACAAATATATCCGCTATTGTATGATATAAACTATGCATTGTTGTAGCTCATGTTACAAGAATGTGTCTCGTGCTCCAATAATTAGTTCAAATTGTCATGGGAATTCAACATTTCCGTTGGAAGCCAGCGTTCCAGTAGTAATTCTCTCACATGTGATCATAAAACTATTCACCTGAAATATTTTTGTCTGTATGGTTTTTAGAACTCCTGCAAAAAGTTACCATTTTCAGTGGGAAAAGTACATTAATCTTCTCATTAAAAGAAACAAACAACAAGCAAACAAGCAAAAAGGAAAAGAGTGAGAGAAATATTTTGATTGAATTATCAGTGAGCAGGAGAAAAAGTGGTCAGTCACTTCCCCAAAATCCTGAACTGATGTGACTGTCACATGTATACAAGCATAGTGCCTCTAGTCACACTCAGGCACAAAGTCACTGGTTTTGTACACAGATATTTCATGTTTCTGGGCTATTTCTCACTTCTACTACTCACCAACTACCCACTGCTATATAATGCTCTGACTTAACATAATGAGTAGTTGTTTCTTTATACAAGGTTTTTAAATACCTGAAAAAGTCATGGCTATCTGATGTAGAGAACATATTTTATGTCCTTTGATTCACAGTGATGTTCTGCTTCTAGTACTTCTGGCATAGGCCTCCCACCTTTAAGGGTTAGTTGCCCATGTTTAGACAACAAACATGTAATTAATAATCCATGAAAGAGTCCTTTTCTGTTTCATGTGATCTGTTGAGTACACACGCATATGCTTCAGTTGATACTAATTCCGTAGAATAGGAAAATCACTCTTTGGACGTCTAATAAAGCTGTTACATCCTGAACCCAATTTCTATATTAAGATATTTTGTAGTGTTGTTGTTCCCTCAGGCATTCTGCTGTGTTGCTACTCTAGTTCTTTACAATCTCTGTCAAGATGCTTTCTTTCCTTTGCAGAGGGCAACACCTGGCACCTCACTGGCACCCAACATGCAGTGCTATTTTACTTTCAATATAGTTTCCCATCTCTTTGTTTCCTCTCAAGCTCACAGAAATTTCAACTCTGGTATTTTCATTGTGCACTCTATTTTATTTCTGGGTTTGTTTTTTGTTTTGTTTTATTTTATTTCCTGGAGTATTTTAACGAATTCTTATGAGTTTTCTCTGCTTCAGCCATTGGCATAGCACAGCACTGCCCTGACAATGTGTCCACAGTCATTTCCTGTTCCAACTACTGCTGTATCTCATATTATATCGCTATGCATAACTCTTGCCAGGAAAAAGGGGTCTCAAATTGATTTTTCACAGAAAAGCACTGATGTATTTATTTGGTTTGCTACTACAAATATTCTTTCTCTAGGTTGTGACTGGGTGAATTCCAGGCCCATTGAGGCCAATGGAAATCCCTCTCTTGACTTCAGTGCAGACAGGATTTCCACCCAAGTTTTTGCCTGTTTGGAGAATTAGAACTGACAGTGATTGTTGAAAAAAAACCCTGGAACAACACAGCAATGTAAAAAAATAATAATAACAAGATTCTGTCACTTCTGGTACTGTCAAATAATGACTTTTCAGCACTGCGTGAAAGCAATTCAAACAACTAAGCTTTATGGTTTTGCTTGGCTTTTTTTTTAAATCATTACCTGTTGTTATTTGTGTGATGATAGGATCAAGGAGACTTAGCCACAGATAAGAACCTCAGTGTTGTATAAACAGAGAAAGAAAACAGAGCCTCCTTCAGGCTTGCCAAATAAGTGCTTACCAAGAGGTGAGGGAACATGGGAAAACAGTACATCTACACTTAAGGTTGTTGTATGTTGGGCTGTGGAGCAGCGCCTTGGGAGCCTCTTCCCAAGTTTGTCTGGGTGTGATGGCAGAGGAGTTCTAGGAGGTGTTTTGAAGGACATAGACTAGCTCTGTGCTGGCAATGACAGATTTCACTTTCAAAACATGAAGAAAAGAGAAAGGTGTATGAAACACCTAGAAAGCTGGTAGGGGATTATGAGCTGCTGCCTATGAGAAGAGCAGACATGAGGGAAAAGCAAGGTTGGGAAGTGCAGGAAGTGGTAAGGGCAGTAACAGCAGGACTGGAGAGGCTGGGTGGCCTTTCCTCAGGAGAGGAAGGTGTCTCAATTCACCTCTCCCTTCTGTTATTGTCCTTAACACTTCTCTCTGGTGTTGCTAGAGTTGTTTGTATTCACAATCCAAAATTCAGAAGCTCAAATAACATAACTGTCCATATCCAGATACTTTTCTCCCACCATCAGCAAGTGCTTTTGGAACTGGATGCAGCCCAGCTGGATATAAGACGAGGGCAGATTTTCTTGAAAGATTTCTCATACAGACAGCTTTTAGCTAGGTTGGAAACATTTCAAAAGAAGTAATTTTTCATTCTATTTCAGCATTTCTTCATCCAGTTAAAGCCAGGAAGTGCAGAGATAATAATTTTAAAAGAGAAGGGGACTGAAGCCTAATTCCAAAACTACAGTAACTGACATAATAGAAAGATGATAATTAGATTTTTTTTTTTAAGAGTAATGGAGTTTTCATAAAACCTGTGACATGAATGACGACTCAAGCAGGCCACTCCTTTGCAAGCTATGGCTCACCTTTATTTAATATACATGCCTCCAAAGCAGATCCCTGCCCCTAAGTATTTTTAAACTTGAAGGCTCTTTGGAACCTGCATCTGCACTATATTTTCCATATATTGAGATTATACAGCTCGTCGAAAGTCAATTCTTACTAAAAGTACACCACGATTTGGAAGCACTGAAGTACCTGAGAAAGGTGACTCTGGAGAGCATCCTCTTGGTGAAACCAGGACTCAGAGACTGCCTGTACTTAGATACAGATGTGCTACCCTCAGACACCATACGCACAGTCCAGCCTCTGCCTTTATAACTGCTGAGTGGAGCCTGGCGATCAGTGTAGGTGTCTGACACATGGATTTTAATGCTAAGGCTTGTACCCCTCTCTATTTGACTGATACGAGGCAAATCTCTCTTTTTCATCTCAAGTTCACTTTGTTCTTTTGAATCATGGTACACATTTGCCTCTGCTCCTTCAGATTTTGATGTGCTGTGATACTTTTTCTAAGCCTTTCCTATACGAGCACTTTGGTAATGCAGACACTCTTCACTGGACCCTGTATTTTTCTGACAGTGGTGGGAAGAGGAGATAAATTTTGTCCTTGCGTGTGAACTTGGATAAGTGTTATCGTGTACGTTCTTTTGACTGCTAACCATATTTCCTGCTGGCTTTGTTACCCACAGCAGTATGTAACTTTCCTTCCTTTGTCCCATTCAAACTCTTTTAAAAAAGGAATAAATTCAGAAAGCAGTTATGGGTTCACAATTTCTAAATTTGCTGTTTTCCTTCTTTTTCCTTACCTCACTGGTAGATTCTTTAACTTTATGAGAATAAGCAATTACTTATCCATGCCATTCCATAGATGTTCAACATGTCTTCAGCTTCCCAGCATGAATAGTCCTGCTCTTTCTGAACACAGCACATTAAGAGTTAAAAAGGTGTGGTTCTGTGCTTGTGCAGCAGCTTGCTAGATATTACCATGGCTAGTACTGGACCAGGAACTGCTTTCCTGTCCCCCAGTTTGGTTTTGTAACCATGGCTTTCATCCCAATTGCAGTCAGTCGGAAATTTTTCCCTTGGGCTGTGGACTTACGTTTCTACTGTAACTACCAGGTAGCTGTGAAGATTTCTCAAACATAATTTTTAACTGAAATTACTATGGGAACTTTTCTTAAAAACAAATTATTTTGTTGCTCTGGCAGCATTTTCGTTAATATTTTCTACATTGTGAAATTTATCTAAAGTGACTGCTTCCTGAGAAAAAAAACAACAACCAAAACCCAAACCAATAACTGATTTATTTTTGTCAAATTGGTGTTTTCTGATGGGGAAAGTTGCATGAAGAAATTCCCAAGTGGCTTCTTTACAAGCTTATCAGTTTAGACTAGTACATGTAAGAGAGCTGCTTCATTTCACGACTCAGTAGTAATACAGGTTTCCTTTTAAGCCTGATCCAAAACTTACTGTTGTCAGCCACTCTCTGCATTTAGTGAACTTCACACTCAGAACAATCAGAGCCATTGACAGCTATCAGTAGCTTCATGTGGCATCTCTGTGGAACTCATCGAATTTTCTCAGTTTTCCAGATGTTGAGCCTGGAGCATACCAAAGGTGGAGGCACTTGCCCGAGGACATGCTTGTATGTCAGTGATGAGAACGTGAACAGCCGCAGCATCTCATCACTAGACTTTGGCCTTCAGACTATAGGCTCTGAAGGCATTTATAAAAGAGCTACTTTCTCCCATATGCATTTTCAACTGGCTGTGCCTAGTGTTGATGACAGCCTCAGGGTCCCAACCAAGACCTGGAGTCTCTGCCTGAGTGGCTTAAGCCTTTAAAGCACAGTTCTCAGTCCCACTACTTCTTTTCAATGGAGTAATAGCGCTTAAAACCCCAGCAACCCAATAGCTGTAACACAACCCACAGGCTGTGACACTCTCTCCGTGGGGTCACATCCTGAGCAGTTGTTCCAGCAAGAACATATTTCATGGTCCATATTTCATCTAGACAAGGCTTTTAAAGTTAGGTTGGCTCCCACCAAATTTAGTTTGTTACCCCAGACTTTCCTTGAAGGCTGAAATGCATATGCCTGCACCATCAGCCTCACTTAAATTTGCCTTGTAGATCATTTTTTGGTAGCTGGGAAAAAGTAAATATAGTTGCGCTTTTTTCAAAATGTGTGTCTGGCAAAGATAGTAAAGAGTTGACAGTCAATTTGAAGTTCATAAGGCTCCTATCAGTAAAAATATCAAATATGTTTCAAACCATGGCTTAAAATTGCAGCAGTCTTCTTTTACTGCTAGAGCTCCTGATGTCTCAAGCCATCGGTTGTCAGTTGTGACTGTATTTTGCTGTCAGAACTTGAATGAATAACTTCCTTGAACAATTTGAATGTTTTGCTTCCTGATATACAAGCAGTTCTGGGACATCTTTAATTCTTCCAGCGCTTCAACTTTTTACACCGTCCCTGCTCTGTGAGACCAATGAGGAACAAATTTCCCAATACATATTTCATTATTCTGAGCAATATTTTTATGTCTCCTTTGTCTATCAGAGGCAGAACTCAACTGAAGCAACCCCCCCACCCTGCCTTACACAGACTCTTGTTATTGTCAATCTAGCACCCCTCTTCTTTTCCCAAAATTTCCTCCAGGCTCAAATCATGTTCTTCAACTGGTTTTCCAGTAGTCAAAGAATGCTGTCTCTGTTGAGCTTAGTGCCTATTGTAGATCCAGGCAATCTAAACCCTTGCATGTTCTGGTATAATTCTTGTGTCCTGAAATTAACCCAAGTACATCTTGAGGAAATCCTGTCATGGGAAGTGCTGCATATGCCCAGAGTTGTTGGGCGGGTTCATGGTAAGCAGTAGCTGGCAGAGTGTGTCAAGTTACAGGGGCCAACTCTTGCTGGGTTCCGGCTTAAACAGCCTTGCTGCCTTTTGCTCCCACTCTTTTGCCATCTATCAATTTTCTCACATAGGTCCACTGGGTTCTCTTATTTGGGTAAATCCGACCACATTTTCAGGGTCTGTTTATGTGCTGTCGAGTGTTCTGCCACAGGATACCCACAACCTGGGTTCAGTTGCAGACAGGCATTTCTTTTTCCTTCTATTTGTATTCTCTTCAAGAATTGCCATGTCTCATATCTCATTTTTCTCCTGGTGTATAGCAGGCTTCGTATTTTTGTGATGTGATCTCACTTCTTGCTGTCTGGATTAATTGAAATCTGAAAATCTACCAGCTGCTTCAGAACCCACTGTTGTCAGAAGCAAGAAGAGATTCTGATCACTTTTTTTCCCTTGCAGATTCAAAGAAGTTTTTATACCTTTTCCAGTTCAGAATAATCTCAGAGAGGCTCAGCCCCAGTGGAGCCTCTGGTGGGCCATTTTCCTACCACTGAATTGTCTTCTCTCTTTCATGTGTATAGCACTCAAAGTCCAGTGAACATAGGTGCTTAAATTAGAACATGGAACAGATGAGTCCTTTATTCTATGTCTGGTTCTATCTGGCTGCCTGTAACAGGAGTTTGACAGAAGCATGAAGAGATCTTCATGGAAAACTAAAAGCACAAAGACAAAAGCCCCAGTAGGAAAAGGAATTATTTAAGCGCCATTCACCGAAGGCATGGCAATCAGTCCAACCATTGGTGGTACCTGTGGAGTAGAAGTAATTTGGAGATGTCATAAAAACCCCCGCAGTGGTGAGCCTGGAAGATGTGCAGTTAGCTGGGATGTATGGTATCTCAGTTACAATGGAGCCACACTTTAGGAAAATGCATTTAAATTAACTTCATTGGAAAACAGTGATTATCCTAGACCCAGATTGCTGCTGAGTCTTACCTAGTGCAGTGCATTGCCTGTCTCGCTCCCAGGGGGACACTCTCTGTAAGAAGCATCCTTTAAAACTTGCTGCGGAGGCTTAAGCCACAGAAGAACAGGAAGGACTGACTTGTTCCAGTCCACGGACAGCCCAGTTCACGTGACCCAGCAGTGTGTTGTCTTTTTTGCATCTTGGGACCAGGTTACCTCTTTGACCCAATCCCCAAAAAAACCCCCGCCCTGTAAATCGTGTATCCTGCATAATCCTTAGGTGCTGAGGAGAAGAAAGGGGCTGCCTTGCCTCTTTCCACTTCTGTACTTCTGTTGCTGTGGCTGTTTCATAACAACCTGTGAGCTGCTGTTTTGCATCCCAGTTTTCTTGAATTTCGGATACGGCCAGCTGCAGCCAGGAGCGCAATGTGGAAGAGGGGGAAAGCAGACTGGCATAAGAGGGCAAAAAAGTTCTGTGGCTCAGCCCATTGTGTCTGAAAGGGAGGTCTAATACCCCTAAAGGGAATTACTCTTTTGAACTCTCTCTGGGGTAAGAGCAGCAACATGCTAGCCATCAGATAAGAGATTGAGCAGCCAGATATCTGCTCCTGCACCAGCGCCAGCCTCCCAGCAGTCACGTGAATTCTCTTACTGGAATTTTCGCACATTTGCCCAGAAGAAACTGAAGATGATGCGCACAAGCTCTGTTGATTACCACCATTAAAAGAGCCGTGGCAGCAAGCAAAACAGGCAGTTAATATTCAGTCTCCCCAGTCTGGAAGACCAAGGGACAGCGAGGATAATGGGGAAAGCATCTTTGAAGAGTAACTCTTTGTGTATGACACATCACACAGTTCATTTCTTCACATACAACCACTTTGACATTAACTTCATTGTCATGTGCATAGTTACACACCTGTCTTGCAGGTGTCCAACCCATGCCTAACTTCTAGTACCAAAACAGCTCTGGGACATAGTTCAACACACATCACAGTGTAACAGGCAATCATATCCCTCCTGGGGTGGAAAAAGTGAATTGCTACACAGTCTTCTCTCATTTATTTGCTCTACGCATATTGCAAAAATCCTACCAATTACATCTCCTGGGGCAGATGCTTTTCTTCGACTTGCATTGATGTGTTGCTGAAAGCCCAGTGTTGTTAACAATATGGCAAGGACAAGATTCATGAGATTCAGGTGTGCCCACTGTCTCCCTAAATTTCATGCCATCCCAGGTCTGGAGAGGAATAGGCTGTGGCTAGTAGAACGGCCCGATCTCAAAGAAATGATTAGTGACAAAAGCCCAAGAATTAACATTTGGGAAAGTGATTAATTCATAAGTGTATAAATGCTCTAGGATTTATTCCTGAGTTTATATAACTATTTCTACACCATCTGTAGGTTTGTAATTGGCCAATAAATTTAATAGAATGCTTAAGTTAACTGCCTGCATGACTCTGGAATATGGGCAGATTTGGAGTCCAAGAGAGAAGTGGACATAGGTTTTACAGGATGTTACATTTATTGTGCCATGGCCTTCCTAACCTGCAGAGTAAAATACCAAGTTTCAATCAAGTTAATGGAGAAATGCCATTGTTAAAAGCCTGCTTACTTGTTTATTTCATTACTGAACTCCATTCCCGCTTCTCTTTTAATTTGTTGATGTGATCTGTGTTTGGTGGAGGCTGCACCGTACGTGCTTTTCCAGCTGTAGGCACCTCGCAGGCGCTCCAGCAAGCACATAGCAGTCATCCAAATGGGATGTTTAAGACTGAGAGCAGAGTGCCGTGGGGCACAGGACAAAGCTTTTCCCCCAGGTTGATGAAAGGCCCATCCTTGGCTTCTGCTGGAACGCTGTAACTCTTCTGGAAGGGAGAGCAGCGAAGATCAAAGGCAAAATAGTGCCAAAGAACAAAATTTAACAAAGATTCCTCACCCTGCCTAATTATCACATCACATTTTGAGTCAACATGCAAGGCTGCTGGTGCCAGCTGTGAAGAAGGCAATTAATAACTTTAAACCAAGCGTAGCTTCAGACTCAAGTGGAGAAGCTGTGAAGAGCTATGTACAAGTGACAGGCCCACTGTTTTCACCCCTTGATGAGATGCTGGTGAAGCATGTACAGCAGAAAATGCCTTTGAGAGACTTTGAGAAACATGATAAAGTCTAGGTGGATTTTAGAATGCCTCTGTTGTTCCTAAAAAGGTAGGGATGGCATTTCAAGAGGGCAAGGCAAGTACTGCTCATCATCCAGGCTGGCATGCTGCACTGCAAGTGCTCTGGGGGAAGTAGCAAGTGGTTTGTGTTCTGCTGCCCTTAGGTGAACTTCCCAAAGAGAATGTATTGCTTTACTAACACTCCAAAAAGAATTTAAGTTGTTTGCAACTAGTCTGATACTGGTGTTCGTCTGGGTTCAAAATTTCATCTCTGAGCCTGCACTGAGGTTGTCTCAAGAGGGCACTTTCTTGGCACTGGATGGCTCTGACTCGGAGAGGAAGGCTATGGCTGGAGGAAGGCTGGGAGTCAGGGGTCTTCATCTTGGTGCCTGTCCTTGAAACAAGATCTCTATTTCATCTTTTTAGCATGTGAATAACCTGTTCCAGATACCTTGTTGTGCCTTCTCACACCACACACCGAGCATTTGCTATCAGTGACAGGCTTGGAAGACAGAATGGTGTTCCCCAATACCTGATGCAAGGTTTGTGGAAAGCAAAATTTCATTATCAATTTTACTACATATTAAAGACAAAAAATAAATGCCCAAGCATGTTTTATATATACATCCAGGAAGAATTATATGGTATTTCTGAAGTTGTTTTGGAGCAACCTTGTTTTAATTTGAGATTTTGCTGTAAAATAAACCTCCTTAAAGCTGCATGTCATTATGTTTTGACTTGAAATTAAAGGAACATCGTAACTCCTTTTATTTTGCTAATATTCCAAAAATAAACATTTTTACTTATAAAGCTTTTAGGAAAATTCATTCCTGTTTACAGTCCCAGCACATGCACCATGCTGGTTCCAATTCTGTCAGCCAAGCAGCTGTCCTGCCATTAACGCTCTTTAGCAGCTGTGTTCTTTCTACTACCTGGGGACCTGTTAAAAAGCATTTACAGAGTTTCGTGCAGACAGGTGTCCCTGAAAAAGCCATTCTGCCTGCAAAGGAATGCAATAAGAGCGACCTCTCTCCCAGCACCCTCGGATATTTCAGATATTTCATTTCAGCAATAAAAGAAAAAGGCAAATTACGAAGGTGCTCCACCCACCTACCACTTAGATAATTAAAACAAGGAAGCTGTATAAGTCGTACCCTTGCAAAAGTGTCCCCTGGCACGTCTGCTTCACTTTATTTCCACAGCACTTTCAAAAATGAACTGGAAAGGTTCTAATGAATAAACCAATGCAGCAGTGATACTGTCTGTCTCTGGCAGCTGCCTTTTTGTGCAGGCTAACAAAACTGAAGTGTCTGCTTTCGCACTTAGGTACTTTGGAGACAGACACCACAGAACATTTACTCTCAATTTTGGAGACATAAACTGTCCTTTTGCTGGAAAAAGGTATACATACAATTCTCTGTCGTATCTAAACACAAAAATATTTTGACTTATGTTAAAATCAATTCAGTTGCAGAACTGGATGTGACTGTGGTCTTGAGAAAAATAATTCAGGTTATACCTCAGCAGTAACTACGAACTAAATGTCAGCATTCATGAATGTATTAGTCAGGTCAGCTCACCAAATTTTCAAATGTGCAGGATTTCCAGAAACAGCATAAAAAGAAGCTACCTGCCGACATTTTCATTTATCAAAGATCAAAGTTAGGTACCTCAACGAAAGTCATTTACAGGCAATGCAGAAATGAGCTTGTTTGCTCACAGTCAGTGTGGCTTGCTGCTGTGCTATCAGCAAATTCTCCTTTTGATACTGGGAAATGAAGCTGTGGGTTTTTTGTTTGTTCCTTAGTATTACTGTAAATCTTTAAGAGCCCATTGACATCTGCAAGGGTTCCTTGAGAGTGTGATGGACATAACTAAATCCACGTTGTAACACCTCTGTTAATGCTCAAGTGCATTGTGCATTATGACTTGTATACTTTGTGGTTGCAGGGTGTCATTGTGAGTGGTCTGGCAGAGGCTGCCAGGTACAAGCAAACTGGCAGAAAGCTTTCCAGTCAGGTCTGACTACCTGGAGCTGAGCTAATAATGTTTTGCAATGTCTGAGATAAGAAACAGTTTCTGAGGAAAGGTTTTGTACCTGCATGGTCCAAGTGCCTCGTGGAAGTCCTTAGCCTCTGCAGGGATCTCTCACTAACCTAAGGGGGACCTGTTGTACCTGACGAGCATGACAGATGTGCACACGTTGGAGATGTGTAGAGATGTGTAGAGATGGATGTAGGACATACTGGTGACATGTCTGCACAAAGCAGGCACCTGGATGAGCTCCAAGCCTGCTGATTTAGCAGCCTCAGACCCCAGATGCAGCACTGCACACTCAGACTCCCCAGCCATGTGGAGCACTTGTGTGGGAAACGGGGACCTTTGATCCAGGCCTCTGTCCTGGACCTGAGAGAGGTAAAATCTAGACAAACATAGATGAAATTACTGAAAACAGTCCCTGGTTTCTGGTCTGTTAGATAAGGGATCAGTAGAAACTTGGTGTTGTCTGGCTAGTCTGCCTCTTATTTTCAACTTCTGGTATTTGAAAAAAAATCATAAGTGACTGTATATCTAATTGTCTAGCCCTCTCTGCTGGAAAAAAAGAAACCAGTGGGGAAGGACAACTTTGGCAGTCATCCAGGAATGGAAACTCTCTTCTTATCTGCATAAGACATAGAAACTATGGAAATCTTGGTTGAAAGCATCCTCTGGATTTCAGACCTCTGCTCTGATTTCACCACCAAAATCCTAAGATTTATGTTACGGTTTAAGAAGGTTGTGTTGTACTTGTGCTGGTGCTGTATAATCTCCTCACTTCTCGTTTTCTGCCTGACAGCTCCTCTGTGGAGTTCCTCTCTTCTTGTCAGGTCTGTCCTGTTTCCATGAGCTTTACAATTTTTCTGGTTAGCTACAGTTGGATCCTCCATTTATGTGTCTCTGGAGTTGGCACACAGCAATGCCAATCTTCTCTTTGCAGATGGTGGGTACAGCAAATGGAGCACAGAAATTCAGGGAGAAAGGCAAAAATCATCTCTTCACTTGCTTACTGAGTCATCTGCAACTGGAAAAGGACTCACACTGGCATAGCATTAAGCCCCTTGGACTAATTTTTTCTCCTTAACTTTACTTTCAGGGTTAAAAATTTTCAGTTAAAGAAAAATAAACAAAAGTGGCCAGCATTGCTCTCACAGACGTGACCAAAGGGGTTAAACCAGTAAAGGAAACAGGGCTGAGAGATTATCTTAAACTTCTTTCCTATTAAAACAATTCATTTCATATATTGCCACAATGCAACAACTTTATCTGAACTTCCTTTCAACCTCTATAAACATGTCCTTAAAATGAATGCTGTGAATTAATATTTGAAAAATACAGTCTCTGTGTGACATTGGGCAACACTTTTTGAGTAGTAGTAGTAGTAGAACTTGCTTCAAGATGAAGCATTGCATTATGAGATCAAAGAGAATTTAGTTGGAAAATATTCCTAGTGAATAAACCAGCTGTAAACGTAATGTAATTTTTCTGTCTTTTAGTGAGCTTTGTTGCATAAAACTGTGGTTTGGACCTAACTCTGGGGCAAATAATCCATTGAAATAGCTTGAAAAAGTCTATTCAATAAGATAGGTAAGAAAAACTGTATTTTTTAATCTATGGTGTACTGAAGTGAAATGTAAAATCTTCTGTTAGGGAATATCCCTTTTTGAAACTCAGTCTCGTTCTTTGGGAGGTGTAATGTTTTTTCAAAGAGTGATGAGAAAACAATGAATTGAGAGACGAAGTGCCTGTTTCAGGCACCCACTCAGTGGAGTGACAAGAATTGGTTCTGTCATTCAGCAAGGACGGCATTGTTTTGTTACTTCTGGGACTATCTGCAGGAGGGCTCTGTGTGAGACTGTGAGAGAAGTTACAGAAGAGGAAGTTTCATATATGCATGACCTCAAAATGAATGAAGAAAAATAAGATTGTGTATCTAGCCACTTTATTGCATTAACATTTAAAGCTTTAAATTTGGATTTTCATTTGATTCCTGCTACCATAATGAGAGCATGGGTATACCTGCTGCGTTAGCTGGAGAAAAATATTCTGGGGAAACCATAGGTACAACAGAAAATTTAAGACTTGAGATCAAGGGAGGGAGTATCAGGCTCCAGACCTTTCCCATGGCTTTTGCTCTCCATCTCTCAGCTTACTGCCCCTGTGTGGCTTCCCTCCCTTTCAAAGCTGTTTCATCACAATCCAGGCAGATTTGGCTGCATGGGCATAAGAAGGGGGTTTATGGATTTTAAAATTGTTGCCTCATGGTCTGTAGTCCAGTTTCTTGTACCATAAATGGGTCTCAGCAAATCACTGTGGGTGAGGAAGCACTTCAGTGTGTTTTGGTTTGGGAAAAAGGGGCAGACCTAGGGAAGACTTCTCTCTCCCCTGCCGTCCAGGTATTAGCTGAAGGGCTGTACTTCCGCACAGTCACTTGTATTCCCAAACAGTGAGGGATTTTGGGCGCCCTCCTCGCAGTGCCATTAGACAACAAGTTGCCAGGAAGTAGAGTAAGAGTCACTGCTTTCAAAAGACCTTCACTAGGAGGCCTCACACCAAAGGCTCAGAGGGGCAAGGAACATCCCTCAGCATGTGACAGCCATCCGCATACAGGGATGCTCGGGTGCACACAGGAGGATCAGCAAGCTTGGCCAAACCCTGTGCCAACAGAAGCTCATTTCCAAATGAGGGCTGGGTCCCAGGGGGGACACCACGCCTCCCACCCTACTCCCCCTTCTCTACCTGTGTGTTCTTTTCTTTCCTGAGGGGATTTTATTTCTTCCTTTCCCCTGGCAACAGCTCCATGGCAGTTTTACCCTGCCAACAGCAGCAGGCAGCAAAAGCTTCGTACACCTTGAAACAATTTCTTTTGCAGGCCACACTGTGGAATGAATCTGAGCAGCTGAGTTGCTGTCAGTGCAGACGAGCTGAGTTCCTGCATGCTGCAGGGGCATGGATCTGCCTAAATTCCACTGACCTCAGCAGGAGATGGTTAAAAGTCTGGTTAGGGTTTTGGGGAAAGCTGTGAAAGGCACACAAGAGAATGGAGACCTAAACAGTGGGGATTTGGTGGTAAATTCTGAGCTCCTGTGTTTTTGTAGATTAAAAAAAAAATCACCTTAAATGCCAAGGTGAAAGTTGTTGGGGTTTTTTCTGTTTTGTATTTTTTGGGTTTGGGTTTTTCCTTTTTTTTCTCTCAATTGTACTTATTTTTAACACATCCTGATTTAGGAAAGACAACTTGTATCTCAGGAAAGCCAGGTATTCAGAGCAGTAATTACATCCCCAGACTCAGTTTGGAAAGTTCAGATGGCTGTTCTGGATGTCACGCCTCACTCAAAGGACAATTTAGTTGGTGACAGCAGTCTGGACCAATTGCAAGACCCAAATTTTTCTGTGCAGTGAAGTTTGCGTTTGGACCTGTACAAACATAAAGGATGGAAACTAAAAAACAAGTTGCAATAACCCATGTTTTTTGACTGTGTTATTGCACAGGACTGTGGCATGCAGTCATGGCTGGTGAGAGAGGAGGAAGAGGCTACCAGCATGATGGGAAAAATCCTACAAATTGTAGGAAAACTTAGAGGATAAAGGTCTTGAATTGAAACATGATGATTCAAATGTAAAATACTAGAATATAAGCTACACAGAACAAGGTAGGGGTAACTTCATCTTCAGCAGCCACCTAAATGTCTTACGTACAATATTTAAGGGCTAAAAGTGCTGTCAATACATTTGTCCCGAACTCCCTGTAGAAGGAGGCACCACAGCCTTGCCTGGCAGAAGCATTGAAAGAGTGTTGTTACTGCGCTATTACACAGCTGCCTTTTCTGTGTCCCCATCATAACCGATCTCCAAACCTGCCTGTCTGCATGCCTGCCTGCCAGGCATTACCCCCTGGAAGATGATGGTACCTTCATGCTGGCTCTTACCTGGAGAAGCTCATTCTAATTTTCTTCTTATCTGCCAGAGCAGTGTGATCAGACACGCCATTTGAAAGGTGTATTGGGGTTTCTAAGCCTCATGAAACAAGGCAGAGGTTAACCCAGGCAACCATCAGGCTGTAGTTGAAAATTGGCCTGCCTTCAGAGGATAAAAGAGCAGTGGGAGGGTCTTTTGAGGCAAACACAGCTATCTTGTGAATTGCTAAAGAAAAAAAAAACCTTGATCTTCAGGATGCAGAAAGAAGGAGCTTTCTGAACTTGGAGAAGGTTGGTAAACAGGAGGTTGACAGCCAAACATTGGTGCCCCCCCACATCGAGGGAATGGGGACTGTGTTACATGGATGCATTCCAGTTGGAGGAGAGCTTTGCTATGCAGAGATGCTCTCAGGTCAGGTGAAGACAGCAGGATTGTTGCAAACCAGATAGGTAAGTCAGCTCCTCAGAGCTGGATTTCAAATGAAACCTAGGCTGGTTCATTATTGTGGGGCGGAACCAGGAATTTCCATGGCTTTGATCAAAATCCTACAAAAGTAATGGTTGTGGAGATGGCTTGCTTTGAAGTTTTGAATCTGAATTTTGAAAGTATCCAACATGCAAGCTAGAATAGGCTGAAATTTATTTCAATAAAAACGCTTTGGGAGAAAAAATAAAGAAAAACCCAAACTATGAACTCTCATGGAAACGAAGGTGCTTATTAAATACTCTTTCAAAGCTGATGGAGAATGTTCATCATGTTTGGAATCATCTTGGTGAAAAGATGGTAACACTCTTAAAATGAAAAAATTATAATATCTTCACTGAAGAGCAGACTGACTTCTACGAATTATGTTTTCCCCCTTTTTTTTTTTTATTATTTTAATTTCAGCAGAAAAAATACAATACAGACTCTCTTGTGTACCTGATAATGCAGTGGTGTGAGGAGTGAGGTTGGGAATTTTCTCCCTGTTTTCCAACTTGAAAAAGTCTTGAAAAAGATAAATAAGCTCTCATTTATTCCCTGAACCTTCCTTTGGGAAAATCATTCAACCTTCCAAACATTTTTCTTCCATAAAAATTCTTTTGAGCCAAAATTCTAACTCGATATCAATCTCTAGTGCAAATGAAACATAAAATCACTTTGTGCAAACACTGGTGATCAGAGACGGCTGACCTTAGCCCTACTCTGTTCCTTCTAGGGATTACTGTAACTGCGGTTATTGAGGAGGTAGGAGAAATATTTTAATGGAACTCCAGATGTGGTTTGCATCTGTCTGTGTGTGTGTACATGCAAACATTATATTTGTGTGTGTGTGTGTATACATATATATACATATAGGCACTATATAGACATGTATGAGTGTATATGTAGGTGTGCACATATCAAGTACATGGGTTTGTGTTTTCCAGAGTACTGGGAACTCATATCGAGACATTGACATTTGATTGCATCCTGTGAGACGAATAGTTTACACATAGCTGAAGAACAGAGTCACCATTTAAGCTGTAGAATATTCTGGTTTGCGCCGCTTTCATCTTGATAGACGTTAATGTAACTTTCTTTTGCCAAACTGAAGATAAACTGTTTGTCTTGCAGTCTCATTCCAAAATAGAGAAATTACTTAAGTGCCTCACCCCTAAAAGGAACAGTATGTGATGAAAGAGAATATGCCTGAACTTATATTTAATTTTGCTGACAAACGTCTTTTGAGTGACTGACTGTACCTCGGCTTCTTTTCCAGTCCTTTATTTTTATGAGTTTTTTTAAATACTGATCTTTCCACAAACTGGTGACACAATGACATTTCAAGATTGGAATTCATCAGAACACGTTTGATGAAATATATTTAACGAAAATATGCTGCTTCTTGGATGCCAAAACATTTTGCAGAGGTGCTGGACTTGATGAATGGGGAGATTTCTGTATCCCAGGTTGAGGTCTCTTGTTATGTCTGAGCTGAAAACTCAATCTCTCTAACTCAGAAATAGATGTTTCAACACAATTCCACACCCTTCCATTTTAAAAGTTTTTGTTTTCGTTTCAAGACCATACGAAAAACTTGGAAAACCTGCAGAGTTTTGGAATGGACTTATTCCACTATCACCCAGCCAGCTCTGCTCGACACCTTCTCTCCCACAAATGACTTGTGCCAGGTTTCCAGAGATGGATGTGGAGCTACAGATGTAGTTTTTTTTCCCCACAAGTCACCTGTCATCTCACTGTAGCTTGAGCTTCCACAGACTTACTTTTTTTCCACTGAGTCAGGCTAAGGGCTGTGAGAGCAGACCACAAGCTCACACGCAGCCAGGGCTGTGACTCGGCTGGTTGGCTCTGGGTTGCCGTTCCAGCCATCCTGGCTGGTTTCAGCAGGGCAACCACTGTGGGCACATTTCTTAAACACAAACAAACAAACCAAAAAGAGTTTACAAATGTTTGCCTTCAAATTCCTGCACAAGGGTAACTTAATTGAAACCCACACCTGGTTGAGCAGGGTTGGGCTGTGCCAAAGAAAGCCTCTGTGCCTGTTTCATTTGAAACCAATGGAGGGAAGATAGTTCGTTAAGTCTGCGGTTTCCAGAAATGTCTCTGATGTGGAGTTAAACTTCTTATATTTTGAACTCTTGTTTTGTTAAATGAGTGCAATGTTAGTTGTACAGCCTGAATTTTAATGACCTGTTTCTTGGTTTAAAAGATGGAGTCACATTTTCAACCTTTGAGGCTGTGGTTGGAGATTAGGTAGATAAGTTAAAAGCCTGACCAACTCCCCTAATTAGATTTTGGTTCTAGCAGTATATGCTGAACTTTATGGGTCATGTTTTCACACACTGAACTCTCAGTCCATTTCCCAACACACCTTGAACTTAGAGTAAAACTTGAAATGTCTTATCAGAAATATTTTTTTCCTTCGGATTTCCTGGAAGTCCTGGACTTGACCTGCAGAAAAATACTCCTTTTCTTTTTTCCTTTTCTTTTCTCACAAAATTAATGCATCCTTTGAAATTGTGAATAGTTCTGAAAAGTGTCTCTCGGGTTAGTCAAAGTAGTAACAGCAAATACTACTTTCTTGTTTGAAAAGCAGTAGACACTTCTATCATATTTCTTCCATAGAGGACCTCATGTTGCCGTTCTCAGAAATACACAAGGGGCAAATTCTCCAAGAGGTCATGACCCACCAACCATATCAGGAATCAAAAGTAAATGCTGCTTGGGGAGGTGGCCTTTGGAGAATGGAGCACTGGTACCTGTCTGACAGGCTTTGGGCTCCTGATCCTCCAGACCACTTGCAAAAATGGGACTTGGGGTGACCGAAGTGCCACAGGAAAATGACCTGCAGAGCTTTGGGAGATGCATCTTTGGGGATGTATCTGTCCAAATGGTTTGACGTTGGTAGCTATAAAATTTAGTCTGGCAGATTCTGTGGGTTTTAGCCAGTCTAAACTACCTCACATGCGCGCTCCACAGCTGGTGGGCAGGAATCAAAGAGGAGCTTACAGGGGATGTCACTGAGATGAATGCAGAACATTAAGGCAAAAACATCCAACTCTACCTTCTCCAAGTCAGCATTTATCATTGTGCCTAGCTGTTACCGTGGGTGGTCTCTGTACTACTAATATGATGTAGCTGTTAGAAAGGTATTTCCATCCCTCATCATTTTCTAGTGTTTACTTACCCTTGCTGTGACACTGCTATTGACTCTGAAGTTGTAATTATAACTAATAATTCAGTAATCCTGATGATATATTGCAACAAATTGACCAGCAATTACATAGGAAACAGTACTGTGGCAGTCACCAGGGACTGCCTGGCATCAGACGACTTTAATTAGAGATGACTAATACCTTATCCAGCCTCCAGGATGCAGAGGATTTTGAGTGCTAAATGCTAACATTTCTGTTAATTTACATGATCTTAGGAAATGTCAGTTTGCTAATTGTTCAGATAAAGAAGTCTCCTTTTGCAAAAATAGCATGGTTTACAGAACATGGAAGAAAATAATTTCAGCTGCTGCTAGCTTTAGCTGAAACCACCAGGATCCTGAGTTGCCAGAATCAATCAGTGCGTAGGGAGAAGAGGAAGTGCTTGCAGAAGTGTCTGGCTCCCCTACAGGCACTACATTGAAATTTCTTCTTCCTGTGTTCAGAAAATATTTTGAAATTCAAAATATGTGTGTAGCAATTTAAGTCGGTTACCCAAAGAAGAACTATGCACATGAACTGGAAAGGAAAACTACCCCTCCTCACTCCAGCCTCTGCAAGAATGATGTTTCTATTTTGGTGAAACATGTTGCACGTGTCATTTTTTTTACCCAATGTAATAGTGAGATGCCACATGACAAGATCTTGAGATTTATAGGCTACTTGTAAATCTTTAAACTACTAATTAGGAAAAGACAGTCCTTATATTCTGTGTCCAACCTCAAAATACATATACATTTGCTTTAAAAAAATGTGCAGTTTCCACAAGTGGAAATCACAGTTTGCAACAAACACCACAGGAGAGGTCAGCAGATACCTACCCGTCTGCCATGTGGAGGGCTGCCGTTCCAGGTATCACTGTGCTTTCCTCCACAGCACCTCTAATACAGGCACTGCCATAATCCCTGTGCTCCTATTGAATTGCATTCCCATATTTAGCTCCACTACAAAACCAGCTCCTCTGTGGTGGCTTCAGGGAAGTGGAAGAAATGCATTCAATTACACACACAAACATAAC
This sequence comes from Struthidea cinerea, assembly GCA_013397865.1. Classification (NCBI taxonomy): domain Eukaryota; kingdom Metazoa; phylum Chordata; class Aves; order Passeriformes; family Corcoracidae; genus Struthidea; species Struthidea cinerea. The sequence goes on along the minus strand of VZTI01003658.1, from coordinate 350,268 downwards.
TATGGAAAGTTAAAATGGGTTCAGCTTCTCCCATGCCTTTCTTATCTTACTTGTTTCCTAAGCTTTGGAACAGGAGCCTTGTTTAAACATAAGTTAGCATAACACCCTAATTTTAAATATGGACCTGTAGGCAGCAGTATAACATAAGTGTTAATGCAATAACTTTGAATGCAGACCTTAGCTGAACCCTAGAGCCCTGGTGGTTCTGCAGTACAAATACAGCCATTCAGGGGTGATCCTTTGCTTGGATAAAATGCTTCCATTCAAAAGAAACGATAGTGTTTGAATTAATTAAGTTATAACTGAAGTTTTTCCACGATGCTATCTTAAAACAATAACCTAGCAGTGGTACCCACAGCCTAATCAAAATCAGGCTTTGTGGTTTTAGGTGATACACAAACACTTCTGTAGACCTGAGGTAAAAAATGTGGAGCATTTCTAAGGGAATTAAGAACCTCAAACTCACCTTCTGAAGCAATCTTGCTACTTAGGAGCCACTTTTTCCAAGTGTTTATTGCCCCTTTCAACAGTAGCAAAGGGTAAATGATAAATAGAGAGCTGCAAGTCATAGGTACGGATTTCAGCAAGCCTGATGTACCAGTGCAAATGTCTGCAGCTATTCACACCTATGTACTTCCAGAAATCTGAGCCTAGATACCTCCCTAACTTAAAAAAACCATGGGAATTAACACCACAAAGCCTAATCGTGAACAGAGAAATGTGAGGCAGAATACCTTTAGAAAACAATTTTCAAGGTATGTTTTCCTCTCAAATTGTAAATAAGCTGCCTGGGAGAGTTTATTATATGAGTTTAGTTACAGAAGTAACTTGATTCTAACAGGCATCTGTCTGTCTGCTTAGCTGTGTTGTTTAGCAAACCCGTGGTTATGCTCCTAAGCCACTGTTGAAAATTGTCTTTAGAGTTGCCCTGGAGCACCTGTACTGTACCTGGGAAAGGAATGCACAAAGGAACAGAGCTGTTAAAAGCAAATACTTATAACAAAATAGGTCTTTTTATGTTAAAAGAAATCATACCTCTCGTGTAGCATGCCTTCAAAATGTTAGAAGCACTTCTGTCTGACGCTGTCCTGTGAAGTGAACAGAAGGCAGAAGGAAAGCTCCCTAAAGGCTCAGGCTCTCTTTGAGCTTTCCCTGGTAGAAGTGGGTTTTGACTGCTGTCTTGTACAAATTAATTTAATGTCGCTTGTGCTGGAAGGACATGTTGTCTCTTGATCTTATTGCTCACAGACACCTCTTTGTGCACCAGGGAGACAAGAAATCACAGCATTTAAAAGAAAGCAGCAGCAAGGATTCTTCATCCTGCAACCATTCTTCAGCCACAGGAGTTTCTGTAAGTTCTATTGTGCTTCTCCCCTCAGCTTCCCAGCACTGTCCTACAGTTCAGACCATCACTAGCACAACTGGATTGAGATGAGATTTTAATTAATCTGGTGGAACTGGGAAGAGGGCTTGAGCATGGTTATGGTGTAAGATACACTTCAGAGATTTTTTTACTGTGTCTGAACCAAGCTTGAGTTAATCCTGAAGCTAATTTGAGATCAAAAGCACAGAGACTGTTTGAAATCTTATCTGAGTCAGACTGCCAGATCATTTAAGGCAAATGTTAAATAAGATTGCTTCAATTACTCCAATCAGTCAATCTTGGTAACTGAGATTGAGTTCTTCAGTTCAGAGGCTGATCAACTGCTGTTGGATTCGGGTAATAAATGGGGTAAATTAAATGGCATGTATTTCTTAATGCTGTAGCTGGGCATCTGGAAAGATAGCTCCTCCACAAATGGACCACACCACAGCACAGACAGCTTGGGTTCACAAGTCCAGGACGATTGTCTCCAGCATACAAAGGGCTCAGAGTCAGCATTTCAGCTTTGACATACTGTCAGTTTAGGCGCAAAAAAATTCTCCTTTCCAGGGGCATTGCACTTCTTAATGGACTTAGATCATTAGATAAAAAAATACTGTTAACACTCTCTGTGAAAACTGTGTGGCCATAGGAGATGACCACTGCAATATGAGATAATTATTAAAAATGTTTTAACTGAACCTATAGTACACTAAAGTTCTGGCTGAAATCCAGACAAAATCAGCTCATTTAAAAACATACCTCTGTGTGAGGAGATTGGTTGTTTCGTCTGCAGGGGTTTGTGTTAGAAGGTAGATACCTCAGCTATCAGATATCAGGTCTTACGCACAGTATTTTGCAGATCTTTTTCCTAATAGAGGTTGTTTTTTTTCTTTTCTCTTTTCATGATTGGTTTTGGCTTGCAGTTCCCATGGTTTAGAGTTCAGGTTGGGCAGCTGGAACTCAAAACTGGAAACGTGGGGCCAAGTTTCTGGCCTCTGCTTTCCGGTGCCCACCCCAAGTAAGGTCCTTGGGTACATCCCCGCCTCTCATCCCAGACTGTAAAATGACTATAAAAGAGTTTGCCTGCCTTAAAAATGAGTTGAAGCCTCTGACCAACCATGCGGTGAAAAGGGCTTTTACTTTTCCCCCTGGTTTTAAGCAGTTTAGGACATGTAACTCTTACGTATATCTTTTCTTTTGGTCATTCCCTCTCTTTTTTGAACCAGGAAGAAAGTATAAAGTTGTTTATGAAAAAATTGTTTGTTTCAGAAAAAAAAATTTTGCTCTGAATTACAGATTTTCAGCTCCCAGAAATACAAACTTGTGATTCAGACTAAAACTAGGCATAAGTATCTTCTTTTTCCTTGCTATAAATGCAGGTATTTCTGTACCCAAATGGAGACTCAGAGTAAGGCCAACAGATACCTCGGGCAGCGTCTGAATTCAGGGAAAAGGCTGAGGCCCCAACCCACCAAGTCACCTCACATGTAAAAGAGGCCAGAGGCATCAATAACATATGTAATTTACAGCATGGCAGTAATAGTGGAATTTTATAGCCTTGAAATTGATTTCTTTACCTTCTGTGTATTAAATATGCATAACACTGGCTAGGAGCAAGCCAAGTGACGTGCATTAGATCCCAGTACATCAAACGAACCCCAGTGTAATGTTGCCACCCATTTATTTTGGGTGCCTATGGTATATGGTAAGCTACATGGCTCAAATATGCTTGCCTCTCTTTCCACATGTACCTCACAAGTTCACAAGTCGTAGCTTTCATATTATTAGTAAATTTTTATTTAAGAAAAAAAAAAAGGCAAATTCTTTGGTAAATATAATAAACACCTGGTTATGATTGCTGTTTGGAAGAGATTGCTATTTGAAGTCATCCTGAGAGGCTTATAATGCTTCTCCTAAAACTGTCTACAAAATCCCCTCCCTCTCTTGCCCCAAGGCCTAAAAATATATCTTTTTTTTCCCCTTTGATGTCCTGACACTTTCTCTCAGGAAAGGCCTAGTAGGAAAGAGTGCTTAAGATCCAAGGGAAAAGTTCTTATCTATTGCCTCAAACTACCGCTTTTACCTGCTTAACACCTGTAGCTTGATTGATAACACTTTACAAGATGCGATAAAGACACTTAATGCCATTAGCAGTATTCACACACTGGTAATCTTTCCTCAGAATTATATGTTCAGTCATTAGCAGTAGTAGTTTCTATTTCCAACTGCAAGCCAGTTTATCGGGGTGTGCAAACTTCGCTGAGGACATGCAGTCCCAGCACAAATATGACCCAGCACATTCTTGTTTCGTGATTAGGTCTGTATGAAAATGAGGAGGCAGTGCCTGCAGCTGTTTTGTATTGTGAAGCAGCTGTGGACACACCTGTTGCTGTGACAAGTGAGACAGCAGTTGGGAGATTGGGCGCACAAGCTCAGCATGAAAAAAAATTCTTATTCCTGTCTGTGTCTTCTCAGATGTGATGTACAGCCTGGTGAGATCCCACATGGGTTTGCATACTGGCCTTCAGACACCTTTGGGAAATGACAGATATTTTAGCAAAAGCAGAACCCCGTACTTCGTTCTGCAGTTTTCACAGTTCACAGACCCCAATTTTGGAATGCCATACTGGCTCAGAGATCCTGGTATTTCCCTGATCTATCTTCTTGTGTGGTTACTGTTTGTTTTCACAAGATGAGTGTATGCTGCTCTGTAGTGGTGTTAGTTTTCTCACATGCCAGGTAAAACATCAGAGATTCAAACTAATAAAAAGAAGCAAAGAAAAAATAGAAAAAAAAAACTCGGAAAGCAGGATCATCTTAATGTCCCCCGGGGCTGTACAGTGTCAGCAGTAGGAAAAGAAAATTTCATCATGGTGGATCTGGGAGAGAGGTATAGGCCAACCCTGTAGGACATCCAGAAGTTGAGGGCTATCACTTGGACTGCTGGCATTTAAGGGCAGTTCTGCCAGATGAGGCTTAATAGCATTTAAACCTACCAGTCTACAGAACAAGGCAAGGAAGGATCAGTTCCAGGTCCTCTGAGTGTGCCAGGCTTGTCTCTACTTCTTCCAAAGCAGTGCTGCTCTCTGTGCCTCCATAGTGACAAATCCCACCCTGAGAAAAATCTTTTCAACCAGTGTGGTTTTCTGTAGAAGGACACATCACTCTGATTGGTTCCTGAGTTACGATTATTGAAGAAACAAGTATTCCTACTCCTTCCAGGTGAAATGGCAGGCGCCAGCTGGCTGGAGTTCTGTCCATGGAAGAAGGCAGAGGTCTCCTTCCCATCACTCTTTTCCATCACAAAAAAAATCATCAGGGGGACGCAAAGACAGACGATGTTTGTAAAGCTCTTTCTAACCGCTCGTTCTGTAGGGAAGTGTTTTAAGACTTTTTTTTGGTGTGTAATATTTTTAAATAATTACATCAATGATCTTCGTAAATGGCAGAAAGTGATGCCTTAAATACCTGTTCAAAAAGCAACTGTCTTATGATCTCATCAGCAGGATAGTTGTGTTTTTTAATTGTTCACTTCCATTGCAGAGAGTTGCTAATTAAAGATGTCATGTAGACAGACACAGGAAGGAAAGAATTTCACAAAATATCCTGTTTCCCACCCATCGGATGGGAATAGAGTGGGGGGAGAGAGAATGAATCAAAGGATGAGCACAAGAATATAAAGCTAAAGCTGCAATAGTGACAATAAGGGTTTGTTCTTTTCCACAGGAGCCTGTCCCAAGAAAGGATTCCTGATGGGACATTTCCTGTTCACATTACTATCTTTCTCATGAGAATCCACTCTCAGACCCCATGCCTCCTTGTGGACTCTGACAGATGGTGGCATCCAACTGGACCCTGACTGAGCACAGTAAGGAAGACATGACATGAGACAGTACTAGTGGTGCTGGAGCGTGAGGCAAAATCCACAGGCAACACTCACGTTGCAAGAACTGCAGCAAGAATGAAAAATACTTCTGTGATTGCTTGTGGCTACTCCAAATAAAAATAATGCAACAGATCTCAAGAATGCAAAGATGCTTCAAGAGCTTCATTCTATTTTGTTTAATGCATATTAAATTATACTGATGGGGTCCTGCTCCTATGAAAAGATTATCTTGAGAAGTGTTAAGCGTATCTGATGCTTATCAAGAATGCTTAGGAATAATCAACATATATTTGATACTCTGTACAATTGCCCTTGGAATAGCTGTTCTGCAAGTGGCACTTCTGGTCTAAATTCCTACTCCCATCTGTCTTGAGGGTTTGAGAAAGCAATATTTGCTAAGTAGATATGGTAAGGATGCTGTTCAGCTGGGCAGTGGCATGCTCCCTCTCAGATTGATGCAGATGGTGGAAAACTGGGAGAGAGTGGATTTTCAAAAACATCATCCCATGCTGAGGTTTCCAGTTCTGTCCCTAATGACACTGTCCAGAAAGCTGTGGCCTTCACAGGAGCCAAGACTTGGCCATGCACTTCTACAACAACAGGTGTGCATTTTCTTTTTTTTGGGGGGCCTCTAGTGGTCTGTTTTGAAGGAATTAGTAATGGCTAGAAAATACAGATTTTCTTTGGAATACAAAAATGAAAATAATTACAGGCAATGTAGAACACAAACTTTAACAATTTTATGTGAACCTGAGGTATTCAATACACTCATTGCAAAATAGCAGCAACACGATTTAGCTGGTTTAAATACATTTAAATGCTCCCTATTACATCTGAAGAAACAATCCCAGGAGAACTAAAATGGAGAGGGCTTACTCAGTAATTCTTCTTCCAGAATTGCTCTCCCACCACTGTTGTTCAGGAATAGCTGTAAAACAGCTGTTTTGTGATAGCACCCATTGGAGACAAACCCGCATTGGCTAAAACCAAAGGGAATATCATACAGTTCCTTATCATATCTCTGAATAGCCCATCAAGTTCATCTCAAAATGGAAGAGAAATTGCCTACAGGTTGTGAGAGGTGAAAGCAAGCATTACTGAAGGGATGTCCAAGGGATTATGTGCCTCACTGAAAAAACTCACTCTTATACTCTCGTATTTGAGGATTTTCAGTTCCAAATCCTACTCAGGAAATGTGGTTTAATTTGCATTTTGGGTTTTTTTTTTCCCTTTCCTTTTGACTAATTGTTACTTTTTACCTGAAATCACTGTTTGCATCATTCAGTAGTTTATCACCAAGAACACCTGTGTGGGAACTGGAGGCGATAAGAAACTTTTCAATATATCACTGTTTTCTATTAGCAAGGTGTGAGCATGCATACAAGTTGCTATCTGTCTCCTATTTAAGTAAGATAAGGGAATTATGAAGTGGGGTGTGTTCTACCTATGGTTAATTTGTAAAATCCCACCTGAAGAGATAAACACTAGGAGGCTGTAAATTAAAGGCAAAAACAATGTCTCAGAAATGTTCACTAAGGCATTTTATCATTCATTTTTGTGCCAGGTAAAATCTTGTATTATTCTCTTATTTCTATAAAACTTGTTAATAGCCATGCCACAGTGAGGTATTCACTTATATCACACTTGGAAATTGTGTTTGGGCAGCTTCTGGTTTTTATACTGGATTATTGCTTGCAAGGATGTGTGGTTGAATCTGACAGATATAGGGAGAATCCTTAATAAAATAGAGTGGTTTGGGGCAAAAAAAGTTTTCAGAATTGTGCTGAGCTAATATGAGGGTTCATCTTTGTAACTTCACCTCAAGTAGAGAGGAAAGAGGACTTGTCCTTTGAAAATACTCATTTGAAAACATCCTCAGCTGAGAATGGCACAATGAATGAAGGATAGACTTTGTGGACAGCACTGGCCTGGCAATCAGGATACCTGTCATGTGTTTTCACAGCTTCTCCTTTCCCTCATAGATAAAAGGTGCCTAAATAGTGCTGGATGCAGAAGCCTCAATTCTTTTGTGGATCTGTGCATTTCGTTCTTATTTTTGAGTTCCCTGATAGAATACCAATGCCACTATGCTTCTCACTTCTTTTAGACCAAAAGCTTCTAAACAGCTCTTGCCCTGTGCATACTCCTGTGACAATGTAGGATTGATCTGCCTCACTAACATTGATGTAGTTGAGTGCCTGTTGTCAATCCTTCACACGCAGAGCTGAAAAGCATAGAAACACTGTTGTCTAACCCGAGGCATTCTCCTACCTCCATGTTTAGTATGCAAATATGGAGTCTGGCTTTTCGATCTGCTGAATGCCTAAAGCATCTTCTCTTTGAAGAGTTGATTTTGCTTATCTTACTTTTTCAAAACTTCTCAAATATCTGCTTTTCTCCTGCACACGAGACAAGAATTCTCAATGGCATAATGCAGACCTCCTAGCAGGTTAACCCATCACTAGCTGGCTTGGAAAACCTTGCCAGTCTTGCTCTGCATTGGTCAAGACTTATCACTGTAACTACACTTCTTGACAGAGACTATACAGAAGTTGTTTCCCCTGACACGAAACAACCAGGAGGCTTTTGTCTAGCTCAGAAATCTTGGTTCTGCTTCACTGATCTCAAAACTGATATCAAAAAAAGCCCTGCCATCCTGCTGCTTTTTAGGGTTCTTCTCACAGCTCCCTTTTTTTTCCAGTTTGAGTCCCTGTCTTCTGATACCAAGACCTGGGTGAGCTCAGCTCTCTCTGCTCATGCCAGGCAGCCTCCATTGCTTGCAGCTGCTTTGCTACATGAAGGGACTTAACTGTTGCTTCCATTGAACTGGAAAGACTGAACTTGGCAAACTCCTTGGCTTAATGAGGTCTGCAAACTGTCTTTGAATCCAAGACTCCCATGATGGTAATTGTTAGCACTTTTCAACACAGCAGTCTTTATATGGGGTAAAATATTCAAAAGTGCTTAAGTGAAGGTCAATAAGACCTAGCTATTAAAATAAATAAATAAATAAACCCCAGACCCATAATTAACAGATGTTTGTGGTCCTGCAATAAGTGAAACTATTTTAACAGCACTTTGGTAGAAACCAAATGCTGAAGTAACCCTTTGGTTAAAAAGCAGCATAGCTGTGTAGCCTGATGGGAAGGGCTCCCTCAAGGAGAATAACGGAGCCTCTGGGTTCAGGGAACAGCTTACTATGTGACAAATCAAAACAGAACCAAAAGGAGGGTGATTGGAAGAGCTTCCACCTGCAGAGCTGTACCTTGGGGGAGCATCTTGCCTGCAGCAGGATAAGCTGCTGCTGTGGAGGCAGCTGGTTCAGGTGGTGACAGCTCACCTCATTTTCCTGTGAGTTGCTTCCATGTCTGGGGGACCACAAAACAGGCAGCATGAAGAAAAGCTGCGCAGCAGACTGGCTGCATGGAAAGCCACAGCCCAGTGGTCCCCCCTTAAGCTGAGGGATGGTGAGTGGCATCTCCAGGGACGGGGACATGGCAGCTTCAAAGACCTCAGGAAACCAAAGTATTTGTCTCTTGCATACTGGCTACTGAATAAGAAGGGACAGAACACCGTTTCTTCCTTTATGAAATCTAGCGTTTTAATTTCCTTTGCTTTTACTACATGTGTCCAGAAATGAAGTGTTTCATTTTGGGGGTCAGAAGGAGTTTTTCAGTGCACATGAGGCTGTCCTCTTTTCAGTCCATGGAAAAAAAATTAGGAGCATGGTGAGAGAGGGAAGTTGCATCTGTTTAATGCAAGCTTCCAAAATATTTTGATTTCAGCAGTCACAGTGAAAATAAATGCAATTATTCACGCAGCTCTACTCACTTTGCACACAGAAGCAGTGATCTGATTCACAACTAAAGATATTTCATTTTAAGACATTCATTTACACAGTGAAGTAGCGAGATTTGGAATGGGAATATGTATTTTGGATTCAGGACCACAGTTTGTGAGCACATATGATGGAAATCGAGTACAAATCCCACTTAGATTTGAGTTCCTTCTCCTGGTAAAGCCTGCAGCTTGTGCAGTGTGTCTGATTATTACTTGACTTATTAGTAATAACCTGGTGTAGGTTGGAATAAAAGCTTTTCACAACAAACCTCAGCTCTACTGATCTGAGATCTGACTAGCTTTCACCCAAATATTAGACTGCTTTCTCCTGCAGGCTGTGGGGGTATGGTGTAAAATGAGAGCATCATTTGCCTTTAGGTTGAGCAAATGAAACCCAATTTATGGCAACAAAAACTTTGGAGGCTAACTTGCTGTATCATTTATCCTTCTAAACGTAAATGAAAATCACATGTCAAATTTTATTATTAAAACAACTGTCACTTTTGGTTATTTTAAGCCTGAACCCTGCCAAATGCAAATACAATAAATAATTTTAGAGAGAAAACTGGGTAAGCCAGCCCAAAATCTGCTTTTGTATTTTTTTTATAGAGATGCCAAGACTGTTTGATCAGCATGGGAGAGCAATTTGTTGACTCACGAACCTAACTCTCTCTGATTACTGCTTACATAGCACTTTGGAAAGGTTGGCCAAATACCTTCAAGTCAAGTACCTTGTTATTATGAACATGAGTGCCAGTAACAAAGAAAAAATAGCCTACATGTCATTGAATAATAAATCATGGAGGCAAATAAATGGCTTTTCTAAGAAATGCTCTATTTACATTTTGTCACGTGACATGGCTTTGCTTATGCTCGTGGACGTGATAACACTTAAAAGAATACTTCCTTTTCACTGCAGCATCTTGGCATCAATCATCTCAGTGCAACTGCATATTCTGGGATCTGTTTGCAATCAGGCAAACGAAGCAACAAGGGAGATTTAGTGGTAAGACCAATTTTTAGCTGGAGTGCTGAAGCTGTGTAGGTAAACATAGCTGGCCTTACTCAGCGGTCATAAACTACCTCCCTCATATGAGCCTTTGGCATAATTACTCATGCAGAACAGGTATTCATCCTCTCTAAGCACCACATAAATGAGGCCATGGTAAAGTTATGCAAAGGAAATATGTATCCAATCTGATAAGAAGTCCCTAATAATTGCTGGTATTTTCCATAATATTAGTTTAGGGCTAGAGCCACAAAAAAGGTTTAGGCATGTAAGCTCTGCCTAACTGCCTCGTAGGCATTTGTGGCCAACATTTAGATCCTCAAAACCCCTGTTCAGCTACTGCCTAACGCTAGAGGCGTCTGAAGTCTGCAAGTGCCTATGTTCCTGCCAGTTAAATTCCTGAGGTGCCCAAAGATCTGCTCCTGGGCATGCCTGGGACTGCCTCCATTTTTTCTTTCTTCTTTTTATTTTCCTCTTCCCCTCCTGAGCTTAGTAAGTAGATATTCAGCTCATATTTAACCCCGATGGCATCCACCAATGAGAGCTCTGACAAGTGTCCTTTGAGAAGATCCAATTGTCCCTTGACCCCAAAAAAGTCCCCCCAAAAAACCCACAACCCCAAAAAGTAGTGCAGCTGCTGCAAATAGCGGTTTGACCTCAGTCTAAGCTCTCCACAGTGACAGGACACCTGGCATCAGGTTCTTTCTCTGCCAGAGAGGGGACACCCCTCCTTGTTGCTGTTCTCCAAACTAAGATTGTTATCTAGTCTAGGGCATCATGAGGGTTTCCCCAGATGAGGCTGATGTTCTTTTGCAGGGTGTAGACCTGCCTCTCTTGGCTGTGTGAGGGACGTCCCTGGAGCTCTGCCCCAGCTGGCAAGTGTCCCAGTGCCCTGCTGTCCAGCCAGCAGTTCTGTTTCCCTGTCCCAGTTAACACCCTGGGGTGCCAGGCACAGTGCCAGCTTCAGCAGGGAGGGCCTGGGAGCACTGCAGCTTTCTGCCTCCAGCCTGGGGATCCAGGCATTTGGCAGGAGCCTCAGGCTGTGCTTCCGGATGGCCAAACCACCCATCCCTGCTGCCAAGAAGCGGGGAGGCCCTTCTCCCTCATCCCATGGTCACGAGCCCTGCCCTCTCTTATGGGAGCTCTGGCATTACTGGCCTCTGCTAAGGCAATTCAACTTCCTAAAATGCCAGAAAGATTCCCCCTCACACCCTTGGCAGGTGTAGCCTTCTGCAGGTTTAGTGAATTAAGTCATCCCATCAGGGATCCAGCCACCCTCAGAGCTGGCTGGGAGAAAACCTTGTGAGCAGCTCTGCTGGTGGGGATGGGCTGCTGCCAGCTCCAGCAAAGGCTTTCTTCAGGCATCCCAGAAAACTACCTAAGAAGTGTAACTTTTTTCCTTTCTTTTTCAGGGAAGAATTTCAGTGGCTGATCTGCAAAATCAGCCTGTGGCCATCTTGCACAGGAGCTGATGTTCACAAGAAGTGGCTACTGTGGGTCCCCTACACCAAAGGAAAGTGCAGGCCAACATCAGACCACTACCATTTTTTCCAGCAAGATACTTCTTCTAGTGTCTTTTTAACTGCCTTCAGATGAATCGTATGAGAGCAGATGTGGAAATGTGCTCCAGAGTAATATGAATCAGGTGAATGGGATGGAGGCATTTACCCCTTCCTGCTCTTCACCCTGTCAAATGAGACCTTGGAGATCAACAATAAAGTGAAGGCCAAATGGAGCAGGCAGGAGAGTCAGCAGAAGGAAAGTCAGATAAAAAGTCAGAATATAGTTGGGGTCGGGAGGAAGAAGGAAGAGCCCATGGTTTTCCTGGTGTTTCCTGGATTTGGTACCCCGCTGCTTCACAGTAAGTGGCCACCTCCTTCAGTTAAAAAAAGCTAGAGAATCTCACAGAAGTTTTATTTGTGTCCTTCCTGTTGGACTTTTAGGAAGGAGACCTCACCCTGGTTGGGTATCGCTGGGCACCAGCATTTAACATTCCCAGATGGAGTGCAAATGACTCGGGCATGAAAGGCAATTTGCCTTTCTCGAAGTGATAAGACTCTTTGGATTCAAGTTGTTGTACACAGGTAGGTGGCTGCATAATTTCAAACCTGTTACTGATCCATCTTTTATTTTGGTGAAGAAAGAGTAGAAGAAATTTTTTCTGTGGCCAGCCATCCTGCCTGTACAGTTTCCAGTTCCTGGGTGTATTCTTCGACCATGGTTGTACTGGTAGCAGCAGGAGGTGAATCCACAACTTTCCAACAGATAGCCCCATGTCAAATATGTAGCAGAGGTTATGTTTGGACCAGAGGATGGTTGATCACTGGAATGGGCTTCTCAGGGCAGTGGTCACAGCACCAAGCCTGCCAGAGTTCAAGAAGCATTTGGACAATGCTCTCAGGCACATGGTGTGGTTCTTGGGGTATCCTGTCCAGGGCCAGGAGCTGGACTTCAATGATCCTCGTGAGTCCCTTCCAACTTAGGATATTCTAGGATTCTAAGCAACTGGGGCATTTGGCTGGCATGTCTGCTGAGGTTTGAGTTTGAGAGCAGTGCCAAATGACGTGATGCAAGTGTAAGAAGAACAGGACTTGCACTTCACACCTGCTGGTGGCTCCATTGTTTAATACTAGCTCAACTATGTGGCATGTCTTATTTGGTCTCAAAAGTAAATATTTCATTTCTTTAATTTTTCAACATATGATCATTTCATATGAATATCATGACTTGATACTTATGCTACAGAACAGCAGGGTAATGCACTTAACTCCTTTTCTGTCACTTGTATGTTTACCTTAAGAGTTTCTGTTAGTGTTGAGTGCTGTACAACCCCTTCTGCATACCTGTGAATTCTTACAGCACCAAAGGCAGAGTCCTAACCACCTGGAGGAGCTTTCTGGTGACACAGAATTGCCAAGCATCATTAACAAGCAGTGTGTTATGTCCTGTGAGAAAACATGCAAAATGGTTTGCTGTTCAAGTGTCTGCTCCCTCCAGCTTCTGCCCTGTGATGGGCTTAAAATGCCTGGCATGCTTTTGCTTTGCTTTCTCCATATCTCACCCAGTTTCAAGCATGGTGTAAACCATGTTTTTTCTCAGCCAAAGAATTAAATGCAGGTTAAATAAATAGTGTTGTCAGCTTCTGCTGTCTTACAGCAGCTTGAATTTGAGGCATGTATTATAGGAGGTCTCTAGTGTTGCTGCTCTCTCCCCTACTCTCAGCTCTGCTACTTGGTCTGTGAGAAAATGTGTCCTCCTGGTAGTGCCATATTAGAAAGGAGGGGTGAGTGTTTCCTGTCTAGTGGAGCTATCATCAAGTTTCAGTCCAAATAAAGCTGAAAGGGTCTGCAGATTGGGAGGCTTTTCTGGTGAGATTTGCTCTGTACATTTGTTTTTATAGTACTATAGTTGCCAATCAAAGAAGCAAGCAAGTCACTGCTTAATCCAATGCAGACTAAACAGCAAGGGGACTGGTTATGGGAATTTGCTTACAAAGAGATTTCCTGTTCTGTTTGGAGGTCAGTCCCAGTAAAAATAAGATAGTAGGGGGATTTACTTGGTCCCTCAACGTATCAGTGTACAAGCGATAATCCCAAGTTAGCATGTGAAGAATATGGGCAGGAATCTGAAAAGCACCCACAGAGAGAGACTTTTTCTCCATCGTATTGAGGGGGGACCCTTTCAAACTGACAAACACCATTAAGTTTGTCTTGGTTGTCTTACTTTTCAGACCATAACAAGGGTGTAGATCCTTGAAAGACAAATTATGGCAGGGTATTCTTTTGCAATCATACTGGCAAGTTTCTCTTTTAGGGATGAGCTAAACTGTTAGCATGTTTTTTTACAACCTCATTTTCTTTTGTTTGTCCTGAATTTTCATGCAAATGAGGGAATAGTCACTCAAACAGAAGTCTGCAGGCATAATTTTAGAAATTAGTTAGAATATCAAATTGCTTCATCTGATGCAATCAGACTCTTCCAAATGGGAAGACTAGAGCAGGTTTGTCATTTGTGTTGCCTTGGGGAACTCCAGGATATATTTTATGTAAGCACACCACCATATTATGGTGAAGTTAGAATGAAGCTGAGGTCAAGAATTACAAACTTAGGACACCCCTGGGCAGCAGTGGCCAGGGCATAAAGAGCAACCTGGGAACATTTTCCATGAGGCAGTGAGAGTTGGCTCCCTCTGTTATCCTCCGAAGAAGTAGAACTGAAGCTGCTTTTCCAAAGGGGCTTTAAATGAACATCCTCATCCTTCCTATACTGCATAATACAAGTCCTACTAGAACAGCTTGAGGGACGGTCAGATTGCATTAATCATTTTCGCTTGGAAAATTAACCAGTGACAAATTCCTTGAGTGTTAGCTGATACAACGGGAGGGGCTATTGCTGTCCAGCAATGTGGTTAATGAGTGATACAGTTGTTTACCTTATTACTCATTCACAGGCCTTCCCATTTCCTCTGAGGAAGGGACAGGAGATGAGCTTTTCCACCACCTACTCCTGGCTGTGGGTATGATAGTCCAGATGGCAACAGCACAGGCAAGAGCTACAAATAAAGGGCTGGACAAAGGGGAGAGCTGCAGTTCTTGGTGATAGGAGGTGTTGGTTATCTGGAATTACTCCTGGCTATGAGTTAACATGGAGGAAGAAGTTCACAGCACCAGTCAGTAAAGTCATAAGGACCACAATTACAGCCACTGCCCTATCAAAGGGCTTTTACTTCCTCTTTTCATTTGGAAACAAATGTGCCAGCAAGCAGTTTTGAATTACTAGAGTCCAGTCCAGTCAGAGTTCATCTGAGCCTACATCACAGGTGAAGCTTTCTTTTTAGATGTGCTACAGGTACGAGCATGGCCCCTGCCGGTCCAGTCTATTACTGGCTGCTCTCTGTCCTTTGTGTTATGAAGCCCCATGAATTTTCCTTGTGCTGAGTAATAGTATTTGGCCCTGCTCTTCTGTATATTGCTCTCCTAGCAGATGTTCTATATTCATTCTTAACGTATATCCTGTAAATTTCCTCCTACTCTTCTGAATAACTTTTGGTTGTTAAGCCAAGTTAAGATTCATGCTTACGTTTGCCATGGTTTTGTTCCCTTAGATGTCTATTTGCTTTCAGAAGTATACAGACACCTGTTTTTAGCTTTGATGCATTTCCGGCCTTCAGTTCCATATATCCACATGGAAATGCTAATCAAGTTGAAAATCTGTAATTTAGTTCTTAAAATACAGACTTTTGATGAACAAATGCAGTTTACTGAGCTAAACTTAGTTGTTGCCTGTTGTGACAATGAAGTACTTTCATATTTTGAGATCCCTTCAATATTTCAAGATTCATGCATTTAGACTTAAGCTGGAGTTGAGATCTGTGAGGGTTCTTCTTTTAGGGTGAGGTGTGTGATGGTTGTAGCAGATCATTTATTTTCCAAATATATGTTTGCTTCTTTTTTGCAGCCCTGGCCAAAATCTTTGTCTGTACTTGCTTGTACACCAAATTGTCAAGCATGTGAGCTATATATTATCATACTCACTATTTCTGTGAGTGTCCTGGTGTAACGTCAAATCCTGTGAAACTTGTGTTGTGTTCATCTGCACTTTGTCTTAATAGCGGCATGGATGGCAAAGCCAAACAAGAGCAACAAGAGAAGGTGTCCTAGCTTGACAATGAGGTCTGTGCTGCATTTCTTTGACTGGTAAATTGAATCTTAATATCAAGTTTTGCTCATATCAATTATCTTTGTATATGTTACCTTGGTCAATAAGTGTAGCTTTCTCCAGTTATTTGCTTTACTAAATCTTCCATTTCTTTATTTGGATATGAGATATAGTGCTTCATAGTTCTGGGTGTTAATCTTGTTGTCTAAATTAATCCCTTCTTACGACGTTGATCTGTTTGGCATCTCTTGAAAGCATTCTGCAGATTTTTTATTCTCATTCATCCTCACTTTGAGTTTCCTCATATGAGAACAATTACAGTTTTAGCCAAATACACAATGCTGTCATGTGGAAAGAGCTGTGACATATCAATATTGATTGCTGGTGGTGATTCTAACTGTACTAACTCAAATTTGTTAGTGTTTTCTATTTGAAATTCCTGCATTTATGCTTTGTGCACCAGCTTGTTGCAGTTAGCTTCTTTGGCGCTTCTTGGGTTGACTGGTATTTTTTTGAAGTTAGAGCTTCAATTTTGCCACAAGTCAGTTAGAGTAATTTCCCATTTCCTCTATAAACTTAGATCCTGGAAAGATAATTAAAATTTCCCTCTACAGCACAGGCTGGCTAATCTGGTTGGTAGCAATTCTGCCCAGGGAGTTCCGTGCATGAGTATGGTTGTGTGGCAGCCTTTCTCTTCCAGTTGTGTAGCAGGGCACCAGCCCCAGTTCCACCAGTCTTCCTGAATTCTGAGTCCACCCAGAGCAACTTGAAGGCCAAGAGGAAGTAAAAATGATAATTTCAGCCCAGAGACATGGCTGGGTCCTCCACCTAACTCTGAGCTGAGAAAATAGAGGCACCACCACATCTGCCTCTTCTGTGGGTGGGGAAGGCAAACACAAAGGTCATGGGAGACACCTGCCCCACCTGGAAGGGCAAAGGGAGGTTTCTGAGGGGACATTTGAGGGCTCTTAGCAAGGCCAGTCCTAGTCAACTCTTGGAAGCAAAAGCTGACAGAGGTGTCACCTCCTGCCCAGGAACAGTGCAGTCTCCCCAAGTGCCACACACCTTGCAAAGTGCTCTTTCCTTCAGTCCTTAATCTTTCCTCTTCTCTTACGTGGAAGCTGTTAGAGTGCACATTAAATGGACTGCTTTTGTTTATTTCTCCCTCACTGCACAGTTGAACTTTGTCTTAAGTAAAATACAGTTCTGTGCAGACTAACAATAAAACTGCAACCTCTGTACTCAATTTTTCCCTAAGTGGCACAGTCTCTAGGTCTTTACAGAATTTATTGTGCATTATTCCATAAAGAGCATTTTTTGCTTTCAATGTTTTGTGTGCTTGAAGTAGGAAAATATTTCATGTGCTGTTTGGAAGCAAGAGTAGCTATGCAGTCTTTTTTAAAAAAAAACTCTTTTGAAAAATCTCCATAAGCTTTCTAATACGTTTACTTTGAAATTATTTTGGATTCACTATATGTTTCCTACAAATTAAAGCTGATACAAATCACGTGTTGTATTAAGTACTTGATCTCCCCCAAAAATTCAGTTACTTTTTACTCACTGACCTGTCAAAACAAGGAATTCATTTCTTTGTTATCTGGATAACGATGGCCAGCCACAATGTATTTTGTTTTACTCTTTTGAAGTGCTTTCTTAAAAAGCTTACATTTCACTCTGAGGAAACTTTTTGTAAACTGGTAGACATCTAAATGTAACTAGCAAATTTTAAAAGAGTTTAGTATTGTCACTATTGTAAATTTTGTAACACACAGAACCAGAAACCTCAGTAAAACTCTGAAATTAAAGGGACATTAAAACCCAGCATGTTCTTCTGCATATAATTTTTTACTGTTCCCTGGAATATATCACTTTTAAAAGTGTCTAACAAATAATGGTTTTGGCTACTAAAGAATGTTAGTGAATGCTCATAATAACGGTTGTGTTCTCTTGATTAGACTTTTAGTTACACAGGGAAACAGGTAGAAATTTATGCAGAAATAAATGAAACCAACACTGTTGTTTTAAAAGTAGTTGTAGAAAGTCAGACTTGTAAACATGAATTCTCTGGTAATTTTCAATCTTCTGGAGTGGGAAGATTCAATAATAGCAAAATAGATGTTTTAAATATTACCTATGTCCGAGTATTAAAAATATGTGCCATGAAATGTGCCACACTGTAAGTATCATGCCATAAATAAGCTGCCTGTCAACAAAGAAATATTTTGTGATGTACTGTGTATCTTAATGTGCAGATGATGCAAACAAGAAGTCAATGAAATATGGATGTTTTCCCAGAACAAAATAGGGTGTTAAAGGGCAACAGATTTTGGAACAGCTGTCCTGTGACACACAGTAATGAAAGGAGATTGGGTTTTTTTTCTGATTCAGCTCAATAAAGTTTCAAAAATTTCTCACTGTATTGTCAGAATATGTTCTGCTACATATTTCTCGGCAAACTTTTTACGTGGATAGCCCCAATCCTGCCAAGATGTTCTGAGACCTGCATTATCTTCCACATGGAAAGGGACAGTGAAAAGATTGTCTCTTAAGTTTTAAAGGGGAGAAGTTAAAGGTGTATAAAATAACAAGAGTTAGAAAGAATTTAAGTCTAGTTCTCCTGTTTGGTCATTCACAGCAGGAGGATTAGAGAACACAGCCATGAAAGACAAGAACTTTGAATGGCTAGAAGACTTTGTGTTGTTCTTTTAAATAAAATACAAAAGCTACATTTTGAAAAGATAGCCCTATTAGTTTGTCTTACCACTGAACTGTGAGACAGAGCAGTTTGTGTACTCTTAGAGATGGTCACACCATTTAAAAGCAAAATTAATGGGTTGGATATGTTATGAGTCAGACATTATCTGTTGAGCTGCTTGGACGGTGGAAAGGGCTTTGGCAACAATTTCTTTGAAGAAAGCCTCTGATCATTATGGAAAAACCTGTTGGAGGGAGGTAGCTGGGAAGAAGGTGATGTATGAGGCTCACCTCAACAGCCCCTCATCAGCTGGGGTAGTCTGGGATGGGAAACGGGCTAAAGCAGGGCATATCCCATCAGTTGCTATGTGTGTCTGCCTCTCCCTGCTTGTAGGCTGGCAGGATATGCCGGAGGTGCACCAAGGGGCAACCCAAGTGTTCGGGGTCCCAGAAGCCCTTACCAAACATGGCACCGAGACTGCCCGAAGAGCGCAGTCTGGCTCATGTTCCAGCTCGTGGGGTGGTAGAAAGTTTCTCTGAGAAATAGCAGATCATTGAGGCAGAAAGAGGGAGCAGCTTTGCCTGCAGCAGCTTGTTCTGACTTCACAACTCTTCCTCTTTCCTCCCACACAACGATCAGAAGTGGTGTGTCTGAATCCCCCTAACTGCATTGTGGTGGAAGCTCCCAGAAGGTGTACTTTGCAACATTTATGGTGTCTCCATAGACCTTAGTGCTTCCAAGGAAAGAGCTCAGGGAGTCCAGCATTTGGAGTCCCAGGAAATTCGAAGGCCAAACCACTTCAGAGAGACGACAAGAAGGAAAGTAGGCAGAAGGTGCTACCTAATCCATTTTCAGGAGAAAATTATTATACCTCTTTTCAGCTCCCTTCAGTTTAGGGGGATAAAACTGCTGAACCACACCTCCGACTTCTTGGAAAAAAATCAAAACCTGACAGGATGAACTTATTTATAAATGATTGGAATAAAAGATATTTCTAAACCAAAAGAAAAGATATAATAGCAGCCAAAGATACTTTTAGCCAATTTATCTGCAGACCGTTTTCTGACCAGAGTGAAAATGTATCACATCTGCTCTAAGTGTTACATTTTTTCAATATAATAATTCTTTCATTGTTCATTTTTAAGCTGAAAAGATATATTATGAATGGAACAAAGGACTCCTACCATTATACTTTAACAGTACTCCATACAATTCACCTCTGACTTATTTTAAGAAGCTTCTGCCTTTCTATTATTGTATAGGTGTTATTTATTGTGAGGAATTACCCCTTATTTTAGGGAAAAACTGTGTATGTAACCACAACATACAGAATTTTTTTGTGAAATTCTTTCTTTGTTTACAGTAGCACAACTCATACTAACCTCAGTTAATACGGGAAAAAAAATCAAGACATTTTAGAGGTCGTGTCTGGATTTAAGATCTAAGTTTAGTTGAGTGAAAATCCTAACTTTTTTGTATTTTAACAATTTATTTTGAAGTTGCTGCTTTTGATTGGAGCTATGAGTTTAAATACCTTTCAAAACTGTTAGCCAATGTGATATGCTTTAAGTCACACTGTTAGAATCAGCCCTGAGGATGGCCCTGGATCATTTTCTTCTGTTGGTCTCTTCCTATCTGAGCTTTCAAACCTTTCTCCTAACGTTTAAACACTAATTGGTGGCTATGCAGGCATTTTTACACTAAAGAAGTCTAACAAAAAAGCAAAGAATGCCTTTTTAGGTGAGGCACTGCTGGCTCACCTGGTATTCAAAAAAGAAGCAAGGTGTGAATGTTACAAGATAGATACAGATATATGCATATAAAAATGGTAAATGCACCTTCTTACCCCTTACTCAAAAGATAAAATGTTGTTCCATACATGAACACAAAAGCAAATAGAATCCTAATTACAGCACTTGTAGAAAGCAAATTACAATCTATTTTAGTTTTATCACTCATGAGAAATACCATTTTAATGTTCAAAACTACTAGCACCTCCTTTTTTGTTATGTTACTCTTTACATCATGAAACAGTCCCAACCCCTTCTCAAATCCCTTTAGATGGGATCATCACCTGAATTTAGAGGTGGAGAAGTTGTGGCAGAAGCTGTGTTGGAGCAGGGCAGGACAATGCCAGGAAGGTGTCCTGGCTGGGTGGCCCCTTTCCTTCTCCTCACCCCGGAGCACATGGCCTCCTTCACACACAACTGGTTGTGTGTTCATTAGAGCCGGGCTGTTAGCCTAACAAGATTGCTGAAAAAGCCAAGTGTGCTTCCATAAATGGTATTTTAGCCTTTATCACAGCCCACAGTTCTTGTGGGTGTGGTAAAGCTCCTTTAAACATTTGGGCTTTGTTTCTGTTGCTAAATAAAATTTGTCCAGGGAGTGTGTTTGCGCACTGACTGCTGAGCATCTGTGCTGCCTAACTCTGCTCCCTGGTTGTTTTGACCTGTGCTGTATGGTGCTCTCTAAGGCAATACCTACTCCAGGCAGTGGGAAAACAGGGAGCAGAAGTCAGTTTCAATAGGGAATGCAGATAAGCCTGAGCGAAATTTAAATGCCTCTTGCCATGACAGACCTTTGAGATTCAGCAGACTCTGCACCCTCCAACATCTCTGTGTCCTCATGAAACATGTGCATCAGATTCACATGATCAAAGTACCATTTTGGTGGGCCTGCACATTATTTCGGGCATACTGGATGAAAAACCCCACTAAAATAGTATCTATGTCTTAGGGCCACCATTGCACAGTGCAAAGCACAAAGGTGGGGTGGTAGAAAGGACCAAGGCTGAATACTGCAGATTCTATCAGATTGTCCTCAAGGCCAGGAATATTCCCTAGATCTGATTTATTTAGCAGTCTTGACATAGCATTAGAATCCAGCACAAATAAGTTGTTCCTACTTTACAGTTTTGCTGTAGCAATTGCTAATCCTTTTTTTTCTGATTTCTTTAGACTTAAATTCCCTCTGCATCATGCCAGCAGACCTTCATAGAAATCTGGGGGAAAATTAATCAGATTTAACGTAAAACAACAGTGGGAGTCTCATTGTTAAGTTAATGCAATACTTTATTCAATATTAAATATTTAGTTAGTATTTTTCAAATATTTAAGTAACACCAAAGAGTCAAACTGAATTTCTCTTGCACTGGGATGATAGAATATTCAAAATATTTTAAAATTTTTCTCTCTTTAATTTTTTCTG
Source organism: Struthidea cinerea (assembly GCA_013397865.1). Taxonomy (NCBI): domain Eukaryota; kingdom Metazoa; phylum Chordata; class Aves; order Passeriformes; family Corcoracidae; genus Struthidea; species Struthidea cinerea. The sequence goes on along the minus strand of VZTI01003658.1, from coordinate 328,607 downwards.
GCATTTCCAGTGTCTTTAAGATCTCAGTTCAGAAATATATTCAAACCTCAGGAAAGCATATAGCAATTTTACTCTCTTAACACGTAATTTAGAAGTAACAATCTTCGTTCATCATTCAGGCAAAGCAAAGCTGTTCTGCCATTGATTTAAAGGTTGCAATGAATGCACATTGTCTCATAGAAAACTAGGAGTGTTGCAGATCTGAGGTTTCCTCCTATTAGCCAGAATGCAGCCTGAGAAAATCTGTTCCTGTGCTCATGGAATAGCTGCTGTTTCCAAAATGGGAGGTGCTCATCTTCACCTTCTACCAAAAAGCAGAACTGCATCCAGCCTGTAAATCCGCTGGCATCTTAGCCTGATAGTATGTTCATAAATACCCAAAAAGCACATGCACAGGCTTGGTGCTTATTGGAACCAATGAATTACTCATGTGCATCTGAAGGTAATTGAGATTCTTTTCTGAGGGTTTGTTCTTAGGAGCCAAAAAGTTTTCATGATCTAATGGGACTTTGTAAAATAGGCTGGTGTTATAAAATTTTCTTGTCCTTTTGCCCAAAATAGCCCTGTAACTTCCTGAAACAAGTTTTCACAATTTGAGGTTTAAACTGTGCCTTCCATTCCACTGCTGTACCAGAAATATAGGTTTGACTGTCCAATCTTTTGGTGCCCACAACATCTGGTTAATGAGGCCTTTGAGTGAGCTGCAGATAAATGCTGGGGACTTCATAGACCTAGGCCCAAAGAAATCTTAAAAGCTGCCTGAACCAGCTGATTCAGGATATACTTTGAGGTTTGGCATTCTCATAAAGAACATTTCATGAACAAAAAGAAACTTTAATGGAAATGTTTGGGAAGCCTGAAATATACTTTAATCAACTGTAGAAATTTATAAGGGAATAAAAGTATGTGAAAGTCTGGGTCATACCACCAAAGGTTCCAATTCTACACAATTCAGTCTTGAAATCTATTTGAAATAATGAGAAGCTGATTATCTCTGAGGTAAACCTCCTGACATGATTCAGTGTGTAAATTTCAGTTGTTTTGATTACTTTTAGTTGTTCAGGTGGGGTTTCTGTTTGGTTTTTTTGTTTGTTTGTTTTTGTTATTGTTATTTATAACAATTATTGTTTCAAAAAGAAACAAACAAAAAAAGGCCCAGACACATCAGTTCAAAAAAGCACAACACTAGATCTTTTTACTCTAAAACAGAGTAAAATCAATCTAAATGCTAACGTATTTCACAGAAAGGAGCATGCTTAGGTCAAGACTGCTAAATCACATTAAGTATTAAAAGCAGTCTGTAATTCTACAATGAACAATGCTAGCAAACACAGTTTAACATCTGTGGAATATGAATAAGAAATATTTTATTTTTCTGCCAAAGAAAATGTGCAGGAAAATTAATTTCTCTTATGGAGACAAGAATTTTGAAATGGGAAGTGAAATGGCAAACTGTTTCTCATTTTGGATTTTTTTCTTTTAAATATAAACATTAAAAAAAGTCAGGTAGGAAACAGTTTGTGCATGGTTTCAAAAACCTCTTAGCATGTCATCTGGCACAGCAGGTGTGTTCTTTGTTCATTAACTTTTTGAGTGGGTCAATACAGAGTATCCGAAAGGTGGCAAGTTGAAAAAAGAGGAGAGAGTGTTAAGGCTCTTTCCAACCTTTAATGCAGAAATTCTTTGCTTTGTAGCTTCATTTCAAAATAAATATAAACATTTTTATAACAGTGTAATTACTCACTGCAAACTCTTAAACTCTCTATTTCTACCACAAGTTATTACATTTCCTACAAAAATTGTGAAGTCCTAGGGTTGCTGTTTTGCAGGAAAGCACTGTGGCTGGTCATGGTGTTGTCTTCTGGCCACAAATTTTCAAAGGCTTGAAAAGTTTCAGCTTGACAAACCCAGCCTAGGATATTTACAGTGGTTTCTCTGACCTGGCCTTTTTGTAAATGGCAAATTTATTTATGTGCAGGGAAGGTGCTAGGGTAGATTAGGGGCTGTTTTCTGATTGCAATGTTTTTGTCTGCCATGATGTACTTCTACATTAAGCCCAGATGTTATGTAGTAGATTTAATGTAAATAAAATAAATGTGTTTCAGCTTGCCCAGTATTGGATTCCCTAAGATCTGTGCAGATGCCTGGCATAAAGAGCAAAATCCTTTTTGTGAAATGTGGTCACAATGGATGTGATTTCAGAGGTAAAATTATGTTTAGCTTTATTCTGGTGACACTGAATTCTATCAGAGACTTCCATCAGTTTCAGTGGGGGCAGAATAATTAGGTCAACAGAGATGGTTTCTGGTGGACTGATCTTAAAGCAGTAGCTGTATTCTGTAACAGGTCTAACCCTTCTGCCTTTGGTCAGAGCTAGCTGTCATAATCTGAGTTGCCTGTCAGCAGTCTAAAGGCTGCCTGTTTTGAGGGATATTCTGGGATACTTCAAAGAAAAAAGTGCTGTACCAACTACATTGCTTTGCTTTTGTCGTTTGTTAAAAAGAACTTGTGAGACAATGGCTACTGCTCGTACAAACAAAACTTTTCCTGAAGCCATTGCCCAGTTATATACTTCATGCCCTCATGCATTCATCTTCGTGCCTGCGTGGTGCTGTTGTGTGTCTACATCCCTTGGAAGTGTTTGAAAACAAGAACAAAAGCAGTATTTCTTTGTGTTGTCTTCACACGTATCCCCAGTCAATGGAAGGCATAGGTGAGCACCAAGGCCAGCTGCTTGATTGCTGTGTATGCTCAGAGTTTCCTATGAACGAGTATGGGTCAAAAATTAAGCCTGTTCTGGAATTTAATGTTATGATGTTCCGATGCAAACATCACTCCTGAAGAGCAGGGTGCTATTCCCCGCATTTAACAAGCATCAGACATCACTGCTCATTCTCCACTCACAGAAAGCAAAGAAAAAGTACATGTACTGCCTTCCATCCTCATCTGTAAAGTTCTCAAAATCAGGGCTACATTGCGAGTAAAGTTTCAATGCTTTTTTTTTTTTCTTAAGCTGTGGTCATTTTGATGTCCATAAACTGGAAAGTATCAAAGCGCGTTTGTTAGGTTCCGTCCACACAAGCAGGGCAGCTCCTCTCACTCCTTCAGCAGAGGTTGGTGTTTTGAAAGCTGGAGAGTATTAGGAGTCCTGGCTATACATGACTGGCTTGTGTGATGCCTGCTTGTACAATACGTGGCTATAGAGTCAGCCAAGTCCATCTTGCCCAGATTGTTTTCCAAGCACAGGTTATGGAGGCCAAAACAATTTTGGGTTAAAAAAAACAGGCTAACCTACTCTACAGAGCCTTTTACTCACCATGCTTTAGAGTTGCTCTCAATTCAGATTCTAATAATTTGAAACCCTGAAAAACATTGTGTGAAAACCATCTGAGGGGCTGAAATGCATCGAGGTCTAGAAAACTCGCTGCCCTTTTTTTTTCCAGTTCTAAGGTGTTTGAACATCTCTGAAGGGGGCTATTTTAAAGTTCTTTTTCTTGCTACTCAAGCTTTCCTTGAAACTTATGAGTCAGAACAGCAGTTTTGGAGAGCCTGGAAATGTAATCATAAATATGTAAATGTAATCTAGAAGAATGGGCATATAAGACATGTTGCTAGCTTAAATAAGACATGAGACAGAAATTTCCAATGTGCCAGTTGAGAAAAATGTTGCAATAATGAATGGACACTATGATTAGTTTTTAAATTATTATTTATAATTTCGATTAGAGAGTTTGCCTTTCTAGTTGCAGTTACAAAGGAGGATCCATTGAAAGTCTCTACTGTGTCCAGGGCTGTGCAGGTGAAATATGCATCCTATATGGTAGTCTCTAGTCTAACCATAGCATTTAAGACATCTCTTCATGAAACACCAGTATTTTATCCCAGAATACCTCTTAGAACCCATGGAGCTTCATAAAAACCTAACAGTTCAGGAGCTATAACACAAAATTTTGAGCTTGACAGGTCTTAGTGTTCTGTTTCCACCAGCAAGAATTTCTACCTGCCCATGGTTTGTGAGCTGCTGACTGTCTAAATATTTATGGCAAATAACTTATTCAGTGCTACTTACCTATTTCCTGTTTAAGGTCTAACCCTGTGAAATTATTCTTATGGTTATGCTTGTTTTAATTTCAGCTCTCAAACAATAACGACCCAGGCAATTTGAATTAATACAAACCGACATTTTTTTCTACCCTCACACAGTCTCTATTTGTTTGTTTATTTACTTATACATAGACCCCTAGTTTGTTTAAGTTAATACAAAATCAAATTGTTGCAGGGCAGACAGCTTGCTGCCCTGTTCTTGTGCTGCAGAACTCCCCACAGTGGCCCTTGCAAGCTCAGGTTTCCCATTTTAACAGGGGCTGGGCATACAACTGTGTTGTATGGGGTGAACTTTGCTCTGGCTGACTCCACCTGAACAGGGCAGAGGCTCTTTCCTTCTGCCCCTTCCCCTCTCCACAGTAAATCTGTGCCTGTCAGTTGTTGACAATGAACTGCTGCAGGCTGTGCCATAGTGCCCCTCATGTAAGAAAGAGTTGGAAATGCTGGCACAGCATAGTTCTCTCCTGTTGCTGTTAATAATGCTGCTCATCTGTGTAGCAGTGCTGCAGAGAGCCATTCAAAGCTCAAATCAGAGGAGAAGAGGGCATTTTGGTATTGTTTTAGTTTGTCTGGGTCCATATGGTTCTTGTGGTCTTTGCAAGATCGTTCAGGGACTGAGGCTGGGACACAAGGTGAGGTGCCATGCCCCCCTTGGAGACGTGGGCTCTGCTTTCTGGGAGCTCAGCTTCAGCATCCATCACCAAAGTGCATTGGCACTAGACACATCCAATTCCCAGCAAAGCTCTTCAGCATGTGCTGAAGCACTGGGTGAACAGGGAAAGAATATTAAGATTTTAGATGGGGTTGCGGGTTTTTTTAAATCAGGTTGTTGTTTTCTATGTGCTGTGCTCAGCTTGAGCCTGAGAGACCTTTAGAGCTGCTGAGCACTCATTGCAGTGTCGGGATTACGGGGATCAGGATGACTGAGAGATGTCCCAGAGATGATTTATTGCTGGATCAGTCTCATGTTTATTGAAGGGTGAGACAGGAGAGATGCTGCAAACAACATCTCTAATTACAGCAGCAATAGCACTGGCAGCTGTACAGGTACAGATGCTGAGGTAGGAGCAGCAGCAGGTGCAGATGCCAAGGGAGCAGCAGCCTTAGCTCTCGCTACAAGGCCTTATATACTTTTTTAAGGCAATAAGCAAATGCCACAAAGCTTGCTAACACATTTGTACCAATCATCACTGCACGTGATTTTACCGCAATGCGTATTTTCTTAACCAATCACAACATTGTTATTAAGGCCTGTTGTACGGGCTTGTATTGTTACATCTTAACTTTCCAAAAAACTCTACTATAAGGTTTTTTGCTAAACTCAAACTTCTTTACTCTTTTACTTATCACTATTATTTCTTGCATAAAACATGTTTTTACTTGTTAAAAATACATTTCTACTTTTATAAAGCATACTTATTTCAAAACTACAAAACTACAGTCTTGCTTTAAACTGCAAAAGCTCATTGGTCTAGCTCAGGCAGCCTTCGCCAAGGTCTGGGATCGAAACATGTATCCAACTCTATCTTTTCAGGCACAATGGTATTTATGTACTCTGTCTGCACCTGCAAGTTCTCTGAAACTTCATTTCTCACATTGCAGGAAAATTCAATAGGAGCAGCAAATGCAGGATGCTTCAAAAAATCAGACCTTTCCCAGAAAACAGCAAAAAAGAACTGGCACTTACAGACGCTAGTGTCCTTAATGAATAAAAGAGAAACTGGAAAAAGGAAACGTAGCAAACTCTACTCCTAATGTCCCAACAGGGTATCTCTGGTTTCATCCGGACACAAATAAGCATGAGAGGATACAAATTTCCTGGAAGCTGACCCAGGAGAGAAAGTGATTTATGATCATATTCAGGAAAAGTGGGTTTGAATGAGCTTCCGTGAGCCGAATCATCCTTTGGACTTTACTTGGGATCTGCTGAGTTCAGAGGAAGTCCAACTGACTCTCACCAGGTCAGATTCGCCTCCCATTAATGTTAATGGGAGTTTTGCCCGGCTATAACTGAGAGCAGGTTCAGACATAGAGTTATAGCCTATAGGAAAACTCCCCCCCCACGTATCTATCATACTATAAATATAATACTAATATTGAGTGGTTTAATTTCAGTATATATTTCCCAGCTCTCAAACAATGGTCTTCTAATAAAAAGCCCTAATAAGAGACATATGTTTTTGTAAATATATAAATAACATGCTTAAGTTACTCTTCAGTTGTGTTGCAAGACTTGTCCTTTCTAGCAGCCCACCTTTCCAAGAATTTTTCCCAATTAATTGAAAAGAAGGGTGCGGTACAGCCCCAAAAGCCTTTCGTCCACTGTATTACAGTGCTTTCCTACATTTCAGTGGCAGATGTCGAGCTGTACTGGATACATTTCCCCAACAGCATCTGGCTGCCTGGCAGAACCTCCCAACTTGTTGCACTGACAGCTGTTAAGTCCCTTGGAGTTGCTTCATGCTCCAGTAGCAGAGTGGATTTGCTGTCTGTCTCAATAACCATGTTCACATGGATGCTGTATGCCTTGGATCCTCGTAGTTTAGCTCTTGGTTGTTTTCTGGCTGTAGAAGTATAGATCCCTTGCTGGGATTCTTGGGTACCAATTGTAATGCGGTACAAGTTCCAGCAGTCACCATGTACAGGCTGGAGTGTCCTCTTTGTTAGGGACCTCTGCCTCAGCCCTTCCAATGGCGTCTCTAAACACTAGTGCCAGCTTCCTTTCCTAACATCCATGCTGTCTGGAGAGAGGCACAACTCCTAGCCCCAGGCCAGGCAGGGTGTATTCGTTGGGAAGCTGGGAAGCAGAGGTCAGTCTGAAACAGGGCTTGTCTAGGAACACAGCTAGAAGCACTGGCAGCAGCAAAGGAAGGGTGGAAAGAAAGGCAGCAGATTGTTAAAAAAGATCCACACACACCAGTGTGTATATATTTGTATTTGTGTGTGCAGGCATAGCTGTTGCCGAATTGTGCACTTCTCATGCTTCCTAAAGCTTTGGGTCAGCTGAGCTGTTGTGTTGAGCAAAAAGGAAAGTAGAATTGCCTGAAATTTTCCATTTCAGACCTTGACTGGATTTTTTATCTTTGAAAGCTTCAGAGGTGTGTTTGCAATTCCTCTTTCCTGACCACCTCTTGTTTGCAATGAGCTATAATGAGAGGGAATTCGTACAAGGAGCAGAAGCACTTCTGGATGTTGAAGGAAGGGTTAAGAGAGCTGAGGTCTGCTGTAAGGGAGTTGGAAGCAGAGCAGTGTGGAGAAGAGCCAACAGAATTCTCCAGTAGAAGAAAAAAGTCATAATTTTTGCCAGTAACGACTGATGTGTTTTGCACCGTTTTTGGGAAGAGAGGCACATCGCAGGCAGCAGATAGGCCGTGCTCTACCCCAGCAGTGCTGCTATGACCAAGCAGTTAAAACAAGAAAAACAAATTTCCTTCTTCAACCATTCAGCTGTCTCTGAACCCTGTTACAAACCCTGTGCACCGCAGCCTTGTTGAAATCTTGCTCCGACACAAGTTTCTACTCTGTCTTAAATCCTCCAAAACTCCTAAAGCCTGCTTCATTTTATTTGAAAAGTTCCTCAATTTTGAACCATTTCTTATGCAAACAATGTTTCCCAATAAAGTTTTGAAACTTCCCATGAAACACATCCTTCTAAAAGTATTCTGGTCATGTCCCTTGCCTTGGATGGAAAAAGGCAGTGTCTGTATAAAAAATAGCACTCTGATTTGGAACATATTTGAGTGAACCCACATGCTGGTATTAATCGGCACAACCCCATTGAACAGGCTCCATCTGCTATAGGAAAATATCATGGAAATTCACTGCCTTTACTTCTACAGCTGTGTAGCACATAAACATCTACACACATACATGTGTGTCAAATGGGGAATGGTTTTTGGAAGAAATCTGAATTTGCAAATATTACATTCAGTTCACTGTAACTTTCACATGTAGTGTCGCCCCACTCTTTAATAGTGTCATAAGCTTTAAATTTATGTCCAGCCTTGGCAGGTCAATGTCTGGTCCATCTAATCCTACCTTTATGTTGGCCATTGCTACGTTGATAGAATAATGGCTGTGATTCTTTCCTGATATTCTGTCGAGAAATTCTGGATATAGCATGGTGTGACTCAAATTTAGATCCCAACTATTGCTCCTGAGGAACAGGCAGAAAGGTTTCTGAATTACATCATTTTATGAGCACTTACAGAGACAGAGCTTCGTAATCTGGAGGTCATCTTTTGTTGTCTCCAACACTGAAATAAACAGTTTTAAAACAATTATATGACTGGTTTTCTATCTGAGACAGAATAAAGCTATAACTGTGTTTTAGATAAGTATGATATTGTATTATCCTGTACCAACAAGCTGTATAGCAAACAATGTTTTATTCAGAGTAAGTAGTCATTATAACTGAGAGCAGGAAAAAAGGTTGAATGTGGAAAAGTTCATTATACTACAAGTGTGTTATTATATTTACAGAGCTATTGTATTTAATTATAAGAACAGTTTGTATCCCAGCAGGAGGGAATAAATAAGTGTTCTAAATTGTGGTCAAAATGTGCAAGTGAATTGTTTTTTCCAAGCGCAAGCAATTCTAGAGTCAGAAAATCAGAAAAAAAATTACTTTTTTTGTTGCATTTGATTTATTTTTTCAATTTGCTTGATTATCAGAGGCATTATTTGTATTATTTTATTTTTTTTCTGATAAAAAATTGTTGGGAAAGAAATCATTCTTCAAAAACCCAATTATCTATGTAAGGCAAAAAAAGTTTATGTTGGGGGATGTTTGTAAGCTTTTATTTTCTTCCCATGAAAAATAAAACCACCTGAATATTAATCAAAATAGCTTGATCATTAAAGTCCTGTAATCATTACCACAGACACTGGCCCTGGTTCAGGAAAGTGTTTAAATACATGCTGCTTTATATTTTTCTGTCTCAGGGATTTTCCTAGGTTCTAGTATGCGTGCATAAGCATTCTTCCCAATTTCAGGTCCTCTCCTTGAATTGGCATTTTCAAACCCTTGTCTCCACACGCAGACAAACGTGGGGTTTGTAATGCAGGTTCAGTTACAGCACACAATTCTCGTGTTCTGATTCTGCAACTCTTGACTCATGGAATATAAGACTGAGATATTTTCCTATTATGCAAAGTTGCACGTTTGACTCACTGTTGTTTTAACCCCCCTGGAAGCTTGAGACTGAAGTCTGTTTCCTTGCTGCTGCAGAAGCTTTGCTTTTCTATTGTGTGTGTGTCCTGGGTTGTTATTGTAGGGTTGTGATCTCGGGCTGTTTGGCTAGCTGTGTTTCTTTTTTAGTTTTAGTTCAGTGAAGCATTTGATCTGAAACAAAGTGAGCTATATGTGAACTGAATTTTTTTAAAAGCACAAATTTGGCACCTGGTATAATTATATCCATAATTTCTGGACAGTGTTTTTGACCTGCTATATCCATAACTTCTGGATAAGTTTTGGGACATAGAGACACATTCCCCACACAATCAATTTGCTGGCCGCTGGGATTGCTTTGCTCCTCACTGAGCCCCGAAGTTGCAGCCTGAAATACATCTCTCGTGGGAGTATGGGGAAAAAAAAAGTAAAAAATAAACCTTGCCGTGCTGTATCAGCACAAATTGAAACCCTTGAGAGTGGATACTGCGAGTGGAACACTTGTGAGTGGAATTGCTTCATAAATGCCCAGGGAAATAAAAGGATGCGTCAGTGTTCCGTGCAGGCAGCAGCCTGAGAAATCCCTGCCAGAACAGGGTACCACATCCCCAGGTTCGGGGATGGTTTCTCACGGCTGCTCCAGGGCACCGAGCGCCGCGGCGGCGTTTTGGGGAGGTCTCGGCTGACCCCTGGTGGCTGCCGGGCCGCCCCCGCCCCTCTTGCCCTCCCCTGCATCCCTGCAGCAGCTGCTCGGGGTATCCGCTTCCACTTCCCCGCTCCATCATCTTCGGCCGCTTTAGATCGCAGGCTCCTCCCGCGTGAAAGGCGACTCAGAATCCTTGTGCAGGTTTTTGTCGTCCTGACGGAATCTTTGTTCGTTTGGTTTTGTTATTTTTTTAATACTTAAAACTAAAAGGTTTCTATATACACAAAGAAAAAATATTTAACATTTAAAAGAAACTAGTGTCTCCAAACTGTCACAGAAAAGGTAGTAATGCAACCACATGTCCACTCTTAAGAATCCCTATTGCATAAAATATATCTACACCTTCTCTCAGGTTTTCTTGGAAAAAGTAGAGCAGAAAGATGTATTTATTGCCTTTCAGTGCACCTAACGTTTTTGACTTTCCATATCCAAAGCTTTTCAGATTTTCAACAGGTATTGGGTTTGGTTTTTTTATAAGAGCACAAAAGAAACTCTGTCAGTTAAATTCTTCAAAAGAAACTGATTTGTGAGAAGTTGAAATCAATGCAAGTTCATTGAAGCAGACAGACACTTGGTGCCTGGAAAAGGAGAAGGCAGAGCAACAGTTAAAGCAAGGAAGAAGAAATAAAAAAAGAGAGGAAATATAGAACAAAGTAATGACTAATACACCTTAATATCAAGATTTGTTCTATGGATGAATTCTGTGCAATCCTAAAGGAAGGATTTTATTCTCTTTTTTTGAGGGGCCAGGGCTTTTTTTCTGAGTCAGGAATGAATGGGTGTTATATAGGGTTGATATTATACAAATACTTCCAGATCCAGTCCTGCCTTGGTACACAGGACCTAAGCACATCTTTTGTGAGTATAACACTTGGTTTCAGTCTCACAAACACTAGTTTCAGTGGATTTGCCACATGACTTACATGATGTGTGTATAAATGAAAGAAGAATTAGATCTTTTGTTTGGGTTTGATTTTAATAGAGAAAATCTGTAGAACTAAACTAAACCCAGTGGAATGGCAGACTTGCACTTATGTGTCCTGCAAAAAGCATCTCCCCATTCCTTTTTTTTTTTTTAAATTTCCATTCAGGATTGCCAAGATACATCCAGTACGTGTAAGGAAGCCTTCCTCATCTGAATTAGCAGCACCAGTTTGTTATGTCGCAGTCTCCTATTTTTGAAGGGACTTGCTAAAAAGGAAATCCCACAATCTTGTCACACATATAAAGATAAGTAACATTCCTGCTGGATTCATTATCAAAGAGATCAGTGCAGTTCTATTCTCATTTCTCCTTTCAATGTATTCCAAGCTCTTTTCCTTTTTCTTGTTTTCCATCTGAAAGTGTTGTATATTTTTCATGAGACCTTCCTGACCAATTCCCACTAAACCAGAAGGGTGAAGTGAATATATCTGGCTATGTTACAGCCTTCTCCTAGCGGGCCATTTGCAAAATGTTTGCAGCCTTTGAAAGGAGGACTTTGTACATGTACCCACAGTGATGTAAGACTGTTCAAGAGAAGCAGCCAAAGCACAAAGCAGAGGTCAGAGTTTTTGACACAGTTTGTTTTGCCTTTTCAGTCATTCTTCATGCCCTCTCGACACTTTTCTTTATACCAAGTGCCTCTGCAGTAACGAACTCCACCAGTCATGTTACATAAACGTAATCCAGAATTTGGCCCAGAACTAAATCACTGAATTAGAAAGCTTTTTTATTGGCAGTTGTACCCTTACTGTTTTTTTAATTGTTTGCTTAAGAGGAGGCAGGCTCTCTCTCCCTGCAAATTATGGAGCTTCGTTGTCTTCTTGAGGTGTAATTCATATGGAATAAGGATGAAACTGAGACCCTTTGGGTTCACCTCTGCAGGTGTCCCAGCTGCTGGGTTCCAGGTTTGTCCCTTTAAAGTGGATAGGCTCTTATGTCAGGTATCGCTTATGCAATGTCATACTCACATTTCAGATATATGAAGGATATCTTTGGGCACTAAAAATCCTAGTTTTATGGCATCTGCCTGTCCTATGAGTTTTGAAGAATTATAATCTTTGGATTGTATTGCTGTGAACTGATTTTGCTTTATAAGGCAAGCTAAAGTCCATGCCTTCCATCAGGCTATAGCCTGGGTGACATGGCTGTGAACACCGGGCCATTTCATACCTGATGCGGACAAGGCTCTTTGCCTCAAGCAAGTCCAAAGCTGCATTAACAGGATAGTTGAGGGGGAGAGGATGTGGCTGCACATAAGACGACCTCTAGATCCTTGCTGGGTCTTACCAAAAATCATGCCTGATGCAGCTGTGGAGTGACAGACAGAACCAAAGATGACACACATCTCTGTTTTAACCAAGTCTTCAAATAAAATCTTCAAATAGCTCAACTTTTTTCTTGTTTGCTCTTGTAAGTGGCAAAAGCATCTTGGAGCTTTAAAAAAATTCCGATTCAGCCATTATTAGGTGAGGATCTATGTAGCAGAGCATGAGGAAGTTCAGCCTTGGCTGACCAAGGTGTTTACTTCCTGGCCTTAAAAAGCATGAGAAGTTGTACGCTCCCTGATGGCGTGCTGATGAATAAAGTTAATAGAATTTTTTAAATATGATGCAACCAGTGGATCCAACTCTACTACTGCTTTAAAATAGGAAATAGATACTTACCTTATAAAGCTAGAAAGTTTCTCGTTGGTAGCCATGGCAATTTGCAGGTGTTAAATTAGCCACAATGGAACTGCTTAGTTCCCTGATGCAACAGAAACATTTTGAAACTTACCATGCAAAAATTATTAAAGCCCTGCAATATGGAGAGTATAAAGTTCAAAAAATAATGGAGAGTGCAAAGTTATATCTGTATTTCTATGAAATTTCATAAAATGGGATTTTACACTGCGTAATACAACCTACTGCTTCAACTGAAATAAGGAATGTCGTTTGATATTTTCATTAAATGCAAAGTATTTGTAGATACTGGTGGCAGTTAGGTGTTGCGGATGCAGTCATCAGTTTGAAACTGAGCATATAAAATTGTATTTTAATAAAAAATACAGTCACCTTGGTACCTGAATCTACCCTTATTGTATTGCATGGCAGACACTCTTTGCATTAGACTGCAATCACAGGTTAACAAGAAGGGAAATTTCAAGGCACAGAATTAGCTACAGGAAAGTTCTCCCATTATTGAATGAATGCAATAAAGACACAGCAAAATTTACAAGGAAAAATTTAATAAAATATTGACTGTAAAGGCTACAACATTCTACGTCTGCTCCATAGCTTATATCCAAAACTGTACATGTTCAAAAGTCCATGCAAATTGGACTTAATTTACTTTGCTTCTATTTCCTTCTTCAGGAATATGAAGTGGGCACAATAATTTTCCTTTATTTTATCTATAAATGGTTCCCTATATAGGAGCTTATTAAAAAGAAGGCAGGCTTAGGCTGTCCAGGATGTTAGAGCGATTATGTCTTGGCAGCTCAAGAAGAGGCTGAGTCCAAGGCCCTGACTGTTTGTTAGCATCTTGCCAACACCATGGATTCCCCTGATCAGATTAAGAAACATATGGACAGTGACAAGTGGACTCCTTCCCAGCTCTATTTTTGTCATTGCTGCCAGCCTGACAGCTTTTGGTACGATATTAATCTTTGGCTGTGTAGAGGGCGATTGGAATTGCCGTGCCAAGCTCTGCCAGGGATCCCCAAGTTTCTCTGTTAAGTTTCCATATAAAAAAAGTTACTTGCACTGCAAATATTTCTGTTGTGAAACAAGATGGGGGGAAGAGTGTTGTTAGGGAGGCTGTGCTTTCTGTCTTTTTTGCCCGGAAAAGCTCATAAGGTGTAGGGCACACAAATGGCTGCTCTCCAGATGGTTTTTAAGAGCATAAAGGTCCAATCCACAGACATAAGAATTAAGCTAATTTTATTTCACATCTCTTGGGCCCACGATAAATTTAGCCAGATGTTGTTCACTAATCGGTAGGGTATTGATTTTTCTATTGCATTGCATGGCTGTTTATGTAACTGGAATGGAAATGGTTCTGAAGAACCAAGTTTGTCATTTCCTGTCTGTGCACAGAAATGCTCTTCAGTGTGCAGCTGTGGTGGAGTCTCATCCTCAGGCAGGGAATATATCAGCACACCATAACCTGTTGATTATGTCCTTGTAGACACTTTAACCCCAAATGTCTGCAAACAGCAAATATGCATACACGTCTTGGGCATCTGAGAGCATACATGTAAAGAGCTAAAGATCCATCCAAATTGCCCCAGCACTGGACCATGTTCCTATTGAAGATTTACCCTAGGCTGCATCTTTTCCCATGATCACAGTTTTCTGGAGAAACGGCCGATCAGGGGACCAGCACCTAGGTAATACCATCACAGGAAGAAACTTGCCAACTCAAGAGGGATAATATGTTAGGAGTAGTGGTAGCACTTTGTCTTCCATGGGCCCAGGTTTCAATGCCTTCTTCAAAAGAAAAAAAACCTTGGAAGTCCAAGGGAAGTTCTGGCCCAAGGGAGGTGCTCTGTATGAAGTGTTTTGCACAGTTTTATTTCTGCAATAGTTTGTAGATGAATGGGGGAACAGTGATGTTACTTATGTGTAGAATGGTCCAACAGCTTCTGAACCTTATCTGCCATTTCCCTGCATCCTTGTTATCTTGCAACCCATGGTGGTCCACAGTGACTTTGCCTGTATCCTCAGCCACTAGACAAAGTGACTTTTAGTTACTTTAGAACCTGTGGTGTTGGTGTGCCAGCATTGTCAGTGACTCCAGGCGGTGATTAAACACAGAAGTATTTTTCCCTACATTTATGAAACATATAGATATTTGTTTTGATTCCATCACTGTCACCTCATTAGGCACCAGGAAAGTTAGGTTATACATTGAATCAGTTTTGCACTTGGTTTTGTTTACTTTTCATAAATTAACATGGTAATTCACTGTAATAAAATTCTTCGTTTACACAAAGATATCAAAAGGCATCGTCCATTATTCTCCTTAATGTTACAGCTTTAGAATGTGCCGTGAAAAGCTCTGTTTATATTGCAGCTGGATGGAGCACTTACCACAGAGCGTCACATCCCAGATAGGCTCTGCTGCTCTGCAGCAGAAAATGCCAAATCATGAAGGAAAAAAAAAGATCCCACACAATTATCACCACCCCAAAAAAAATCACCATTAAAATTATCTCATCTCACTGAATTAATTATCCTAAACTCTGCCTATTTCCATTTACATTCCTGTTTCTTGGCCTAGTAGGTAGTGGCGAGGTGCACTCCTGCAGGCATGAGAAAGCTGATTCCTGTTACCTGCAGTGGTCACAAGGGCTGTTCACAGTCATTAGAGCAAGACCCATCTGCAGTGAAGGCAGCACAGAATTTGGACAGACTGTGAACTTTTATCATTGCAGACAACCGATCCTCTACCATCAAAGGCATGAAATGCTCTTCAGTCCTTCTGTGCTTTAGCAGATTTTGGATTCAGGGTGCCCTTCCCTACTGATCCAAAGTGGTTTTGTTCTCCAAAGAGAAAATGGTTTGTACTGCCTCTAATCTCAGATGCTGCTTGGTGTTTTCAAACATGTTATTTCTTTCTGCTATGTAGCTTTGCTTTGGGGTTTAAGGCTATAGAAGAAAATATTGTTCACTTCTCACATGTGGAAGTGAGTTACTGAGAGCAAAACAAAGCCTAGCTAAGCTTCTGTTTCTTCTTTTCTCTCTCTTTCCTCTTTAAGGACTGTTTATGTTTGCATGACCTGCAGGGGAACTGGAAGTGCACTAGATGATCTAGCAAAGCACAAAACCTCCACAAGTACGTGTGCTTTATTTGTGCCTCCTCTGAACTTTTTTGGGGAAAAAAAAAAAAGCAGGCAGAAAAAGGAAAGGATCTGATGGGTTAAAAAATCACTATTGTGCTTTACATCAGATAACATTCTGGCCTATATTTGCACCAGTCTCAGCTGATGTCATTGAATGGACAACACAAGGCAAATGAGATCCTGCCACGCTTTGCCACAGCACACAACAAAAGCACCCACAAGAAGAGATTTTTTTCTGGGCTTTAAACATTGATACTTTAAGAAAAAGAAGGCATATTTTAGAAGAAGGGACAAAACTTTTTCAGAATTTTATGAGCATGTATGGAACACATACATTAAAAAATCTTGCAGGTTTAATTTTTGGGATTAAAAAATAAAAATTATGGCACTTATAAATAGGCTAATAATTAAACCTTTCATCTAAAATACACAAAACTCTTGTATCTTTGATGGATGACATGATGACAAAGAGTAATTTTTTTATTAACTTCTGTATTATCATCCATTCAAGATAAGGGGCAGTAAATTAACTGTGTTCTGGAAATCCACAACTTAGAGAAAGGTTTATCACACCGTTTCCAGCATGTGGTTTGTAGAGCGCTGGGTGCAGGTCAGTTACTTGCTGGCGCTCTTCTCCCAGCACACAGGATTGCAGAGGCTGTAATGCAGGATGGATCCAACCCCTGTGGTGGACAGAAGCGGGCACAGTAGATGTGGTGAGCTGACCTAAGTCCTGCAGAGGAGATATCACCGCAGCCACTGCAGTTGCAGTGCAGGCAAGCATTGAGCTGCAAGGGGGAGGGCAATCGCCACAAACTCATCCGAGATCTTCAGCCAAGTCAGGAAAAACACAGAGCAAGAAGTATTGGGATATCAGGGAGTAATCATACCCAGGGAAATCTCTCAGCACAGTGAAGGGTTTAGTGGTTTGGCAGCATCTCCTTGTGGAAGAAGCCTTCCTACTCCATGGGTCGTGTTCCCAGGCTGCCCAGAAGCACATTAGCAGGTGGCTGGGGCCGTCCTCCTCCACCCATGTGGCCCCTTGCCTGTCTCCCACTTCCTGAGAGACTCCTCTTGCCATGAGGGCTTCCCATTGGACTTGATTCCAAATCCACACAGTTTATGGAAAGGTTTCTACTAAGGTCAACTGCTTTGGTTTGAGTCAGCGCACAGAGGCACTCTTGAATTTTGGGAGTTCAGAGTGAGGTCCTGAGGCTCCGTCACGCATAGAGAGAGGTGAGGAGGACTGCGACAGGCGTGGCAATGCCTGTGATGAGTGGCTTGAACTTGTTCTCTACCTTCCCCCTCCTGCATTTTAGGGATTTTTATGGAAAACACATTTGTAATGTATTCAATTGCATCTATGCAGTGGAGAATTAGATTGGCATAAAGGTAAACAACTGGCAAATTATTCATAACTCTAAATCTGCCCAATGTCTCTTTGTTCCAAAACTTTAGAAATTAGAGACTGCTCACCAGATGTTATAAAAGAAATTACTAATTTAACTGCTAAACTGCTAAAAGGCTCACTCTAGTAATATTTTCTTGCAGAAATGTCTGTGTCTTGTTAAATGTTTATTGAATACTGTAATTATATTACATTTGCTGTTAAACGATATTGACATTTTTGAATAAAAAGGGGGGCTTTTTGTGTGTGTGGGTTTTTTTTTTAATCCAGGCACGATCTATAACATGAACATCTGGTTGCAACCTAATGTGTGGCATTGAAACAAAAAAAAACCTCCCCACCCTCAAAGAAAAAAGCCTTCTGCCAATGTTTTTCTCCGTGTATTATTTTTTCAAAGTAGCTCCGGCTTTTGTAGCACCAGCTATGATTAAGTACCAGGACTTTCTCACTATCAGCAAATGTTTAAAGGCAAGTAACCAGCAAAGCTTCAGCAAGCTGATGGCTGGTGAAATAAGGATATATTTAGCAATG
Organism: Struthidea cinerea; assembly: GCA_013397865.1. NCBI lineage: Eukaryota > Metazoa > Chordata > Aves > Passeriformes > Corcoracidae > Struthidea > Struthidea cinerea. The sequence continues at coordinate 310,879 of VZTI01003658.1, read as the reverse complement.
AAACAGCTGTTTCTTGAGCAAAAACCCAGCTGTTTGGCTTTGAAAATACCTGTTAGAGTTATTAATCATATTAAAAAGTAGAAAAAAAACCCTGACTCTGGAAGGCATGAAACAGACATTTTAAATGCCTTTTTTAATAAAAAAGGTGGCTTTGTCACTATAATGAGTGCAAGGGAAAAAAAGGGGGGAGTGAGGTTTGGAATATTTTAGAAGTACACAGGTATTAAAACAGATGCACTTAATATTCCTGCCTGCTGCCAATCAAGTTTCTTATCATCACTTAACGGACTATGCTGTTGTAAAACTCTTGCAAAATGCTTTGTAGCATAGTAATTTCCCTATTCATTCCCTCCTCTAAGTCTCTCTGTTTAATTACTGGGAAGGGTTCAGATGTAATGTTGCCTAACTGCACCACTCCGCATACGTTTAATTTTTCCCATTTCCTATTGGGTAATGGAAGACAGAAATTTGGCTTCCTTCAGCCTTGGGACCTATCCATAACTCAAAGAATGTGATTTCTACTGGAGGCTAGAGTAAGGAATACGTATAAAATTCTACCATCTAACAGGAATGTTAAAGACAGACTTTCTTTCATAGGGTTTCCCTGTCATGCAGTAGATTTAATCAAGAGAACCAATTACAGTCTGCTGGACCCAAACAGATGTGAAACTCAACTCAAGTATTTAAGTTGAACTTTCACTATTCATAAAGGTGTTGCTGGCTGGGAACATCTTCAAAAGCAAAAGTTTTCTTGTATGTAGATAGGACCCAATCCTGTCTGCTGTATATGCATAAAAAGTAATTCTAGTGGCTCCATTGTTATTCCAGGTGGTCCTACACTGCGCAACTGGAACCACTGCAAGAAGGACCTATGTATGTACAAAGCACATGTTCTTTGGACAATGCATTAATTCACTAAGAAGTGGACAGATACATTTCTTTTGGCTAGGTTTTTCTGACTTAGGGTATTTGAGTTTTCTTTTGCTTTACATCTTTTTAAAGAAGAAGTAATTCTTTTTACTTAACGAAGAAGTAAATAGAATAAAACTCATATATGTTAAACCTCATAGACCTGAGCTACTTTTTTTTCAGCTGGAACTGAATATAGCAACAGTTTTAAAGCTGAATGCAATCTTTTGACCTGTTAAAATTACATGTTTCATTTACAGGAATCTGAATTGGAGAAGCTATACTTTTTTATTTATAGCATCACTTTTTATAAAAACCACCCATATGAACAGAAATGTATCTGTCAACAATGCAAATAGCTCAGACTTCCATCAAAGAATTAACTCATGCATTGAAGGCTACATGGACTATCATAGCTAAAATCTGCTCCCATTTATCCTGGTTTACATTTTTTGCATTAAGAGTAATCTCCCTGCTGTACTGCAGAATGACTTGAGGGTCTGGCACCGTTCCCTGCCAGACTCATGTGATACAGGATGAATGCGCACACTTTTGCCCTGGGGCTGGACATTCCCTTGCCTCACTGGATATTAACCTTACCTTTCTCCTTGCAATCCTGTGACTTTGCCAGACTCGAGAAGGTTTTGGAAAGGAGGCAATTAACTAGGAGAGCACATCATGACCCCTTTTTTGGCCACCCCCAGCATTAACCTGCTAATGACACCATGACATCCAGCGGCTAAGCATATGTTAAAATGTGTTTGGACTCAGTAAATATAATGCCAAGGTATCATGTCCACACACACACAAACAGCTCACAGACACAAACCAGCACTAAGATAATTTTATATATGAGTGGAATCATTCCTAGCTTGCAAAAGGTATTTTTGTTTTGAGATTCTCCATTTCCCCCAGAACAACACCGTGACCTAGCTTGCACTGCTATTTTCACTGCAAGGGTTTCTTGCAAATCAAATTGAGGACAAAACTTGCATTGCAGGCAACCAAATGCCCACATTATTTCAGGTACGTGAATGGGTGGAGTTTAAGCTTGGTCCTGATCAGGCTCAGGATGCCAAAGAGTTGTGGTTTATTCTGTAGTGATTTGTATATGCTGGCATTGCAATACATCACTGAAGGCTAGCAGAAATGACCCAGGGAAAAGGATTCTATAGAAAAGGTAGCAGCCAGTGAGGAATGAAGCCTGTCTCCATCACTTGCTGTGCTGCTCCACATCCCATTTCAGGGTTGTATGGTTTCACCTGAGGCTGGGAACTCCCTGTGGCAGACAGGTGAATGGAGCAGATGAGCTTTTGCAGTGATTACTGGGTGCCCTAACAGGCTCAGTGTGAGTCTTCTGCTGGCTTCTGGAAAGGACCTCAGCCTCAGAAATAGCAAAATTTTTCTCAACGTACCACCAATAGCAACAGGCCTGACGTGTTGGCTGTTCATCCTTTTTTTTCTCTCTCTCTTAGAGGAACATGAAATGCTGGGTATAATTTAACACTGTGTATCATTATTTAACATTATAACAATTACTGTACTATAATTGCATTCATATTTTTCTAAGTTATAACTATATTCATAAATACACACATACACACACACTACAGATGTGTAAAATATATACAGAAAGATAAACAGAAAAATCTTGCTAATATTATCTACCCAAAAAGGCTTAAAGAAAAAAAGGAAAAAAGAAGTTAATTGCCTAAGTGTAATCTTTGAGTAAAAAAGTCGTGTTTTGTTTTTTTCAGGCTGATCACAGTTGGCATGCAATTTTGCAGAACTTTGAAATATTTGTGCATTGATTTCTAATGCACAGCATTTGCCATTACCTTCTTTTTCAGTCATTGATGCTGGCCCACTGAGAGCACTGTTTCTATTGCCTGGCTGGATTAGTGTCCTTGTGAAATATTTGTGATCACATCTCTGTTAATTACATTAGAATGGGAACAGAATAGTCTCCAAACAGTGAGCATTTATTTTTAAGACTGTACTTAAGTATCGTTTATTAAATCACTGCTTCCTCATCCAAATTCTAACAATATTTTATTAGTGTTCCTATTTATTTATTGACTTTTACAGAGCAAGGATACAAAGTTAGGTTTCAGGACACAAAGCTTTGTTTTATATACAGTTACTAAGTATAGCTGAATCCAAGGCAAAACATACTAGAAAGCAGAAGATGTCAACTGTTAGGAGCTTTTTTGCTTGGATAGTTTTTATTCAGATAGTTTTTCTTTTTGTGCAGAATTCAAACATGCTTGCTTGAGCAATGCCATCTGCAGGCTTTATAAAGATGGTTCTTCCAGGTCTCCTTCCTTCAAAGACTGAAATCCATCCTGAATGTGTACATCAACCAGCAAGACGTCTGTCTGCCTCCTAACATCCCACTGCAGGTATAAAAGTACTGTCAAAAGCAGCCTGCCATGCATGAGACTCAGAAAAGAGAAAAAAATTCCTGTCCCTTACAGTCTCTGGGGACAACAATCCCCAAACTCCTTCAGAATCAGGAATCATAAAGGGGGACTCCTCTTGAACAGTGCAGATGACAGACAGGTTTCATGCCTCTTCCTCCCAGTAAGCCTGAACAACAAGGTCATTGACTGTCACCTTATAGTTCATCTCTTTCCACAGTTTAGTTTGATGCAGTTGAGGATGTTTTATTCCTTTGACCTGCAGAGTGATGGCATGTTCTAAATCTTGTCTATTTTTTCAACTATGTTAGTTACTCTAATAAAAGATAATACCTCTCTCTACATCTGGCCTTGGTTTTACCCTTAGACCATCATTATTACAACTCTACTTATAAAAAACAATGCATCTAAAAAATGATGTCCTTATTTTTAAAAAAAGACAATTTATCAAGTGCACGTGAAATGTCAACATTTTTGTAATCTATGAGTGCCATGAGCAACAGCAGGAAGTAGAAATGCTGGTGGTCTGATCCCTAATTGATTTAAAAGGCAATAAAGATAGATTGTTTCTTTTAAGACTCTGCACTTTCTTTTCCTAAATCATAATCCCTGCTCTGCTCTACTCAGTACCAATCTCTCATAACACTGATAGTTCTGCATGGATCTCACTCCTTGAAAAGCCCTTATAAGGCTTTGTATCTCCAAAACAGCTTTCTCTTAGTACCTACTTGTTCTTGGAAGAATCTTTTTGTCATGTCATGCAAAGCAGAAAATTAAAGTCAATTCCTCTTTCTCAGCCATTATGTCTGCAAACTAGAAGGATCAAGGCATGGATGATATAGCATTACGTGTATGAACATTGTAGTGTTAGAAAGAGCAAATGATACACAATCCTTGAACTCAATGGAAGGACCACTGGCAGCCCAAAATGGGCTAAGCTGTTTATCCATTTTCTGTTGTTTTGTATATGGTGTAGTTGAAGTAGTGAGAGATTATCTAAGGATAGAATTAAAATAAACCTGTGTTCCTTGGTTTAGGAACTTCAGGTGTGCATACTAAATCTGACCTAACATTAGCCCTGCCTCTGAAGGCTTAAATCATTCTGTGATTCTAAGTATCTTTTTACATCAAAGTGTCTCTTGCTGGTGAGTTACACAATTTTCCATCGTGAGGGAAATCTACATGACAAGGATTGGTTTTGTACAGTAGTCTGTAGGATGGAGGGCTGCGCACTAGCTTCATCAAATCCTGTTTTGCTATTTTATTGTGCATGCTCTGTATTGTGGAGCAGTTTTTTGACGTCCCGCAACCAAGCCAATTTCTGTAGCTTTGCATCTCCTCCTTTCTCTTGTTCTATTTACTACATGTTGTACGTGCACACACAAAATGAGCACCACTTACAATTCTTCATTACCAAGATTATCTACATGTAGACAGCTACCCACCAGTCACGTTCCTTCTTTATAGAGACACAACTGTAGCCTTTAGGAAGTTAACTAAGCCTCATTTCTTTCTTTCAAGGCTTGGAAGGACTTAAATCATTGCAATGGGAGCTTGTAAAGACAACATTAGGCCAGTATCAACCTGATGTAACTCTCATGAAAAGCTATCAGCCCTCAAACCATTATGCTTACTGCTTGTTCTCTACTATTGCAAAGCTGTGTTCACTAAAACATACGGAAAGCTATAAAAGTGCCTTTCACCTGATATTGTGATGTTTTCAGGCTCTAACATAGGAGGGTGGTCTCATGGTAACAGCATGGGACAGGAAGACCTTTCTTCATTGCCTGCCCTCGCACAGATTTTCTGCAGGACTTCACACAAGTCATCAGAGCAGGTGCAACAGAATGGACAGTGCAGATTGTTGATCAGAGGCCAGCATGTAAAAACCTGCAAGGGTAAGAAATGAGTGAGGTAAAGTTTTCTCTGCCTTGGGCACCTGCTCTCCTTGCCTTAAAGCAATGGGATGTACTTTGTTGTTTCTAGATATTATATTTAAATATTCATTGCTATATTACTACAGTAAATGAATGTTTTCTAGATTGCACTGCATAGGGGTCTTTCTATGAACTTCTATAGATAACCACATGTGCTTTTTCCTTGTCTTTTCCCCACCTCTCCTTCTTTTCAGGTCATCCAGGAAGTTCTCAAGAATCAAATCAAATTAGTATTTCACCATTGACAAAATGAGCCATATTGTTATCAGACATTTATATAATTATTCACTGCTATTGTTCACATAAATACATACATGATCTTTTTTCTGCAATGCTTTCATAAATCTCCAGATGAGGTTGATTCCTTCTGCTGAGAGATTTAATTGTTCGTATATGTTTTCCATGGGAATGATGAAAGCCAGCTAGAATTACTGCTGAGTGAACTAGAGCAATCCTGGATTATGATGAATGGAAGTAGTGAATGATCAGTGACTGATGTAAGCAAAACACTACTGAGTTTGAAGCACCTATAATTAGAGGGACATGATACTTCAATTGGAAGTTGCCATGTCAAACATGGGACAAATACAATACTTGTCTTTTACTCCTGAAAGCTTTTGAGCAAGAAATTAGCTAATCACAAAATGGCATGTGGTTGTTATATAGCAAGCTTGCATAACTGCATCAGAACAGGTCTCATTTACACCAGTAACTAATTTAGCAACTGACAGCTAAAACACTGGGAAATGTTCCTTTGGATCTTGAGCTGACCCTGGATACACAAAGTGCTGCAATCATATTAAAAAATTTTAGTCTTGTCACTAATGAAGAGTTAACCTTTTTTACTGCAGCTCCTCATACCTGCTAAGCTCCTGTCTGAAATACCTCAGGAAACATTACTCTGGGTTGAGGTGGCTGCCTGGAAATTCCTTGTTTGACTCATTTAATTTGAATCAATAGCTCATTTTTTTTTTATTTGTTTACCCCATAGAAGATTTGACTCACAGACTACAGGGTGATTACATCAGGACATGTCAGGAGGCAGCTGGAAAGCTTACCTCTATGGATAGTATTTACAGAGCTGATGATTGTACTTAAAAGGATGTGACCCATATACAGGAAATCATGGAGATAACATAGCCCTGATTTCCTCGTAAAACTCCTTTTTAATGAAATCTAGGAGTTTCTGAGACAACTCAAAACTGAATGTGAGCAAGAGGAGGTTGTGAAAGAACATCACTTCTGGAGAAGAAACCAAGCAGGTCAAAATATTTGGCTTTAATTAGAGGAGACAGAAAGTGGACAGAATATTGGATTTTGGAGGCAAGACATCAGGGATGCAGATCTTTGCCTCCTGTACAAAGCAGTATGCATAATCAGAGTCCTGGTGGCACACAGTGGACCTTAGGTTCACCTCAGTCCTCATTTCCTGAGGTTCTTTTGACACCATTGAAGTCTATTAAAGACAATCTTATCTGGCAGTATTTCAAGAGAGAAGGGATATTATGAAATGCAGCAAGAGCAGAGAAAAATAAATGATCATCAGTAATGTCCTTTTAACACTGTGTATGTAGAGGGGGAGTGTGAGCATGTGCACACATGTAAGTAATCTGGATTTAAACTGATTTTTAAATTAAATGCTGTCAGATGCACAAAATGAACAGAAAAAAAAACGTTTCTATTCTGCATTGCCCGCATTTGGGTAAGTTTGGCTGGTAACAACTGTAAGTAAAGAAAAATAAGAGAAAAGCAATTCATATGGGTGCTGTTGCTTTAGGAGAATAACTGGTAACCAGTTGTGGTGCTTCATACTTTGTTACATCTCTTTTCCTTTGGCTCTCTCTAAAGGGAAATAGATCAGGGCCAGCACACTGTATATATTAGCAGGTTAACATACTGGGCTATACTTGCACTTTATTGTAAATGTTTTTGGTACTTCTTCTAAGTCTGTGTTTACCTTGGGTATTTTCGTAGTTCACACATGTGAAATAACAGCTGGGACTTGCCAAAATATAGCAGTCAAGTGCTGTACATGTAGTAGCTTTAAAACTAACACAGGTGTCCTAGATCCCTTACGCAGAATAAACAGAAGCACACGATCAAGAGTGTGTCTAACTCCTCTCCTCTGGAAATGACGTGTCTTGAAATGCTTGATCTGACAATTGTGGCCTCTCAAGAAAGAAGTATCACAGAGGTGAAATGCTGTTGATTTCCACAAACAAGTGCACTGTCTTTATTTTTTTAATATAAATGCATTTTCGTCATAACCTGGATCTATCTATTTCCACCCTTTCTTTTCCAAAGGAAAGGCAAGTACATTTAATGAGCTCAGTTCACTCCTGGGTCACACCAGAGCAGAAGGACAAGACCTCCATTGCTGGAAAGACCACCCAGAGAGGAGGAAGCTGTGTTTGCCCAGGAGGGAGGTAAGACAAGAAGGTCCCAGCAGTTTTCTTCCAGAGCCCAAGCCATGAGCACCAGCAGCCTCACGAGCAGAAGCCTTGGGGCCCTGGCCTTGCAGAAAGGGTCTGTTTCTTTTCAGTGTGAGCACACTTCACTTCCTTCATGCTGGCAAGGCTGCCTGAACAAAACAATACCATTGCATTGAGCTGCTCAGTGGTTTTATGGCTTCATTTGTTTTTGTCTCCATGATTTTACACTGCACCCCTCTTTCTATATCTGAAAGAGAAATAAAATAGGATAGAGTACAGCAATGGTAGCTAATACACACGGGGGAGGAACTTGCCATGGGTTTGTCCAGCCGTAGACAACTAGGATTGCATAAATATTCAAGAATCCCACTGATAATGCACAGGAGTAGTGGAAATTCAGGACAAAATTCAGGGAGAATGACGTACACAAGCGTCGTATTCCCATGGGAGCATTTGTGCCATCTTGTTGCCTGCATAATGGACTGGAAGCAGATAAACAAGCTCAGGCACACACAAGAAAGAATAGCAGCAGGTTGCTTCTCCCAAAGAGGTACTGCTTTGCAAAAATGCCCTTAGAGTAGCATCCAAAGTACTATAAGTGAAGACAGTCACTTGGAAAGTTCACTCAAGAGGAAGTTGCATTTTTCATAGTAATTCCTTTGATCTACACTTTCTCATGAAAGAATGTGATTCCTACTGTCTGTAAGAATAGAAATTAAGTCGTTGGAAAAGGATCATCAACCCTCTGGAATCAATGTACTCAGTTTAAAAACCTGTGAGACTGAACAGGGGCTTCCAATACTACAAATACAACAAATTTTGACAAATGCATCTGCATTATTAGTTCTAGCATACAAATTCCTACAGGTTGCTCTAATAAAAATAAAAGCTGAAAATTTATTTCTAATTACACCATGAATTTTTTTTTTCATAAAGAGTACAAAAAAATTATCTTAGTAAGGGTTACTTGTGTAAGTGTCCAATGCTAAAAGACTTGTTTTCACTGCAGGGCTAATCTAAACTAAACTTCAGATGTTGCCCATAGTTGCACTGGGTCTCTGTGCCTGAAATGTTGTCTGCTTTTTCCAGCTGGATCAGTTGATCTGATGAAAGATATTGCTTCTCCTTAGAGCCTACCTTGCTGTTTTTATAGCTATCATAAATCTTATTGAGTGTTTCATCCTGACCTTTCTGTAGAGGTAAAACTGTCTTGGATTCAGATCTAGATTCCTGAATACTTTTCTTGTAGATAATGTGATACATTTAGTTTTCCACATTGTGCCTGGCCAGCACAGGATTAGCATGGCATTAATTGATTGCAGGAGGATCAAGTAAGTGGATTAGAGCTGCTTCACAACCAAGAAAGTTGATGATCCTGAAGGTAAACTCCCTTAACTGGGTACATGAGATGAAGAAAAGAAAATTTAATGAACTCCTTTGAGAAATGGGAAAAGCCAGACTATGTCCTCATTTCCCAGTATATTCCAGTTATCTCTTGGGATAACTATATTTTAATAGAATGCCAACTTTCTTTTAATATGATCCTTGAAATTTCTTTTAAGCCACCTAAAATGTCATGGCTTTTTCCTTCATCAATCAAAACATATTTTTTTTAACTGTGGGATGTTTGTTCAGTAGAGTTCACTGTTTTTCTTTCATTGATTTTCTTTTTAACATGTAGTTGTTGAAAACTTAATTTTGAGTTTAGTCATCTTTGTTCAAGATGCATTGCTATTCCAAGTAGAATTTGTGGTATGTTTTCTGCAGTCCGGTGTAAGGGATGTAAGGCATGATGGATGATGTTTGGAATGGAAAGATGAATGAATACAGCCATCACCAAAGCTGCTCTCTTGATCTGAAAAGAGAAATCCATTTCTTTGTTATTTTTTGATAAGGAATTTACAGCAACACTGTATTGGAAAAGAATTGCATGTGAAAAATAAATTTTTATTTAGACTTAGGACTAAGATGAGTTTTGTGGGGTTTGTGTTTTAAAAACCTTGTAAATATAAAAACCTTTTAGAAGTGTTGGTGGAGGGGGTGCATTCCTATTTTGACTTTATGGTCATTTATTAATCTTTCTATGTAAAATTGGCACTTCTTCCCCAGGAAAATTTTTCTCCTACCTGTATTAGACTTGCCCACCCAACGTAAGTAAAAAGCACTGATTATTCCTACTTTTTTATTCCTGCTTAGAAAGGCCCATCGAGTCCTTAGTGACAGTGTCAGGTTGGGGCAGACATGGCAGACTGGCCGGGGTCAAAACCTCCTGACCAGGAGTGATGCAGCTCTGTAACACCAGCATGGCAACACAGGGGAATCTATACACACGGTTTATTTTCTTCATGTTCCTTCTCAGTTGTGCGGGCGTATTTGGCAATGAAAAGCAGTGTTTGCACTGCATTTTCAAAGCAAAATACAGTGTTTGAGCATGGAAGATACTAACGAAACAGTATCTTTCAACACCACATCCATTTGCATGCTTAATTTAAATACTGCAGTTGTCTGCCGAGTGACTTAATTAACATGGCATGAAATCAGCATAAAAACTGCAAGTCCCTGCTGTAAAGAAACTCAAACATAGGATCTCTTCCACAGCAAATACTTCTTATAAATTTGTTTAAATTCTCAGCCAGCATGAACCTGCATAGCCCCCTGTTCCAGATGTGGCTTTACACCAGCTGAGATCTGGCCCAAATAACGTTATGCTTCCTGTCCTAATAGTGCCATAGGGTAAAGAAGAAATAACAGCCTGACAGGTAGGCGAAACATCAGGCCTCAGAGGTTCTGGAGCAAAAAGACCCATCCTTTCAAATAATTTGAAGGCTAAAGATGTCAAAGGACCCTCATCCAACAGCATAATACTGAAAATACAGTGACAAATAGCACAGTAAACTAACAGCTTCATTCTGAATTGCTGAGCACAGGCAGATTTGGCCTCTGTAGCTGCACATTAAGTTGTTAGCCAATATGATTATCTTGCTGATTGCACAGAAATCTCCCAGGGAACAAATTGTGCCTGAACCACCATGCAAACCCTGACAGGCTCCCCCCCCTCCCCCCCACCTCTCCACTCATATCCCCACTCTCTTTCCTCTTTGACTTTCCTGGTACTCATGGCCTGTGAGGGACAGGAATACGTCGACTCTGCATTGCACACAAAGGAGTATCACAAAGATGTAGGAGCTTCCCAGGGTATGGCACTAATAGCCACTACTAAGGACCTCCTTACACAGTCACTGATTTTGGGAGGGTTCACTGCTGCTCTCCAAGAAACAGGTCTCTAACCTTCTCAACTGTAGAGGAAAACATTAAGTCTGAATTCCCAACAGCTCAAAACAAAAAAGGATTAAAAAAAGGAACTCCATTTTTTAAGTCAAAGGTTTTTTTTGTTTTACTTTCTTGCTTTCTCTCCGGCTGTGACTGAACCCCAGGGCTGCTGCTCTCTGAACAAGAGGCAGCAGCTGGGGCCAGCAAGGGAAACTGGGGTGAGCTGGGCCTCTCCTTTCTCTCCTCTTCCCTCTGTCTATCCATGCCTCCAGACAGGGTATGGGGCAAGAAGCCCTCTGAGAGCCCCCCCAGCTGCAGCGTGTCAGGGCAGAGGACTGGAGGAGGTCGGTGCAGAGCTGTGCGTGCCGGCATCATGGGCACCACACGAATGGGACTGTAAGGTCTTGGCTGTGTGTCATCAGACAGGAGAACACGCTGCTTCCCAGAGGTGCTTTTGTCCATGGTAAGCCCAATGCCCTCTTTCAGAAAAGGCTTTCAGACACATACCCCCGAAAAGGAAAAAGGAAGTTTTGAAAGGTGGGATCTGAAGAGAGGAAGTGACTCATGGGCTCAAAGAGAGATGGGCAGGGAGTGACAGCCGGCCGAGGCAGCAGAAGCGATCCCCAACTGTGCCGAGTCGTGGGAATGGAGGTGAGGAAGGAGCCTGAGGCTGGGGAAGCTGAGTTTCAGGAACAGCTACAGTCATACACTTGCCTCCTGGGCACAGGATTTTTAATGCATCCCACCACAGCCAGCTCTCAGGCTTAACAACAGGCCTGGCTCCACTATGCCCGTGCCTTGGAGGTGACTCCAGCTGCTGTCCCAGACAGCAGAGCTCTGTCAGGCCCCTTGAGATGCCTGTAGCCCCTGGCATGGCCACCCTGCCTTCCCCACCTGCATGGACACACCACCAACTACCACGGCATTCCAGCCCTGGATGCAGCCCTTCTGGGGATAGTCTGAGGGGAGGAAGGGTATCTGCAATTTAGGTGAAGAACATGAGATTTCTGCCCTGTTTTTCCATTTTGCAAATAGCTATCTTTCGTCACATTAAAGCAGTAAGAGCAGATGTAGATTGGTTTTTATGGGGTTCGTCAGAGATGTGATACGAGAGTCATGTTTGGGGGTTTTGCACTGGTCCCTTACAGAAAACTTTGTCAGGGTGGACTTGGGATGCCCTTTTTTACCTGATGTAGGCATGAGCCTTTTTCCTTCATCCTCTTCTGCACCTTGCAATCTGTGTGCCCTCTGGTAGAGTGAGTTTTCTCTCCTAATGAGGAAGCTCTAGCGGTCAGGACTTTGTGAACACTAAACGAGGAATTTCCTGGCTTTCAAACAATTTCCCCCTTTAATGATGATGTTCTAATAATATCCTCTTTTTTTTAATTAACTGATCTCTACTTGATCCCTCATGTGCAGTGTACTCAAATAATAAACTGGCTGCAATTCTGTGCTGTGTCTCCTAAAAGGAAGTGAACCAGAGATAACATGATGTTACCTTTTGTTCCTTTTATTTATTTTTTATTTAAGTATCTTTAATGAGTTATCCTATGGACCAAGTAAGGTAGATCAGATAGAGTGCTCATTTTACTGTTGAATTAGACCCTTTTATTGTTGAGATCAGCAGTGTTACAGAACTTACTGGTGTAGTCAAGATGTGCACTGCAGGAATATTACCAATCCAAGTTTCACTGGCTTTTGCTTTGTGGCATTGACCAGTCAACTTGTAATATGCACCTAAACAGAACTGCACATTAGTCAAGCACTTCAGGCATTGTTTAAAGCAAGTTCTTCCACAGAGCACTACAAAGCTAGAACTGGGAAAGAACTATTTCCTCAATTGCTGAGGTCACAGGAGTGAGACAAGTGGTAATATTTGCTGTAAAAGATGAAAATAACGCCCTACATTTACATCTGTAAAAGCTGTAGGCAATTACATTCTTGTGCACCTCCAGAACCAGGGCTGAACTTTGTTTTGAAAAATGTTGCAATTCAAACCTGTGACTATTCATCAAGGGAAAGATGTATACAGTGTCACAGAATCATAGCATGGTTTGACCTGGAAAGGACCTTAAAGATACCTAGCCTCAACACCGCTGCCATGGACAGGGACACCTTGCACTAGACCAGGGTGCTCACCAGTGATTACCTTAGCTACCAGCACTTGCAAGGGAGTAAACACCGGCAATCATGAGAAGCAACCCCTGAGGCCATCTCAAAAATAACTTCACTTATGGTTAATGCACCTGATAGTGTTAAACAGATGAAGAAGTGGAGCTCAAAAGTATATTCCTAAATAATTATGTAGTGTATGGTATATGGCTGCCTACATAATTTCATCCTCACCTCTGCATGTGTATATCTTTTGGCACACTCAGATTATTCTGGGTTGTATTCATAATTGTCAGCACCAAGTTTAAAAGACTCTTCTAATATAGTTCTATGTGATTCACCCATCACTGTCCGGAATTTCTGCATCTATGTGGATCTTGGTGAATAAGCAATAAGTGTATTTCTTTGAAACCCAAAGAGGTCTTAATTCTTAGTCTATTTTTTTCATTGCCTACTCCGACACACCTTTACTTGTATTTGTGAGAGATTTGGGGCTCCCTCTGGTGGTGTTTGAAAACTAGAAAACTTGAACGGAACATAAATCAAATAAAAAATAATTTTGTTCATAAGAAGTTGTTATAATTTGCAGAAGGCTGCATGCCTAATTCCTCCTCTGTTTTTTACCACACTTATTTTTGAGCTAGTTTTTTTATAGAGGTCTTTGGTGATTTATCTTCAGAGAGGAGAAATGCAAAGTGATATATCAGAGAGCAACAAAGTAGGTAATTAGGCTGTGGGGCTGTGTTTCCATTAATGGTTTCACAAACAAAACCTGCATGTGTCTGTTAGTTTTTCACCTATTTCTCCTTCTAGTTCATCAGCTCCTGCATTGGATTTGAAATTAATCCATAGCTATCTACTGTGAAAAAATATGGTTAAATTATTTCATTTTTGGTGGATACTGTGAAAATTAAGGATAACATAAATGGAGAGTCAGACCTCAGTCTCAAATTTTCATTTTCTCAATGTAGCATTTATGCCTGCAGGCTGAAAGGGAAACAAAAATAATAAAACATTGGCCTCAACAACAGGATTCTCTTTCTCCCCAGACTCAAGTACATGGGTATGCCTCTTGCTGGTGAAAAGAGAACTTGTACAGAAATGTTTGACATTAATGCACAGTTAATTACAAATATACAGAACACGCAAGGTGAAAAATGCTCCTGATCATGCTCTGCTTCTGCCGAAGTCAGCGCTGGTTTGCAAGCAGCCTGGCAGTGGGCTAGTATTTCAGTGCAGGTGTATGCATGGGGGCTGTGGCCCAAACTCTGAGCTGGGATGCTCGGGTGCTGGTTGTGCATCTGCTGTGTGACTGCTGCAGGAGTGTGTGGGCAGCCAGGTGGCTGCTGGAGCACAGGAATGTCTCCAGGACAGTCCCCTCGCCTTTTATTATCTACACCTTTTTTTTTTTTTTTTTCCCCCAGAGCAATTGTATGATGGTCCGGACAGGAAAGCAGGAAACTACCTTTGATCTCCAGGAGTCCAGAGGTCCTGTGGTTATACTTCCTTTAGATTTTCCTGCCTTCCTAAATAGAAAAGCTTTTCTTACCTCTTTTTTTTCCCAATACTTTTAGGGAAGGAAAGAAGGGACAAAGACAATGAATTGAGAAAGGTCTACCTCGGTTAAGGTGTGTGGTTGTGTTCAAAATACCTCTAAATTATTGTAAATTCTTGGATGACTAACTTGATCCTTCTGTCCCATTTGATTAAAATTCAGGAAGCAAATCAGTTGCATTAAAATAACATGACTTCCACCTTTTTTATTTTGATTGTATTAGGTAGATATTATTGGATAATTTGGTCACTGGCCATAGGAAATTGCCATTTAACTTAATATTAGAGTCAAATTCAGAGTCAGAAGAAGGCTCCAAATCAGCCTGTGTCATGTAAAAGGGATGTGCAAAATCCGGGCCCCATGTCAAAAATGGCAATGATCCCATTTTGTTGCACGGCACCAGGATTTTTACCCAAATGACTTAACTAAAAGTCTTGTTGTTCAACTTTATGTATATAATTATAATTCTGAAATCAGTTGGTAGATTCCATCAGGTGTCCCCCTTCTTTTCAGAATGTTACAGGTGTTAGTTACCTATTGCAATTAGTAAATGTGGTTTTCTGGGTTTTTTAAAATTTATTTTTATTAATAGTAACTTATTCCACCAGAGGATTTTGTTCAGTGTCAAAGTCTCTGTCCTGAGTGCCAGCAAAGGGCTCAGTCCTTCAAGTTCCCATCCAGCAAGGCACTTAGGCATGTCCTTAATCTCAAACACGGGTCTAATCCCCAGGACTTCACCAAACAGAGGCTAAAGAGCTCAGTACCCTGCAGATGCGACCCCCAAGTCTCCTCTCCACTGGTCTTCTGCAGAGCTTCCATAGATTTGTTATAGTAATATGGTAAGAATTAAGCCAATGGCATTTAAGGTATTGTTATAAAAATACTGCACAAAGATAAAACAAGCTGTATCGTACAGTGTATCAGTTTTCAAACCAGGCAAATGAAGTTTTCTGCAAGCTTGAGCTCCTTTGTTTTTTCGTACAAAAGGGAACACTCTTGTAGCATCTTACGTGGTTTTGATTATAGCATTTGTTATTCTTTAAATATTTATTCTGCAGCAGTTAAGAAACTTGGTGAAGGGGAAATTTATAAACATTTATCATGGATTGAGTGTTCATGTGGAAAAAAAATGGGGCACTTTCTCCTATAGGGAAGAAGTACCTTTTCTTAAAATGTGTGTCCTCAGTTCAGCAGAGCATCTTGTTCAGGACAATTATTGACAATATATCCAGCCTTACACAGATATCCAAGTTTCTGTAAAAGTTGTCTAGACTCCCCAAAATGCATAAAGTCTGCCCTGAATCGGTGCCTATTCCACATAGCTGCCCACAGATCACTTCAGCAGTATTAGATGTGTCATTCGGCATTCACAGCATGTAGCTCTCCAGAAGACAGGCGAGTAAACACTCCCTTCACCACCTGAAAGATTTATTTGCTTTTGGGTGATTGGCAGCAGTGTCATGAAAAGCACCACAGGGAAAATTCCAGTTGATTAAATAATTATCACATACAACCAAAAAATGTGCCATTATGTGTGAACACAAATACAAAGTCCCCAAATTCACTTCCTCCCTTGCTCTGTGAATTTCTCTTTCAGAGGCAAGTGACACAATTACTGACGTTAAACTAAAAAGGTTCCAGCATAGGGATGGTACTCAGAACTTAAAATACTATGTGCTGATTAAAATTTTTATACAGCCTATTTAAAACAGCTTCCCTAAGAAGCAAGAAAGTGCTTAACTCAATGGACCCCAAGTAATTTTCAGCAAATTCAATCCCACAGAACATTTCCAAAGGAGAGGCAGGGACTGAAAAGGGATTGTTTCTGCCTCCTACTGCAAATAATTAGGGTCTCTTTTTGTGGCCCAGTTTTTCCAGGGTCTTTCTGGGCAGATTTCCCAGTGACTTTAGTGCAATTAGAACTGTTAAAAAGACTTGCAGGATGGTTTCCTTCAGTTTTCTGTACAGTGAAAGACAATGAAAATGGCATGTACCTCATAAATAAATATGATCCACCACTAGAGGCATAGCCTGTGATTTAAGTGGGTGCCCGGGGTCAGGGCAGCACAGCTGGGCACCGCTGGCTGCTTGCTGTGACATGAGATCATGCCTGCAACAGTATTATGGTAAAAACATGACTAAAAATATCATACCTGCTGATATTAAGATGGATAAACATAAAAATCTGTGCCAGTGAAAAGCCCGCCATCTCTTCCCCACTTCCACTCATGGCTGCGCGTGTGTTTTTGTGTTCCTGTGCCAGCCACCCTCTATGAAGACAGCGGAGGTAGCACACGGGTCTGGCTGAGGGGATGAGGGTCTCCTGTGATGCTGCAGTGCCACCCTCAGCTGACACTCGCAACATCAGTTGGACAGAGTGAAACAGGAGGACACTTGTAGGGATTCTTCATCTGGAGTGGTCATTCTTGTTAAGTTTCTTTATTAATTTTGTTCTTGTTTTAGATGCTTACTTTCAGGATGAATGTCTGGCACAGCATCTTCTGTCATCAATGGGAGCCCTTCCTCTAACTTCCAGGAAGAGATAGCGTCTTCATTCGTGATTTTCAGTTCCTTATTTTCTAAAGCACTTTGTCCAACTCAGTCTCCAGATACCTTCCAAGTATCACTTTGTCCATAAAGGCTGTGATAAAGGAAAAGTGATTCCTGATCCTGTGTGTATCTGCTTGATTGGGCAGTAATTTTGGATTACAGGCAGATTTTTTCTAAAAGTGGCATCACTCCACCTTGGTTGGTGTCTTTTGCTGGGATTACTCCAAACAAGCTTGACCTGTTGAAATGTAATGTTTCTCATACTAGTTTCCCAAACTAGTGAGGCTGTTGCTATTTCAGGTGGCTTAAAAATATGTGCACAGTTTGTACTTTGAATGTTTAATAAGCTTAAAACATGAAATATATAATGCAGTTTGAACTTTCTAGTGTTATTTCATCACCAAAAAAGCAAAGTCTTGAGGCTCAGCAATTGCCTTTGTCAGAATGTAAATTCCAGCATGTAATACCCAGGCTGTATGTTTCAGGAAATCAGTATTAACCTATTAGTATGCAGTTTTCCTTGGAGAAGAGCCATCTTCACACTGAGCCTGTATTCCTGCTTCAAACCTTCCTGTCACTGTTCCGTATCCACGACCCAGCCTAAGGCTGCCTTTGACGGTTCTCCAGCCATTTCCTGCATACTGCACTAGCACTAATTGAAAATTTGGGTGGCCTTGCTTATTTATTTTCCTGGAATGTAGTGGGTTATATTTTCATGGCACTTTCTCAGCAGTGCAACGTTTCAATTTCAAAACCACTGCAATATGAGGAAAAGTAACCCCCAAAATTAAAAAAATAACAATAAAAAGCAGCATATCTTTGATTAGTTTTTACAGTAGTTCTTTTGTAAAAATATATAATGGAAAAAGAATTCAATGTTGCTTTTGTCTCTCAAGATCAGAGGCAAGAGAAGCAATTTAAATGCACGTACAAGATGATCACATGCAGACACAATGAGGCATGAAACTTTAAATGTGCAGATGCCATGGAAATGAAAAGATAATATAAAGTGTGTTCTTTGCAAGTCTTGCAGAGTTCAATAGCTACATAATGTGTGTGGAGGGAAAAGAGAAACAGCCCCCCTGCACTCTCAAGGAAAATTCCAACTATGTCTGGATGTACCATTGGCACTAGCATTGTGCTTTGCCTCCCTGGATTTCTGCAGGAATGTAATTCCACAGCAGACAGGGTTAATATATCACTGTCACCTCCATGCTTGGAGATGCATGTGTTTGGGCATGAGTACCTGTTGTAAATTTCAAGTTCTGATTAAAAAAGTCACCGATCCCTTAGCAAAAGTTCAAGTCCACATAATTCTCTTCTCTTCATACCTAATTATTTTGGTTTGTGGTGATTTTTTATTGTGTGTGCAAAAACTAAAGGTTGGCACAATCTTGTTCATTTTTTTTCTTAATTCACTAAGTGCAACTATTGAAGTCTTTTGGCAATTATGTTTTGTTCCCAGAATTCACGCATAAGGAAATGTTTAACAATAAATATGCAACTAAGGTGCTGATCTGTATCTCAAAAATTATTTGGAGGAAGAGTGAACTGAAGATGGAGTCTGTTTTTACCTACAGGCACACATCTTTAGGATTACCCGACTATTTGAATTTATAGATGTTTCAGAATGGAGATAAAACTGGATGCTGAAAGGAAAAGAAATTTGAAAAAACACACTGTCTCCCCTATTTCTGAGTTTTCAGGATGCCTTTTGGGGTTTTATCTACAACTCTGACATTTGGAGACTTTTTAGTCAAGCACCAAGCATTTCTTGTAATTCAGTGAAGTAACAAAATAAGCAGGGTGGGGTTTTTTATTTGATTGGTTTGTTGTGGGGTTTTATTGTGGGGTTTTATTTTGGGGTTTCATTGTTTGTTTTGTTGTTGTTGTTGTTGGGGGTTTTGGGGGGTTTTGGTTTTTTACCAGAAGCAATCTCAAATCAAAATGTCAGCCCAAGCATTCATCCATATTTCCATTTCTTTCTTTGAAAAGTCAAGATCTCCCCACTGGGAAAGCTCAGATTTTCACTGGACCTTTCCAGCCTGCTCTGAATCCTATTTCCAAACTACCTAATGATGCATTTCCCAGTGAGAAAGTTGATTTTGGCAGTTAAAAAGTGCCCCAAGCTAAGGGTTGTGTAGCAATCGATCAAAGTGTATCTCGCATGCGCATATTGTGCCTCGTTACAATTAACAGTGAGTTCTGGTTCATCTGGATATTCCCTGAGGTGAAGGGCTGAGAGAATTGGGATTGTTCTGCCTGGAAAAAAGAAGGCTTGGGGGCAATCTAATTGCAGCCTTCCAGTACCTGAAAAGAACTTACAGGAAAGATGTGGCAACACTCTTCACAAGATCATGTAGTGACAGGACAACAGGGAATGGGTTCCAATTAAAAGGTTTAGATTAGATAGTAGGAAAAAATTCTTTACAGTGGGAGTGGTAAGGCACTGGAACAGATTGCCCAGGGAAGTTGTGGATGCCCCACTGGAAGTGTTCAAGGCCAGGTTGGATGGGGCTGTGTGCAACCTGGTCTAGTTGAAGATGTCCCTGGGCTTGGCAGGAGAGTTGAAACTAGGTGATATTTAAGGTTCCTTCCAACCCTAATCATTCCACGATTCTATGACAGGTAACATAAATGAGTAATTGAGCACTTCGCTTTTTTATTTACAGCTGGTTAATTTTGCCTTGAAAATTGGAGCAGTAATCAGTTAGGAAAGATGGGTTGAAATGGAAGAAGACGGTGCTCCTCCAGGCCTGTCTCTCCCACATGAAGATTTCTCTACCTTGTTGAGGATACAGTCACACCACCAGCTTGGCATTTGGCACAACTGAGACACAGCACACAACAGGAGGGATCTTGTAGTGGGCACATGGGGCACTTTTGGAAGTGGGTTTGCTGCACAGAGAGGTTGGATCTCTTACAATGCTGAACAACAACTAGTGATTGCCACATTCACAAATGACTACTACTAACTCCTCTAATTCTGATTTTGTATTTTTTTTCTGCAAATGCCTTTAAAGAAAACATTAGGATTTCTGTCAGATCAAGACTGATGTTGTCTTTCACGGCAGCTGATAGCTTTGGGAAATGGACAAATGGAAAGGAAACTATCCTAGTTTTCACATGCCATCTTTTTGTTTTCTGTGACTAGAAATACTTACACAATCAAAAAATAAATTGTTTAATTCTGCTGCTTGCTCATGACTGAATCATGACACAGGTCCTAAGTGGGCAAATGCAAGGATATGAGTGCAGAAGGCTAGCCAGTACATAGCAAGAGCAAACAGAAGCCTGATGTTGAAACTTAAAAGTGGCACAGAGCTGTAAGGCACCTTATGAATGTGCCTAGTACATCCTGCCTCTTAAGGGAAGACTGACTATAGCTCCAGGAATAGCATTATTCCTGGACGTGCTTTAGCCACTTCTTAAAGGCTTCCAATGAACAAGGTTTGATGGATTCCTTAAACAATCTATACCAATATTTCATTGTCTTCAGTCTTACAGTTCTTTCTAATGCCTTTGCTATAGTGTCTCCTATTCATCATCCCATCCTTCTTAACCACTGTGGTGCAACTTTTATCAGGTTTTCAGAAGTGGTTAAATATTTCCCACAAGCAGGATTTCGGTGTGCAAAACACTATTATTATTATCATTATCATTATCATTATCATTATTATTGTTGTTGTTATTACTATTATTATATAGTAGTAATGTAGAAACAGGACAGAATATTAATTCTAAATGCATTCAGATATTGACCATATTTTAAAATGTGTGTCTCAAAGCATAAAGTGAGTCAGGGTCTCAGGTATGAGCTGAACTGAACTGGGGACTGTATAAGGCTAAGTCCAACAGGCTACTTAATGTGCATGCATGATTTTAAGTATTTGAGTTCAGTACTCTTGGTAAAGTGAATAATAGACCTGAAAGTGTTTTCAGTTAATGGGAACTCATAAGTGCTTTCTTGGATCACAGCCCAAGAGCTCAGCACATTGCAGGGCTAAATACAGATTTAACAATCTAAATTTAGGCCTCTGTGTTTTAAAACTCTGGCTAACATTCTTCTCAGAAATTTCTGTGGAAATTGCTGAAGATCTGAAGTCAAGGCCAAATACCTCTTAAGACTTCTGCATCTAAGAATAAATGTCACTAAGAAACACTACAAATTGGAACTGTAGTACATTAAAATCAAGTATTGTCATGTGTTTAACAGGTTTCAGATGAAGCTGTCTGATCTAGTACATTGATCATATATTTAAGGGACAGAACAAGATTCACACTTTAATGTTAATTGCTTGTCTGAGATACTGAAATATTTTTTGTCTCTAAAAGGAACTTCATAATTATATCTAATTGATGTAAAATGCTACCTCTTGTTAACAGCATAGTTGTGATACTAACTTAAATGTAAATTATCTAAAATTTTAAGTTTTGAAAAAACAGTTATACTTGGCCTAGATTGCAGAGTTTATCTATATGCCTTTTACCATTCTCGTCCCCTTTTTCTGAGCCCTATTTTGTAATTTTCCTTTTCTTTTTCACCCTAGGAGACTTAGAGATCAGGTGGATGGAAGAAAGAAAAGAGCAAAGAAGAAGAGAGAGACAGGGAAAATTATGAAGAAAGAAAAAAAAATCAAACAAGAAGGTATTTAGTAATAAATGGAATCTTCATTTGTAACATTAAACACAAGAATTCCTGAATCTATTCCTTTAAAATAAATATGGTTTTGCAGAACCACTGCGTGGGGCAAGTGAGGGAAACAACTTCTTTCCATCAAAATGAGCCCAACTGATAATTAAATAATAGTTCTTTGTTATTCCAGTTGATTTTTACTAGAACACATTAGGAAGTGTTGGCTGCTACTGGAGCAGAGATATGCTCCCTTCCAGTGGAGGGGAACTGGGGTGCTCAGGCAGCAATGAATGGTCCCATGGGTACAGTTCAATTCAGAACAGGCGATCTGATCTCTGCCCTCACTCAACATGATTTCACAAGTCTGAAAAAATATCTGATGAATAGCTTTCCCCTGCTTTTCCCCCAAAGTATGGAAATTAAAGCAGTTGTGCCAGAGTTTGTTCTTGCGGAAAAGAAAAACAGAATCTCACCTGGAATTTGAGAGACAAAACCTGCCAAATAGCCTTTGAAGTGGGATATTTTTTTCCTTTGAGAAAGAAATGTGGCAAAATTTTAAGTTGGTTTAGATTTCAACTTCTCCCTGTCCATCGTTTTAAAATCCATATAGTACAGAAACGTTGGTCCCAAGATGTATTTAAACTGATGCAACTTAGTAGTGACACCCTTGACAGAGCTGTGGCATACAGCATTCAGTATTTTTAGCTGCACAAAGTAATTTAGTAATTTGTTTCATTGGTGCTGTTTAGAGAAATAATGCCTCTGGGTCAGTAGTGCACAGATTCCTTGGATAAGTCTTGAAAGGGAAGAATTAGGGTGGTGTTAGCCAAGAAAGTAAAAGAGTGAGAGAATTTTGTGTACTGTTGGAAATGGTTGAAAGTGCAAAGACTATATTTTTTGTTTGATGTGGAAAAAGTGACTGTACGTGTTCTGGAGGAAAACTCAAAATATTGTGTGCATAAATTTATATGTTGTTTCTCTTGAAGCATACCAGAAATCATCTGGGAGAAAACACTGTAAGTTGTTTCTTTCTCTCTCGCCTTTCAGTGAAGATAAATATATTTCACTTCATAATGAAAGTTTCTGGCTTAAGCTCCCAGATAATGGTCAAAATGCTGCCAAGGTCAAAGAATTTATTTCTGTACCTATGTATTAAAAAAAGAAATAGAACCATGAGATTTAAGTAGATCAGTCCCTGGATGCTGGTTTGACGACACAGATCCAGGTGATTTTCAGTTTAGGAGGAAGCAGAAAGCAGCTGGTCTTGGGAGCAAAATGTAATGCAGGAAATCTTCTTGGAAACTGCTAGAAACCAACATCTACAGGGATGCTCCATTGACGGATCAAGAAAATAAAGGGAAGTGGAACCAATGAGATGAAGAAAGGTTGTGCAGTAATTATAGATTTATTAGAGCAGGCAAGGATGGGTTGGGGCTTCTTGGCTCTGCTCCTGGTTCTCATCTACAGGGATGCTCCATTGACGGATCAAGAAAATAAAGGGAAGTGGAACCAATGAGATGAAGAAAGGTTGTGCAGTAATTATAGATTTATTAGAGCAGGCAAGGATGGGTTGGGGCTTCTTGGCTCTGCTCCTGGTTCTGCTGCCATGGTTTCGGCAGGTTACTGATCTCCAGCTCAGAAGACACAACACGGTCATGGAAGCATCCCTCTTCATTTCAAACAGGCTTAAAATTACTTACACATAGAAAAATAGGAGGAGTTGGTGAGTTATAGATCAGGTAGATTCAGTTTGTGGCAACTATGAAGCAAACCATCTGTATGCATTACAAGACAGACAAATAATGTCAAGAACAAATCCCATGAAACCAATATGACCTCCTTTTACAATAAGGTAATAGGTGCTATACAAAGGAGAGAAGTATTAAAAAGTCATATGTCTTCATTTTAGTAAAGCTTCAGACAATGTTTCTTGTGAATAAGCAAAGACAATATGGTCCAAATTGAAAACCCCATGGTGTCAGAAAAGGCAAAGCCGAGGAAGAATTAGCAAAATGGGGCCATTATCAAATGGAGAGATGTATTGAAAAAGGTTTCTCAAGGGTCTATCCTGTGTCTGATACTCCTTATAAAACAACCAAAGAACAGAGTGGAGACTAAGCTTAATGTATTTGAAGAGGACATGAAGAAGAGAGCAGATAAGAATGTTAGAGAACAGAATTAGAATTCAGAGGAAATTTGTCAAACTGGTGACGGGGGTTTTTTTTAAGAAAACCACAAAAGATGGTATTCAATAGGTGCAATAGACATAGCATGATCAGTTCCCCAGATACAGGAAGGGGAAAAGTAAACAGGATTAAAGTTGCCTAGAAAAAATGTAGAGTGAATCACAGGCTAAGAACGAGTCACCAACTGTTACGCTGTTGTAAAAAGGAAAATGCCATACAAATGGGGTAGAAACAGGAAAAGAGCCTGCAAAATAGGCAAAGCAATTATTTTGCTCTGCTACCCCATGGTACAGCTTAAATTTCAGTGTTTTGGGGTTTTTCAAAAGTTTTTCACCTGAATCATTCTTGGCTTGGGGAATTGCATTTCCAGAATTACATTGGGTGTCTGCAGAAGACTGCAGGAGAGTTCAAGCTTGATTACCAGTCCAGAAAAGATTAAATATCAGGATATTAATCGGACTGCTTGGAATAATCAGGAAAAGAAGATACAGGGTCTTTAAATATGGAAAAGACTGCTACAGGGAGGAAGCAAAGAGGGAGGAGGAAGCAAATTCTCCGGGCCAGCAAAGACAGACCTTTCACTAATGGACTGAAATTGCAGTAGGGGATATATTCAGAGCATACATTACAAAAAAAGACCTCTAGTGATAAGGACGGAGAAACACTGGGAAAGATTGCCTGAGGAGATGGCAAAAGCACCATACTGGGAAGCCTTTAAGAACAAGATTGAAAAAACAGTTATGTTACAACAAAAGAGTAGTTGATCCTGTCTTGGGGCAAGGAAAAGGACTAGAAAGGGTGGTTTCTAAGGTCATTTTCAACCTTATGCTTCTTAGCTTTTTTCTGTTCCTCAGATGTCCTTGGTTATAATATTCACCTCACAAATTTAAACAGAAGTAGGAAGAGATCTGCTTTGGATGTCCACATGTCAAAAAAATTCAGGCAATAGCTGTAAGCTTGAAGGCATTCAGAAAACACTTCTGGAAAAGCACTTATACAGTGAAGAATCAAAGTTAATCCATACAGTTTGTCAAGAGAAGGTGAAGGAGTAAATCTGCTGCATTTTACAAACATCTTCAAAGGAAGATATTTCAGTTAATAAAAACCAGGCTTGCAATGGACAGATGCTGCAGCTAGATGAATTTACCTTTTCAAACAACATTCATATTTCTATCAGTGTTTTTTTACACATTAAGGTAGTGTGGTATGTGTTAGGGCAACTACTGATAAATCTTCAAAAGTGCAATGATGGATTTGCCATTTCTCCAAAATAAATAAATAAGAAATTTTATTCTTTGAAATAAAATGAAGATGTCTTTTTAAAAAACAACTACAGAAAGACCTTGGTGTGGGAATGGCTGGAGGAAATTCTACAGCATTCAATATTCAGGTTAGGCAAGATGATCATAATAATCTCTCTGGCTTTCAAATCTGTTTACCCAACTTTGTAGAGAGATGTAATGTTTACAGATCACTGTCAAATCTGCATAAATGGATTAGAAAAAGGCACAAATGAGCAATTACTCTTGTGACCTCTATGAGGTATAACACTTACTATTTACCAAGTCATTACATTACAAATTGTCACTTCTTTCCTCAGTTTTAACTGCATAGATTAATCTCTTTAACAGCATCTGGAGTTCCATAGAGTAATATATTTATATTAGCAGCATTATATATGACAGCAAATATATACTATATATTATGGTATATACATCCTAAGTTATATATATGTGACAGATATATATATAACTGCACTAGTTTTCTTCCTTTTGTTCTAAAGAGATATGTGCGGTGTGTTTCTTTTCTCCAGAGGGTCACATCTGCAGTCAGTCACTGTCAGCTTTGTTCTTGAGTCACTGAAGGGGTAGGTGATGGTCACTAAACATCAGCTGGGGAAACCACCCACAGCAGATTTAACAAAGTGCAGCACACAGGAAGTTCTTCATTGACAGTATTATCCACGGCCCCTATAGATCATAAGATTCCTAGATGCTGCTTGTAGAAATAGGAGGATTTACCTGCGTGGATGCCTGTGAAGAAACTACATATGCCTTTTATAAGGCTTCTGTTCCTGCAGAGTTTAGCCTGGTTGTGCTGTTCTGACAAACTCCCAAGGACGACAATCTGCATAAAAGCACTGCTCAGCAGCCTTTTAGAAACAGCAGCTCAAAATCTCCAAAGGCTAGGTGACATTTTCACAAGCAAAAGATCTGTCAGCTTGTCCTCACTTGGG
Organism: Struthidea cinerea; assembly: GCA_013397865.1. Lineage (NCBI taxonomy): Eukaryota > Metazoa > Chordata > Aves > Passeriformes > Corcoracidae > Struthidea > Struthidea cinerea. The sequence continues at coordinate 284,636 of VZTI01003658.1, read as the reverse complement.
GGGTTAACATCGGGGAGGTTGACTCTTTTCAAGTTCAGATTCCCTCTTCTTAATGGTTCACCTATTTAGGGTCTTTTCACTTACAACAGAGGTGAATATTCAATCAAATCTGCAACCAAACTTCAGTTTGGCACTGAAATTTGTCACTTGAACTAAATCTGAACTCATGGTCATTTATTATGAAACCTTCTGGAGAGACAGTTCCCTTTAGGGACTCCCACAAAAGTTAATGTGCTTTTTGGGCACAGGTATTCACTCTCAGAGGACACTGGGCTGGGACCCAGGTATGAAGTGTGCTAGGTGGGGCCTTCTGCATCCACCAAACCTCTCAAAGAGTGGTTTTATTTGGCACATCTGATGACAGGCATTCAATGAGAAAATTCAAACAAGCTGTCATGGAGGAAATACATAATCTTGAAATGGGTGGCAAGAAGCTGCCCTTTTTTTTTAATCTGATGCCAACTTTAGTTTTCTTGGAGAACCAAGGAGTTCATTTTCTGCATTGGATCTCAGCAGAAAACTGCAGAGTTACTAGTTACAGCTTTGGAAATAATTATGGCAAAGATAGGTACTGTCTGCTTTTCTTTTTTCCCCAGAGAGATACTGTGTAATGTTTTACAGAGAAGAGGAGAGAGTCAGAAAAGTATTGCTTATTCATGTGATGACATATTCCAGTCTACTAATTTAACCTGAGCAGCTTTAACCTATGAAAAAAAGTGAGGAAAACTGTGGGCTTTGGCATAATGCTTTTTATGGTGCTTTAAGGTTTTATGGAAGGTAATTTGTTTTCCCATTAATGTCCTGCTTTGGGCTGGGTTGGCAAAACTGAGGAATGGATTATTCCTTTCTATTTTTTTTTCTCTCATTACTTTTCCTCTCCTTCCCAGTAAGATTTTGTCTGAATTTTGCTTTTGCAACCAAATATCCAACAATACCAGCAAAACGTGAAAAAGGAGATCTCCTGACTCTTTCTGTAAGGAAAAGAACCTGTGTTCAGAGTCCCCCCAGGCAGACAACAAGTTTGGTAATAAACGTTTTTACTGGTTTATCGCTAAAGGAGGACGGATTTGTGTTACTCGGGGCTGACAGCACTGCTTGAGTATTTGTGCCTGGGCTGTTGTCCACCACCCTTTCTTCTGCACCTCCCCTCACAGAATCACAGAATGGTTGGGGTTGGAGGGGACCTCTGGAGATCGTCCAGTCCAACCCCCCTGCCAAGGCAGGGTCACCTGGAGTAGGTGACACAGGAACATGTCCAGGTGGGTTTGGAATGTCTCCAGAGAGGGAGACTCTGTGACCTCCCTGGGCAGCCTTCCTCACACCCCAGGCTGGGCATCCACAGACTACCACTGGGCGAGTTTCTGCCCAGAGGGACAGTGCTCGGGAGGGGTTTTACTATCATTTATTACTGTCGTTCACAGAATCACAGAATCTGCTGAGTTGGAATGGACCCACAAGGATCATCAAGACCAACTCCCGGCCCTGCACAGCACCCTCGCCAAGAATCACACCATGTGCCTGACAGCATTGTCCAAACGCTTCCTGAACTCTGTCAGGCTTGCTGCTGTGACCACTTCCCTGTTCCAGTGCCCAACCACCCCCTGGGTGAAGTACTTTTTCCTAACACCCAACTTAAACCTGCCCTGGCACAACTTCAGGCCGTTTCCCCGGGTCCTGTCGTTGTTGTCCGTAGTCAACGCTGTTATTATTAAGTTTTTATATTTTCCCTTGCTCTTCATCCACGGGGGGGGCGGGAACCAACGCCCGGTTCTCCCGACACCTTTACCACCTCCTGCTCAATGTCAGGATGGAGGCAGGGAGGGAAGCAGAGGGAAAGGAAGGCGGGGAAAAGGCGGGGGCTCCGGGAGGAGGCGGAGCTCCAGCGGGGCGCGGCTCGGAGCCCGGCGGCTGCCGGGAGCGGCCTCTGCCGCCCGCCTCGGCGGCTCGGCGCTCCATCGATTGGCTCGGGCGGCGGCTGGCGGCGCCTGCAGGCGGCGGG
>VZTI01003658.1:237516-282573 GCA_013397865.1 Struthidea cinerea | reverse complement strand
CCCGGGGCGGAGGCCGTTCCCCTCCCTCCGGCCTCCCCCCGCCTTCCGCTCCCCGGGCGGGGTCGAGCGTCGCGTCCCCGCCCCGGCCCCGTGGGGACGGAGCTGTCGGCGATGGCTCTCGGGGCGCAGGGGGCGTCGCTGGGCTCCGGCCGTCACACCCCCCCCGGTGGCTTCCTGGCTGCAGCAGCTCTTCCTCCTCTGCAGCCCCCTGCCAGGAGGCGGGGCACTGCCGGCAGGGCGGGGGGTTCCTGCCACCTGCGACTTCCCCCGGGGGCACACGGCGTCCTGCTGGGTGACGGGCCCGTGCGAGGTCGGGCCCGGGCCGGGGAGCCCTTCCCAGCGCTGGTGGCGTCGTCCCTGCGAGCCAGGGCCCGGCAGCAGCAGCTCCGTGGCCTTTGCCTCTGTCTCACATGTCTGACGGGCCTGCGGGGGCTCTGGGGCCCGCTGGGCTGCATGGGCTGGGCCATTAGGTTGGCAAAAACTGCTGACATCATCCAGTCCGACCCATGTGAAATGATGGAGTCGTAAGGCTCAATGAAGTGTGGGTGTGCTGGGTCGGGGATAGAGGAAATAAGCAGGGTAAGGGTAGAGAGGTGGATCAAAGCTGGTTGCTTGTAGTACTTGCTGAAAAGCTGGTTACTTGCAGGACTGATTTTTTTTGTTGTTGTTTGTTTGTTGGTTTTTTTAGTTTTTTTCTTTTTAACTTTGCCTTTAGTGGTGCCATCAAGTTTCAGATACAACTTCCCAAAATGACTGGGTACCTAGACAAGTGCAGTAAGAAAATAACAGGGAAAGGAATGTGGAAGGAATTGAAATAACATGCTGGTTGAGAGAGGGTTACTTTCATTCATATCTATCTGGAAGTATTACACTTCTCTGGGACTTTTTTTTTTTTTTTTTAAACTTCATACCCAGTTCTACATTTCTGCCTCATTTGGACTGTCTTGCAGTTCAGAAGTGTCCATGAGCTGGGTGACCAAACATCATCCCTCCTTGCCTCTTCAGTATCCTAATTAGGAACCTGAAAATGATCTCTTAACAAGGGGTAGATGCCTGAAATCTGGGCTGATCTAGTTTCCAAAAGGGAGTTTCCCATTCTGTCCAGTTTTACTGTTTTTTAAAATAGTCTTCCTTCTGCAATTTCCTCGCTCATTGCAGGCTAACTGCTTCTAGCTGTAGACTCAAAAGCTCTGAGTCAAAAGCCGGTAAGATATTAAGCCATCCTAGCTCTGACAGGGTATCAGATTGAATCTAAACTCCAAATAGTTATTATTTTAAATGTAGCTAGAAATCATAATCTCACTTCAGTTTCCCAGGTTTGCTGATCGTTCTTATAACAAGTAAACAGTCTCTTTTCTCCTTTAGTGATTTCTCTGTGTTTCATTGCTATAAACTTTGTTTTGTTTTTGCTTTTGATAAGTTGTTTTTGCTGATGATAAACTTGTCAGAACAGTTAAAGGACTGTAAATAAACAAACTTGTGGCTTAGAAAAACAGGTCTGTTTTCTTCTTTTACGTTTTGCTCACCTGAAGAAGGAACACTCTATAATTCTTACTTCCCTATTTTTATAGTGTCTTACCACAGCTTGCACTGACCCAGTAAGAAGCAGCAAGAGGCATGTCTCGTTGCTGATTTCTTTCCTGTGGATAGCTTAGTTTACAGTTTTTGGGGGTTTTGCCCAGTCCTTGGACAACATTGTGTTTTTGCTTAGATGGGATTTCTGTTGTCTGCAACATCATGTAAAACACATGTGGTTATTTTCATTATACCGGTTGGACTTATCTCAGTGAAAATTAAGTTGTAATGGTAAGGGCAGTTTTCTTTATGGAAAACGAAATTTTATAGGATGTGTCAGAGGTGAAGCAATTTAATTAAAAGCTTGTTATCTATCAAACTTATTCTGGCTTTTTAAAAAAAAGTAAAGTTGTCTTGTGTTTTTATGGTCTTCATTCAATAAATGAAAATATTTTTACAGACTTGATAGTTGGGGGGTTTTTTTAATGCTATAATTGCTTCTTCATATTTTAGAGCTGAGCAGCAGTCTAGGTTAATGAAATTCCAAATGAATTAATAAAAAAAAGTGAAGTTCTAAGTCATGAACAGTAAAAAAAATTTAAATTGTAGGATTTCTTGTGAGTATGAGCAAGGGTTTTATGCTAGCTGTTAAAGCATTTGAGGCAAAACCGGACAATAAAGACATTAAAATCTGTAATTCACCAATTGTTTTCCTGAGGTCCTATTAGAAAGAAACTGTGTCCACTGATACAGTCCATTCTTTATTATGCTGCTCTTCCCAGAGACGCTGGACTAAAGCAAAATATGTAGGTTGACTAGAAAGGCAGAGGCCACTGACCTCTTTTATTAATCTAAACTTTCAGATATGTTAAACCATACTTAATCCATTTCTTTCAATGTAGTGGTATGTTTAGCTGTAAATTCAAGTACAGTCTTAATCACTGTACTTGAAACTAAACATCAGTTTTGAGTTATTTTAATTCTGTTTATTCTGTGCTTTTCGGCTTTCCGACTTCACTTTAAAAAAAAAATGAAACCGACCAGGAATGAAAAGAAAAAAGTATTTATCTTGATAGGATGGTGACAGAAGACTGAATATAAAAGGTGTTCTTAAAAACACAGATTCTGACAACTATGGAAAGCATCTGCGAAATAACGTACAGTTAAAATTTTGTACACCAGGACAAAAGCCCGTGAAGCACGTACAGACACTACCTGCATGTATTTTGAATGCCTGTAGGTCACTATTTATTTGTGAGAACAGGCAAAGAAAACCTTCTGGAGAAGTCAGAAGTACTGCATTTTACAGTCATGGACTGGAAAATAGTACTCAGAAGACTGTACGTGTTACAGTGAATTCATTTTCTATGTCAGTTTTTCAGACAGAGTGGAACCTACTGCCGTACTTAAAAGCCAGCTGAAGGTTCAAAATCCAAAAACAGCTGAATTAGTATCTTTTAGCAGAAGTCAGATGTTAGCTCTTCAGCTTAACTTTGACCTTCTGTCTTGGACCACCTACATTCTGTAAATCTGGGCTGTGCAACATTGTCTTTCAAATTACTTTTCCCAGGGGAGAAATATGGTGTTTGGTAATGGAGGGAATCTTGTTTGTAAAGGTGCTTGGAGGATGAGGGATGATGAGACAGCACATGCACAGCACAGTCTCGTCAGATTCATGTTTCATCTTTTGTGCTGAACATGAAAGCATAGGTCTGTGTTTACAGCTTGCAAAGTATGAGTTCAAAAATCTGGCTGATAAAATTTTTGTACCTTACCCTGAAAATTATTTTAGGGACTTTCAATCATCATTTCAGTTGAAAAGCACTTAGATTATTCTCCCAGTGTCAGAAGTTATAAGGAGAATGGAAAGGCAGGAGGGAGAAAAAATCGTTTTTGTGATATCCTGGAGGGAAAAAAAACCTCAAAAGTCCCCTAAAGCAACTTCCCTAGAAACCAAGTAATGACAGAAATGGCTGCAAATAACTATTAATTGTGTGATTGCCATGTTATGGGCTTTGCATAGGGAAAGGTGAGCTGCTTATTTATATTTTAAACAACACCAAGTCATACACCTCACTCCTCTGGACAAACTTTTGCAACTGTACTTTTTATATTATTTTGGAAGTATTTAGTGCTTTTTCTCCAAAAAGAACTTGGTCTGTGTAGCCTTTTCTTGACTACAGACGTTATTAATCTGCAGAAAGTATGTTTAGCATTTTCATTAGAAAATACCATGATTACGTGTGGTGATGAGTGTGAAAGCCCGCTGGTGAGTGGGAAAGCCCATGTTTCCTTTCTAATTTTGTTTGCTTTGTTTTTAAGGAAAATAAAGTTTCTGAGACACCAAGTCCTTAATGGGTCTGGTTTTCCCTTGACCTTAACGAAACTGCAGATTCCCAGATTTTCAGTTTTATTCTCAAAGGCAGAGCTTAGGCTATATTGTGCAGAAACCAGCGGGGTCTCTGGCAGTGTAAAAGTGTCTGTGGATCAGATTACAGTATAAATCAAGGATTTTTAGGTGTATTTAGACTTAGGTTTTTTTTTTTTCCTTTGACATTGTTGTTAACCCAAAAGCGATATATCCCATATTTGGAAGTTCATCAAAAAGCCTGCATTAGGGTTAAAGATAAGTTAAAGTTAAGTTAAAGTTAAGTCTTTAACCTTAAGTTAAAGACTTAAGGTTATGCTGAGCAAAATTTCGTTTATAAATAGCTACTTTTTCATTGAGGACAAACTAAATTGATTTTTTGAGATACTCATAAAATGTCTCAATTATAAAAGCAATTACTTTCAGTTTTTTATTTAAGAATTCTGTGAGTCTTGTGAAATTTGGAATCTCACTGTAGTTTTAACAGGTGTACTTTGCTGCTTGCTGGAAAACTGCACATTGGATTTTTAGCAAAAAATTAAGAAGCTAGGTATATAGCAGATGAGTTCTTCTCATGTTTCCTTAGCAGAGAAGGCAGGGGAGATTGGGTTTCTCACAAGACAACCTCACTACTCTGTAAGTAGTGATACCTCCATACAGGAGATGGGATTTTAGGTGGATGAGTGGAAATGAAGACTTAGAGTATGTAAGGCAAAGGCACACTTTTGTTAGAAAAATACCTGTGCACACAGCCTGTCAGGGAAGTACTTGAGTGTGTGTTGGACCGTGTGAACTGAGAAAAATGGTGTAGTGTATGGCTTGAGTACTTTCCTGAGCAAAGGCCAAAAAGAGGTGTTGGGGAGACAACATGAAAAATACAAGAATCTCAGTAACACAAGTGTATGTCTCATCTTTTCAATATTTTTGAAACGAAAGGAACTGCCAGAAAAGTCACACAGTAAATGTTAGTGTTGCAGTCCTACCTACAAGCATCCAGGTTATAACTTTAACCATGTGAACTGTGTAATTACAGTGGTTGTATAGTTTTTATAAAGAATATTGTGTATAGTTCCAGGGCTTACAAAAAAAAAACCTGTGGTGTCTTGTTTCTATTCTCTAGAAAAAGAAATTTCATCCCTTTGGGATTCATTTAGTTTATTTTTCTGAACTTCTGGATCTTTCTGAATGCATTTGCATAAACATATTTGAAAGTTTTTGATGTTTGAAGTATTGTTTTCTAATTTCTGCCTGTGAATAACATAAGATTGAGAGATAATGAGGTATGAAGATTTTTTACCATTTTCCTATTAACTAAAATGATGTACAAAAAATTAATCATAACTTTATAACAAAAGACGGATGAATGGCTTAACTGGAGGAGAGTAGGATAATGACTTCTGGATGAAGCAAACATTGCTGAATGCTGGAGGTAGAAGCAGATGTAGGAAGATGTGCTTTGTGAGAATTTAGAAATTAATGGGAGATTTATGGCCATCTGTGATATGGTTTTGTATAAAGCCGAATTGACTTTTTTACATATATGTTTATATGTAGATGTTTAGGACTTCTCTTTACAATGTTGCTAAATTATAGTGATGGGTCACATAATAAATACAGAAGCTTTTAAACAGTAGATGAATTAATTTCTTGAGAGTTGCAATGTAATTTATAATGAAAGTAGTGGAAATTTTGGGGAGAAACAGCTGTGTTCAAACTTTCTTTAATTATATTTTCTTCTATGCTATTGCCCTTTTCTAGGCACGTCAGTATGACCAAAACAGACATTCAGAAAACTTAAATTGGTTTGGTTTGAGTTTTGGTAGTGAATAGGTGCTGTAACATTGAGTATATCAGCAAAAGAGTTCGTTCAAAAACTGGTATAAACCAGCATGTTGACTTAATTAATAAATTGGGGGAATAAATTATCTTCAGTGTGAAATTACAGAACTTTGAGGCTAACATTTTTTTAAATGTATTTGATAAGGTGAAATATTTTTTTGGATTTTTTTCTCAGGGTTTTCACAAAACCAAAAACACATTCCTTCAAGTTTATAAGACTGTTACTGACATTTGGATTATTGTAGTTTTGATGGTTTTGTTTAATAGTGGCACTTGGATATTGTCATTGTCACTTAGGTAAAAAGATTTTGAACTGAGGTGAAAATGTGACTGTGGTTCTGGGCTGTCCAGATGTGTATGTATTAAATTAAATTTGTGCACTGGTGAGCTTGATGGGGGAGGTATGTGTGCTCATGGTAGCAGAGCGGAGGGAAGGAAATCTTTTTTTAAAGTAGACTCACTGAAATAGATTTTATGAGTCTTCAAACGTTTTATTCAGCTTTCTCTGTTTGAACAGGTGACATAATTGGCAGATGAAATTATTTTCTGAGCTAAAAGAAACAAAGAACTCCCCCCCATTTTAAAGGTCTCTGTTCATCTGTGTTATAGGTTATTGTTGGGTTTAATCTATTTTTAGTGTTTTCCTATTTTTACTTCTTGCTGATGAGTTACAAACTCAATGTTGGCTCATTAACTTCCTTCAGGTTGTTTATGGTATACGATGCTAATGAACAAAACTTCATTTTACAATGGAATGTTTTTGGAGAAAATTCAGTGTTTTGATATCATAGTGGCATCTGTGTGGTTGATTGTTCTTTGTGGGGAATCTCTCCCCTCTCCAAATAAGTAACATCTCAGAACTCCTGATGTAAAAATTAATCAATATATAGGTATTTTCACATTGTAACTGATAGTATGCTGTCATTTAAAATGTAGAAGGAAATGGATTTATACTAGTCTAGATTTTTTTTTTGACATATGATAGATAGAAGGTTAATTGATGTTAAATGGATGCTTTGTTAGCCCTTCATCAGCTACTAAACTAGTACAGGAGGAGTGCAAATCATTACTACAGAAGGCCAAGGCCAGTATGTTTTCTTAGTGAGCTTTATAGGTCTTTTTTCTTATCCCTCCCTTCTTTCCCTCCTTCCCAGCCGCACAAAACATAACCAGCTGTAATGATAGGAGGAGAGAGCAAGCGGCTTTTCTAAACACACACACACACTCTCGCACTCCGGCCCCCCTCTTTCCTCCTCATACCTCAGCAGAGTGACAGCTTCTAGATGTTGCGTGCGAGTGAGTTCAGCTGGTGCTGTGTGGTCTGGGTGTGTGGTCTCCAGCTCAACCGAGAGGCTGCTAACAGGGTGGATGAGAGAGAGCAACACTGTTTACTTTAATTTATTTCGGATGCCGGAACTGTGCCCGGAGTTTCTCCCGAGCCGGGTTCCACCGTCAGCGGTGTCAATCCCTCGCAGCTGCAGCCCAGGCTGCGGCGGGCGCTGAACTCCTCTGCCGAGGGCTCTCCCAGCGTCTGCCCCGGGTCCCGGGCTTTTAATCCCTTGTGACTCAGAAATGTTAATGGCATCGCTGAGTGCTGCGATTATTTTGCTTTCACTCTGTCAAGATACATCGCCATGAAGATGTACCTTGCTGGGTTAAGGAAAGCGGGACATCTGAGATACTGAAGGGACTATGCGAGGACGGCTGTTGTGAAAGCAAAAATGCTGCGCTCGTTCCTTGGCCACCCTAAAACTAAAATGTCTAGTGTGTCCTTTGTGGGTGATTGGAATATTCAGGAGCCTTTTGAAAAAGCACAGGATATCATACGTCATTTAATACTCCAAATCTTTTCTTTTTTGTTGTTTGCCCTCTCTGTTGCAAAACTTGCACATCTTCCCAAATTGGAACTGATTTTTGGCATGTAATGTTGTCCTGTAGGTTAACCTGTTTGTCAGTGTTAATATTGGCTTGAGTCAACATGCCGGATATGACAGGGCAAGACAAATGAGGCTTTGTTTTTTCTGTGTGATGGTGAAATTACCCACTTTTTTATGTTTGTTCATCTTTTCATTATAAGTAGCTTAGTGGTGTTATGAAGAGTTTCTTTCTCCCTAAATGTAAGATTCGTGAGCACTTCTTGTTTAAATTGACAAGTCTTCTTTTATTATTTAAATAAACATGCATAGATTCTTAATATCACTTGGAATTTCAGCATTGTTTAGCTTATTCACTTCCCAGTCTTTTCTGGCAGGCTTGCAGGAATGGACTTTATATTATTAATGTAGTGTTGAAGGCTGTGGAAGTTCTAGGGCACTGAAGATCTCCAGAGGGGTTAATAAATGTCAGTTATTTTCACAGTGCTGCTTTTTGGATGCTTTTAATTCTTGGTTTATGTAGATTGTCTGTCTGAATTTATATTGTTGGGAAGATAAAGCACAGAAAAGGTTGTAACAGTGTTTTTCATCGTTTTGTAATGGTTTTGAGTACAAACATCTACGAAACATTTTGCTTTGTCGTTCTTCTTGGGGTCATTTGCTGGGTCCCTTCACTGACTCTGTCGTAATGTGTTGTACTCAGGGGACTCTCTGCATTTTCTAGTGAAAACAAATTATTAGATTTATGTACTAGAAGCACAAGTTTTTGTAGATTAAGGTGAAAAGGCCATCACCTACATTCTGGAATGTGAGTATTTATTGCTTGTTTAAAAAGGCATGTAATAAATCTTTTCATTTGGGAATCATTTAATGATGTGATGTTAGTGTAACTCACCTATTGTTTTCAGGTTGGTTTTCTTGTGTTTTTGTTTTTTTTTTTTTTTAAGTAAACAACATCTGAGACATACTGTGATTTGCACATGGGTAATGCTTTCCTGTTCCTGCCTCAACACTTTTTGAATTGTATTCTGTCACGTATGTATGAGTGAGAATAAATAAGTATCTGATACCTGAAGGCTTAAATGCTTGGTTGTAACTTAGACTTTCCCAATGATGACAAATTGGGTTTTTCTTCCCTCCCTTCTTGACAGCTTTGATTCCCTTTGCTAGATGACCATGGCACTTGCATTGACCTTGAGTCTGCCTTCCTCCAAGAGAATCTTTTTAAGTTCAGTGTCTGTGACAAAGCATCACTGAAAATTTTAATTAAACTGACTTTTCAGTCACTGGAACCATCTTGCTATTTTGTTTTAGAAGTCAGAAACTCTGTTTTAAAACACTTCAACTGCTAATTTTTCCCACTAGTGAAATTTGTAAGGTGACAGCATATTGTTGCTCATCTTCCAAAGTTCCATGCCTTCAGGATGTTTGTAGTTTTCCTTTGGGATTTGAAATTACCAGCCAGTTTAATATCCTTCAATCCTGAACTTTGGTTGTTCCTGTATTTCATATTTTGGTGGTACTTCCAGAGTGCAATAAAATGTAGAAAGTAGTACTTTGCTTTAAAGAACAGGTATGGTAGCTATTGGCATTTTACTTTGGGTTTCTGCTCTCTGCCATTGAAAGTTGAATGAGGAAGCCTATGTAAGAACTCTCATTTCAAACCAACTTTAAACTGAAGGCTTACAAAACTAAAAAAAATCCAAAACCAAATAGATTTGTGCTTTCCCTTATGCTGGGCCATATTTCATTGCTTCATTATTTATTTTAAAGTGTCTTTTTTTAGGATAAAGAGGGAAGATGTCTTCTCTTTAGCAGGCTTGTAATGGTCAGAATTGTCTGGATTTTTTTATTTTTAACCAAATCTTTGTGAGAGGACAGTTTATTTGAGAAGCTGGTGTAAAGACAAAGATGTTGTTTATGAAAGGCATTTTTCAAGAGGACTTTGTAGTAGATGGTCTTTGCAGACATTTTCTAACTCCTTGTGCCTTTATGACAAGAATTATGACAGAATAATAGAATAGTATGGGCAAGATCGTGGGAGTGGTCAGTCAGGTATCCACGTTAAATTGTTGGGGAGATACTGTGAGGCAATTAAGTTTAAAAAAAGGGTGGAGTGGAATAAAGAGGGAAAGAGACCTCTGCTAATGTAGAAGATTGTCTATTGTAAAAAAACAGTCTTGTTGAAACCTCTTCCATGAGCCTGGCTCCTCAGAGGAAAGATCTTGTATAGAAAACTGTCTTTCTGCAATCTCTCCTTGTCTGCATGAGAATCAGTCTTTCAGGAAGAGGGCTGTTTCTGAAAAAATACTATTTTATGTGTAATACATATTTTGTAAAGAATAGATTTTATCTTTAGGGAAACATACAGAATTGCAACGAAAGCTTTTACTTAGGTGGTTGTCTTGTTTTGTGAAATGAAAAAGTAATTTTTTGTCAGATTTGCCTTAAATATTTTTAAAATAAATTTAGAAACTTGCTACAGCAGTATAGTGGCTAGGCTTCCCAGTAAGCACCTCAGTCGTGTTAGCTATTGACATCTGTCCTTAGAAGGAGAGGAAATACTATGAATGAATTGAAGGCTCCAAAGCATTTGCTTGATATTTATAGTAATGACATATTGCAAAGAGTTCCACTCTTTGAAATAAATGAATACAATTGCTGTTCAAAGATAATAATAATAGAGCATCTCAGTGCTGTAGTGCTTTGTAATGTGTTGAGCTTTACTATGGTATTCTCATTCTGGTGAGGTATTTTAAAGCAATTCTGCAGTAAGTATGGAAATACTTAGAAGAAATACTAGATCTCAGGAGGCTCAGCGTTTTTATTACATTTATTTAGCTCATCATGAAGGGGGATCTAGTGTCAATTTCTGAAATCCAGTAAAATATGTTGTAATATTACTTTTGAGTTTTGGTATTGAAACAAGCCAATTACCTGTGTGCCTAGGTATTTTGAAAGCAACAATAGCTGCGATGCAAGGGAACTATAACATGGAGGCGGGGGGGAGGAGGGATCAACCAAATAATACCACACAAATAATGTGGCTACCACAGTAGCTTTTATTTTACTTGTGTTTCTCAAGGTTTTTTCTTCTTTTTTCTCTTCTTTTTTTTCTTCTTTTTTTCTTCTTTTTTTTCTTTTTTTTTTCTTCTTTTTTTTCTTCTTTTTTTTCTTACCCGATATTCCTGAAGATGGCATTTTTACATCAATGTTACTGATTAATATTCCACATAAATGTTTACCAAAAATTGCTCAAAAATAAAAAAGGTGTTTTATGTTGACTAACTGGTGTCTAGACGCATGTTGCTTCCTGCACAAGGTGTTTGTGTGTATGGGAGGACATAACGCCACCATTCCTTTACAGCTGTTGTGGTTTTTTTTGAACTCTGCTGAGGATCCGTGAGAAAAGTTGCAAAGACTACATAGATAAGATTATGAGGAATAGATGCAGTTTGTTCTCCTCCCTCTTGGTAAAATTTGGGACCTGATTCTTCTCTAGCATCATTTATGCCCAGGACTCCAGAGGAAACTTAAAATTCTGAAAGGTCTGAACTTCTGTGTGTATGCATCTTGTATAGGAATAAACAAGACTTCCCTTGTAATTTCATGTTCTGTTTCATCCAGGCGCTATTGGGTTTGGCAACAAGAGCTGGGAAGCTTATTTCTGTTGTGCTGCCCACTGTTTTGTCAGGCAGTGGTGTGGTTTTGTAGTTTTGAATGCAGCACAGATGAGAGGAAAGCTGAGCAAACCTTATGACTCCAGGATTAGGGATGTTGACAGAAGACGAGGTCTATAATTTTCACCAGTGGTGAGGAAGTGGCTCAGTAGTAGTGCAGATGGGATATCTGGACAAGAAGGCTTGGAGTAGGGAATGTGGGGTAAGAGGAATTACCAAGGTGTCTGGATTTGGAAGGAGGATGGAATAGTAACGTCCCTCTCCCTCCCTGCTTGAATTTACGGGTAAAAACTCAGAGGGACGATCGACAAGATAGGGGCAGGAGACAGTTTGTCTGCAAGATGGGGACCTGGCCTCTGTTTTGAAGTGAGGCAGGGACAGCCTCTGTGTGAGGAGGAGGAGAAGCCAGTTCTGTGAAAGAAATAGGAGTAGGGCACAAACGCAGAACACAACCTTCTTTTCCGTAGCTGGAGATGACTGTCAGCTGATTTCTTTGTAATCTGCTGATACAGTTTATTCCTTCAGTGCTGTTTTATCCACACAGTTATAGTCTGCATCTGTTGACTACTTGCTTCTCCAGCCTCATGTTGGGTTCATGTAAAAGGTTCCAGTATTTTACATATAAGACTATTAAGAGCACCCATATAAGACTATATAACTTAATTCCTTTTTCATCAGTGTTGTTTGCAAAAAAACCAGAGAAACCAGTGTTTTATTAAACACATTATGTAGTTCTTAATGTCAGGAAATATTATGAGGTTTGCCAGGTAATGATACAAAGCCAAACTAGATATACATTGTGTGTGTTAATCATGGGCCCTTATCAGCCTTCCTTCATACACTGGACATGGCTCACATACTGCAACTTACTATGCTCTTGCTTGTTCAACATGAATTTGCATCTCTTACTAACTGCACACTGTTCAGTCTGAAAAGTACTCTGAAGATATTAATACTTCTGTTGTGTTCAAAGTATCTAAATGCCTTGTCTATGTTAATGAATTTGTTTTCAAAAATAGCTTTGGAGAGGAGTGATAGCATTTCTATTTTAAATATGTGAAACTAAGAAACAGACATTTAAAATCAGACATATTTATAGAATTGGCATTGTTAAGGACCCCAATATTTCAGAGCATTGTGCAGTATTCCCTATATTCAGGATGCATTTCACACTGACTTCAGGTGTGGCTGTGGGCTCTGAAGCTGGATCAGAAAAAAAATGCGAAGTTTTATTATAGGTGACCTGCTATGCACCTGTGGTATGGACAGACGGAGACAGGAGATCCTATTCTGAGGGCAATATATTTTTACTTTTAGCATGAGATCTTCCTCCCAATTCCTGAGTTTTCTATTTCCGTCTTCATTTTCAGTGTGTGTTCCAACTTTGGAATGTGAAGAAAGAAACCAGACCGATCTAGTCAGATTCTTTGATTCTCACGTCAGATCTAGCTACTACCACTGAAAAACGTGGGGAGGCTGTGTAAAAGTATGGGGTATGTTGGTACAATGAAAGTATTTTGTATATGCAGAAGCAGCTGAAACAAGTATGTCTTAATTCTAGTATTTCTTAACTGTAGGTGCTTGGAAACTGCAGTTTTGCTGCAATTTGTTGTTAGAGATGGTTTAGAGAGTTTCTGGGTTTCATGGACTTGACTATTTGCAAGTAAAAGTAGAAAATACATCTTGATTCAAAAAGTGATAGCTAAGAGGAACCTTGTGAAACTTGGCTTATATTCCACATATTTTTTACCAACCGGAACTTCTGAGATGGTTTACACTGAAGTGTTGTATATGTGTAACTGAGGTTTGGAATGGTGATGGTATTTAGTAAGTGTTGTAAATATGGAGAAGTTTGTGGGATATGCTTCAGGTTATACTCATCATATATATCACCATATATATGTACTCAGCTTCTTATAGCAGTTTATAGCTGCAGAGCTGCACAAAGGAAACTGCTAATAAACAACAGGATTTTGTGATCAGTTGTGTAGTAAACTAAATGTAGACCACATAACATGGGTACCATATTTATGTTTGAGCTACAGAGCTTATTAATGACAGAGCTAATTAAACTGGTCTGAGTTGACTCAATTTCAAGCACAGAGCACTACTCTTCTATAAATGCTTCTTCAATGATTTTATGTACATTTTTGTTGATATGTTGGGATATTGTTTGTTTTGTTGATCTCTGCTAGTGCAGTGTTTGCAAGTTATGTTCTAATTTTCTCAGTGCATGTTAACATTGATGCTTTATAGAAATAAGTGCTGAGGGCTTCTTCATGGGACTGTCTATGCCAGTAAGTCTTATTTTGATGGAGAAGTGATCCAAATATGTAATCATCATCTATTACTTATCTTTCCAGATTACCAGTTCTGAACTTCCTAAGGAATACAATAATAACTTTTAAATAGAGGTTGGAATAGGCTATTTGAATTCTGACATATGTAATTTGAAGTCTGTGTATATAGCTTCATTAAGCATTCTGAAGGTTTAATATTTTTCTGAATATACTTTCGCTTTCTTTCAGAAAGCTGTATTTAATTTTTTTAAAAGTGCAAAAAAGGTATAATTATTCTTTAGTGTTTTATGACTGTGTGTCGAAAGAGGCTTTCAGAGTGGTGCTCCATATTTATATTTATATTTCCCTACCATTTTAGAAGCACAGATTGAAATGGTTTTAATAATTTTTTACGTAATATAATTAGTGGGTTTGTAATTTATTATTTCTTGCTGAACAGATAAAAGCAGCTCAGATTGCAGTAACTGAACAGTCGTCATGTCTCGAGCACGACAGCCCCCGCTTGTAACTGGCATCTCTCCCAATGAAGGCATCTCATGGACAAAAGTGACAATTAGAGGAGAAAATTTGGGGACTGGACCTACAGACCTCATAGGTAAGTTAAAAAACCAGCCTTTGGTACTGCAGAAGGTAACATTTTGGCTATGATTAGAGATAAATTTTTTGCATGGTAGAATCTATGTTGGATGCTATGAGGAATGCCCTTTACACAAATATGCACTGGAATCCATGAAATTCAGGGGTGGTGCCTGATGTGTAACTAATCAGACTGACTGTACCTTTTTAGATGAACCCTTAATCTGACTCAGCATCCAGTGCTGAACATGAACATGAAGAGTGAATGCTTAGTGCAGTGTGCTAGAAGAGGGTAGACATAATGAGATGCTCCTTTGTTACTTTCTCAGGAGCTGAGAATTTCTGCATTGAAATTTTCATATCAGAAGTGTTTTCAGTGTATTCAGAAAGTCACTGGGGGTTGCTATTCCTTGAATTATTGTAAAGTCAGTTTGTGTGTCTGTAGCATGACAAAGCAGGTTCAGTGATTTAGCTACAAAATATGTGAAGAACCCTTTTCATTGCTGTTTTGATTTTTAACATGGTAATTTCATTTGAATCATCATAGCTCTTGCATTGAAGGAGGGGAGAAGACCTTTTCACTGATTCTCCTGGTCACAGAGCTTGTCCATTGCTGTTCTGTTGCTTCCTTTTCAGCCTGAAACATCTTAGCTTATTTAAATTTTCTGCATGTGTCCTTGGCCCTTCTTTTTACTCTTCAGCAAATTTCTTTTAGTTTCATTA
The DNA here is from genome assembly GCA_013397865.1 of Struthidea cinerea. NCBI lineage: Eukaryota > Metazoa > Chordata > Aves > Passeriformes > Corcoracidae > Struthidea > Struthidea cinerea. The sequence continues at coordinate 267,698 of VZTI01003658.1, read as the reverse complement.
CCAGTCATGGGTGACACATCTTGGTTGCATGCAGTGTTCAGGATGTGAATGCCCTGTGGCATAACACTGTACTTTCACTTTTGTTTTGTATTTCGTCCGTAGAGTTCTGTTTTCTGTATAACTCCTACTAAGAATCAAACTAATGATTTTGTTGTTCTGCCTACTATAGTTCCATGATTAAATGCATGAGGATTAGTAGTCAGTTTGAGCCTGCCATCTGTGAATTTAAGGTTTTGCCTTGTGTGCATCTTGTCTTTGTTCATTGAATTTCAGCTGTTGTGTTATAGCATCTACATTATAGTGAGTCCACTCAGTCTAATAAGTTCTGGCTTGCATTTTTCCGCAGTTTTTGGTCTTCACACTCTGAATAAATTCGTATCATCAGCCAATTTTATAACCTGTTTGTCTTGTCATTTATAAATGTACTGAACATAAGTGGTCCTGGCATCAACCCTGTGGAAATTTTCCTCAGTCAAACACCTCATTTGCTATAACCCTGTTTCTATCCTGCTGAGCTGTTTATCCATTAGAGGTTCGTATCCTATAGCTGCTTCATTTTCTTAAGCCTTTTGAGAAGGACTCCATAAAATCTTCTGGAAATCCAAGTCAGCTATAACTGCTGGAATTTCCCTTGTTTCTTTTTTAAGTTATGTACTTCAGTAGTCATGTTAGAGACAATTTGTCTAATTTGTTGTGGAATCACGACTCCTCTGAAGGCCATTGGAATTTTGTTTGGCTTTGCTAGGAAAAATATTTCACTTCATGGCTGTAAACCAAGATTCACAAATTCCATTCATGGCCACCACAATGAACTTTATGGCCAAGCATCAGCCACTACAGTTTTTCACTTCAGTTTGCTGTCTCTCAAAAGGGGAAGTAGTATTTTCCTGAGCTGCTAGATGAGGTTGCGGTACACTATAGAATCCATATTGAGAAATCTTCAAGTAACTGATGATGTTAGGGGTGAGTATATGTCTGTGTGTTTGTGTGGCTGGTGTATTTCAATAGTCTCATTAGTTCATTGATATGATCCTCTTAGAAATGATCAGTGCTACGTTCTTGGAAGGAAGACATGCCCTGAACTGTACCTCAGTATTTCAGCTGACCAACTGCTAATATTTCTTCTTATATTTCTTTCAGAGTAACATTGGTAGCACACAGCTGCTAATAATTTTATGCTTTGAGGTAAAAATAAATAATGCATTGCCTTATTTTTTCCTTAGCTCAGTTGTCAGCTTTCTCCAGTAAGTAACTAAGGCCCCAGATATGTAAAGATTTCTTTCAGTGGTTAAATCAGGCATGTAAATACTCCCTGTGACTTGAATGGAAATACTTGCAAAAGTGAGGCTTTGTAGGCATGAGAGTTAAGCGAGTTTGAGTGAGGTCTTTATAAAGTTTATAAAGTTTTAGATGTATTAGTATAAAATGAAAAGCAAGAAACTTTTTTTCTATATATAAACAGAGTATCACATAATAGAAGAACATTCTTTTGGTTTCATTTAGGAGAGAGCCTTCTAGTAATCTCTTTGTATCTTTGAAACCAAATAAACTTTTTATTTGTAATTTTATAGCCCATGGTACAAAATGTCAAATCCAGGAGATACCTGTAACATTTGTGTTTTCAACATTTAGTTTGTCTTTTAAGACATTTGCAGCAGTATTTTGTAGACATTGTAAAATTGTCCTTATATAAGCTTAACCAAAATCTGAAAGTCTCAATAAGAGTATTACTTATGCCTATTTATAGAAAGGCACGTAAAAACTAGAATCTGAGAATGTTGTTCTCTGAGCTCTTTGTACCATGCAACAGATTCAAATTAAATATAATTTTAAGGGAAGTTTCGTCTTTCTGGAGAAAGAAATGTGGTAACTGTGCTATCAAAACTTCTCCTCCAACATGCCTTTATTTGTTTTAGAAATTGTGTTGTGCTATTACTATGTTTCATGTGGTATATAAAATGTTGATAGAGATTTAACTTTCTTTTGCATTTTTAAGATAAAGGCGAAGGCCATTTCCTGCCATTTCAAAAGTATTGGACCTTGTGATCTTGTTCTCTTGAGAGCTTTTGGAACCTCTGATGAAGTAGACAATAATTGATACAAGGATCTTCAAACAGTTGTTCAAAATTTTTTACCCTTCTAAATTGCTATAGCTTAGTTCTGGATTTTAAAGTATTGCTTAATTTAACCATGAATTAAGAAAATCTGCGGTGAAAACATCTTTATGAATCATTTGGGCAAAGTTTTTCTGTTAGTTTCTATCACAATCTTTTTTCCTTTAGAGAAGATGCTAGCATAAAATGGTAAGAGATGTAAAATTACAACAATGTAACATAAGGTTATGTTATTGCATGTAGGTAATATGCATCATAATGTATGGACTTTTTCTTTTCCCTCTTGAAACTAAAACCTGACCTGGTTAAAATTTTATGACTAAATAACCAAAATATTGGTTTTTGTGTGTATATCCTATTTCATCCCACTCCCCCCCTTTAATTCAGAAAGAATATTTAAGAAACAAATCTACTGTCCTTTCTCAAGTAAAATTAATTTCAGTTGTAATAAGATTCAATGCCTTTCCATTTTTTTATTTTTTGGATTTCATTTTCAAGATAGTTTTTGGCAGGGAGTAATGCATTTTTATGTCTGACAGCCATGAAAACTGCCAAATTTGTCTGCTGTGTCATGTCAGAGACTTAAATTGTGAGAAAAAAAAAGTGTGAAGCTTTGATACTGAGCCACATATGCTGACCCTTTTCTGTCTCTTAAGTATTTTCTAAATTGGTCAGAGCTTTCTAGAAATTAAAAACAAAAGGCAAGCCAACAGGGGAGGAACTGTTCTGCCTGACAAATTTATACTCCAGTTCAGCCAACACACTAGTACAGCCGTGTCCTTTTGGACATAAGGCAAAATTTTTCTAGCTAAGGGTGTTATTTAAGAAGAGCCTAATGAATTTGTTCTCCAAATTAGATACTACAGCAGTTAGGATCTTGCCAGTTTTTCAAGACATCAAAACTCGAGCTAGGAATACGGAAATTGTTGTTCTAGGTCTCAGAAAACAATCCATCTATTCCAGCATCCAGAGTCCTGATCTGACCATAACCAATCAGTTGGTTGGTGATTGATTGGCTTGATCAGACCAATTTGATGTGAAATCTCAGAAAGTCTTGGACCTTACATTAAGGTGCACCTTGACTCTTAAATTGTAAGAGGAGTTCTTGAACACTAAAACTTGACATATTTTAATATGTCACAGTCTTTTCCTGTGAAAAAAGACCTTCCTGTCATAGTGTGTCATTCTTCTTGTGAGAAAGTGTAGAAGAGGGAATAGATGAGCATTACATGATTATTCTTTCATATAACAAGGGCAGTTTATTCATCAGAATCAGTCTTGCATCGTGGATTTTGTATATAAGAGATTGGGACGGAATATTTGTCAATTAATACTACTTCAACCCAAACAGCCTTCTGTGTCCACAGAAGCACTGCTAAACAAATAAGGTTGAAGAAACATTGTTCATTGTGAATATTTTAGAGAGTGTCTTCTTTTTTTTTTCTGGGCCAAGTCATACAGACTGAATTTGTGAAAGATTTGCTGCATGCAGCTTTTAGAGGAAGTTTCACAGAAATACAATACTGAACAGCAGTTCTCTAGTGTCTTGCAGACAGAAAATCTATTGTACTACATTAAGTAAAAGTCACAATAGCCCAGAAGTGGTGGAAGAGATTAAAATAAGTTTCAAACAGCACTGCTTGTGTCTCATGAATTGTTGCTGGGACAAAATACCTGAAGTCACCTAGGAAACATCTGAAAAATGCATTTGTGACTCCTTGACTGTAATTGACTGTAGGGGACTGGTGAAGGGTTATATATTTCTGTAAAATACATGAAGCATCATGAATGAATTTGCATTGCAGAATTTCAAAAGGCACTTCTATTCACGGCAGTATATTTCTTTTTTTTTTCTTTTTCCCAGGCTTAACAATCTGTGGGCACAACTGTCTCCTCACTGCAGAATGGATGTCTGCCAGTAAAATCGTGTGTCGAGTTGGACAGGCTAAAAATGACAAGGGAGACATTATTGTTACTACAAAGTCTGGTGGCAAAGGAACTTCAACTGTTTCTTTCAAACTGCTTAAACCTGAAAAAATAGGTATATTTCTTGTTCAAATCCACGTCTATTTTCTTTGCTAAGCAAATATGACTGAATGCCTCTTTCTATAAAATGTATGTTTGAAATGGATCCACCTCAGGAAAATTTTCAGTTGTTTAGAAAATGCAGAGTATATCAATAAAATGTGCAAGTATATATACACAGAGAGAGAGAAACTCGAGATATATGTAAAATTAATCCTTTCTCAATATCTTGGTAAAACCCTTAGTGATGAATGAAAAGTAGCCCTTTCTTTTTCTTTAAGGAGTAGCTCTAAACTTCTAAAATTTTAAAAAACTTAATAACAGATCCAGTAATTACTCTTAAGTGTACTAGGTAAATACAACATCTGGGCCCGCTCATGAGCTTTACACCTAAATCCTGAGCTGACAGTTGATCCTTTAAAGAAAGTTGAGTCGTCAGTGCCTTTTCTTATTTGTAATTCAAACCATCCTGCAAAACAAAAAGTCTTAAGTATTTCTCATGAGATGCTTAACCATTGAAATTATTTTGCCAAGCAGTCTAGGACCTTTGCTTAACCTAGAATCCAGTCTAAATACCCTGTGGATTGAAAATGTTTCTCTCAGAAACCCTCACTGATGAAGTTGGATAGTTATCTTTTCTAGTGCAGGAGTTCCCACAAGAACTGTTTTAGGCTTTTATTCTCAGCCTTTCAGTGATGGTTAAATAACATGTAATTTCTTCCAAACTGCACTAATATCTTAATAATAAAAAGGTGAAATGTGTAAGTGCAAATGTTATGCAGTGAAGCTTTTGGTGATGAGAGAGGAGAATTCATATTTGAAAATGTGGGGGTGTGGGGAGGGAGTAATTTCTGGTATTGAGTATCTGATGGGTATGTTAAAGGTGGGCAAGGCCAAGGGTATGACTGGCTCCATTTTCAGCTGAGATTCCAGGATGTATTGTGCCTCACCTTCATGCATTGTCTGTGCTAAGGCATTGGAAACAAAGCCAGTTCTGTGTCCTTGAAGTCATTTATCTTGGCATGTGGCCAAAGTTCAGTTACCTTTTGGGTAGCAAATGGGACAGAAGAGGAATCTTCCCTAAAATATGCAAATGAGAACACTGTCAATTAATTGCTCTTTTGAAAGTAGCAGATAACAAGGTTTGGATAGATACCAAAATACTTGCAGGAATGAAAATACTAATACTTTGTGGTCAGGCAAATGCTCCTAATGTACATGAAACTGTGCACTGTGCAAGAGGGTAATGTTTGATGCCCAGCCATGAATACCTTTTCAGCAACTATAATAAAATAATTTAGCATAATTGCATCCAGGTTGTTTTGCCGTGTATCTTTCAATATATTACCTAGGCATGCATTTTATATTTATCAGGATTTTTCAAATTAATTCAGTATGTTAGAAGTTGATGGTGCTGGACTGCCCTTGTTGTTTTAAGGATCTGTGCTTTGTTTTCTCTAGGTATCTTGGATCAGTCTGCTGTCTGGGTGGATGAAATGAACTATTATGACATGCGCACTGACAGGAACAAAGGGATTCCCCCCTTGTCCCTACGTCCAGCTAATCCGCTTGGTATTGAGATAGACAAGTGAGTACCAAATGCCTGTAATCCAGTTTTTTAGTGGTTTTCTCTATATGTGTCTTTGTGAATTCCAGGAAAGTTTAATGGTTTTCAGGGCAGGGAAAGATTTAAAAACTCATACATCTATTAGCTGCTAGTATTCTATTTGGTACTCGGAGTTGTTAGTGCATGTTGTATCCTGCTCCATAATCCTCTATTTTGGATCATCAATTAGAACAGTAGATAATCTAAAAACCTGGTATATTGAACCCCACCAATGTTTAATTTTTGAGGATTGGTAAATAACCTAAGGCTTCAGATTTATATATGGTAGTTATGGAATACCTACTGTTGCATTTGAGTTTCACGGGGCTTTTAAGGATGTTAGATTGCTATCTGTTGCTAAAATTGCACTGTAAAATGTGATTTATTATGCCACATCAGCTAGTTTATTTTATTGAAATACTAATACTGTTTTCCAGCCCACAGTCATCTTTACTTTAGTTCTTAAGTATGGTGGAATTTATGACTTTTTTTCCTGAAATAGAAACTTTATAGTGAATGATAAATGGAATTAGGGATCTTTAAATGGGACAGTCTTTACCTGCCCAGCTCTTAGAAGTAGTATTAGGAGTACGTCTCTCAATCAAGATGCCAGCTCTACCAAAACAAAAGGCGATTTAAAATTAAACTATTACTAAGGTCTCATCTGCTGAATACTCTTGTTTGTGAGGGGGAGTGCATTGGAAAAAATCTGCAGTGTCCATTGTTACCTTGTTCTGATGAGAAAGCTGCACTTTCCCAAAATCTGCATGGAATTTCTAGTGGATCCACATCACCTTCTAGCCTCTGGCTGCACATTTCTTTCCTAGCTTGAATAGATATTTTTCTTTCTTTTCAAAGTCCTAACCCATTTTTTTGTAATAAAATGGAGATTTTATCTCTTTAAGTATTTTTCTGTAGCCTTTGGTGTATCTTCTGACAGATAATTCTTTCATGTTCCAATCCCTTAAAAATGTGGACCTTCATACTATGGACAAAATTCCAGTGTGTTACTGGAAGACTTTCTGTCGCTCTTCCACTCTCCTTCCCCTGTTTGTAAATTAAAATCTAATAATCCTTCTTGCCAGTGCGCTGCACAGGCAACTAGCAGTGAGTGCTTTGTTAGCTGATTCTCTTTGAGTCGCTACTTTGGCTGCTGGCATGGTTGCTCATTGTTCTGTAGGCATGGCCAGGATTCCTTTTTTCTAACTGTATCTTTTTGCATTTGCCTGTATTGCTCTGTTTGTTCCTTCCTTGACAAGTCTGTCTTCTCATTCTAGATGACAGTCTTTGTTTCCTACCAATTATTTATAAAAAATTACTGCTGATGAAGCTATTATGATACAAATACTGATGAAAGAGTAATTTGGGCTCTGGTAAAACTTTACCTACAAATGTTTTCACGTTTCCTTCTCCATAGATTTTTGGGTTCTGGTTTTTTTTGTAGTTGGTTCTTTAATCCATTTGATGTATTCTATTGCATAAAACTAAGTTTTAATCAGTCTTATCGTAGCAAGTCTCCTTTGAAATGATATGTTAATGGTGATATGTTAATTTTGTCTTGTTACTTTTTTCAATGAAACAATCTCAAAACTTATATGTTCTCAAACATTGTAAGAAGCAGTTGTGACTAGCTGACATTAAAACTAATTTTCTCTGCTTTAATTCTGTATATCTTGAACCCTGCAACAGCTTTTGCAATATTTTATCTGGGATTTAGGTCAAGATAATTTTTTCTGTTTTATAGTCCTCACTCCATAGTCTTCTCACCATATGTCTTTCTATAAATACAGAGGTTATGACACAGTTACTTTTAATTTGTTCTGATTTTAACAAAACTTCTAATACAGTATTTGACTTCATAACCAAAATTAATATTTCTTACAGTTAAGACGTTGTCAATGTGATAGATTAAGAATTATCATATAGAAACTTAATCAGCATTAGTTTAGGATTTGCTTAATTTAGAGTTATCTGTTTGTATGTTTGTTAAATGGAAAACCAACCATGGTATATTTTAAATGTTTCTTTTGAAAGCATTAGAAAATTAGAAACTGAAACGTCCGGTTCTGTGTGAAAATAAATAAATCAGAAACATGTAAATACAGCCAGGAAATAACCTTTTGGAGAAGGAGGGAATTAGGAAATCTTTGGGTAAGCATATCAAGCCTAGTTCATTGTTCTTGAACTCCCAGGTTCATTGCAGGTGAAGCAGGAAGATGATGGCAAGCACCAGTTTGAGAGATGGAACACTGATCTGTATAACAAGTAATTGTGTGGAGGAATTGAGGGGTTAAATTGTGGAGAGGGGAAAGAGAGGGAAAGCCTGGTCTGCACTTGTGCTATGGTTGATGGCACAAGTGTTAATAGTTGTGACTATAGATGAATATTCTGGGTTTAATTAAAGAGTGCCTTCTCAATGGAAAATCTTTCATAATTTTCTTGATAGATTGGAGCAATGTGATGTTTACGTCTATAAAACACTGTAATACCATAAAGTTTAACTAAACTCACATTTGCAAATACTTTATGTATGTGATGGGTGCGTATTGAGAAGTTGTACAAGGTAGTGAAAAAAGGCAATTGTAAACTAAGAAAGAGAGTGAATAAGCAAGAAAGTATCAATAACCATCACTAGACACAGGAATAATTTGTCACTAGAAGTGATAAAAATTGTTAGGATGCTTTAAAATAAAAGACATCCTAATATGATCCTAATAATACTGTTGTGTATGCAGATGGGACTCTGCAACATTATGGATCTCTCTTTTATTCATACCTTTGGCTTCTTTGAACTTTTTCTTTAAACATGTGCAAATTGGGATGTATTTTAATTTTGAAGTTGAAGCATTTGTCACTGGTCTGACTTGGTGGGATTTACGATCCTTGCAGCATGATGGCTGACATGGAAGAGAAAGGAACACCTTGTACTGGTTATGCAAATAGTGGTAAACCAAAGAAACATTGAGAAGCTCAGGGAGAAAAGCAGTGAAAAATAGATGTGATAAAATGGATTATGAATAAACTGTGTAGGAGCACACTGAAGAGAGGCAGAGGAAGGTGGTTAGACTACAGACTGAAAGAGAGAGAAGCCCTCCCTGTAAAAAGTGGTTATCAGGTATTAGCAAATGATGCAGAAAAGACAAGCTGCAGCCTGGGAATGAGTTAGTTGTTTTTTAGAGGGGTTTTGTTGGTTTGTTTTTTTTTTTTTTTTAATATGGGTTATGCTTGGTTTTAGAAGTTCCTTTTGTGGCTTTTTTAAACCTTTTTTTATGGTACCTTGTCCAATTAAAATGTGTTTTAAAATTAATTGTAGCTTTCGAACGATTCAGGTAGATGCTTTCAAGGTGCTGCAAATGAGACCTTGAAATAATAGAAAAAAGACCTTGTAAGTAATGAACAGAAGAGCTTCAGTACAGCATCTTGTTAAATTATTAGGCATGCACAGGGACAAAAAAAAAGTTATTCAGCTCAGTAGATAGAAGATTGGAGTTTAATTGGGAGTGACTGAGATTTAAGTGAACAAAAGTTTTGAACTGTGAATTAAGCGAAATGTAATAGTGGATCTGACGTTCTGTTAATAATTAGAATACTGCCTATAGATATATTGTAGGAGTAACATATATATACCCAAACTATGCACTGGAATTGTCTTCTCATATTCAAATGTTGCAAGGATGCAAAAAAAGCAACTATGTATATACAGTCATCCTCCTGGCTGTTCTTTTACATAATCAAGGTATTTTAAATGTTACATGTATAGTCAAGATATTGTAAATGTTGCATGTATACATAATGTTCAGGCATCATCTTTCAGCCTGCAAATTAAGCAAGTAGTAAGTATACATAATTGCTGGCTGGTAAGTTCTTCATATTTTCTAATAATTAATTGCAGTTCTTGTGTCGTATAACTAAGAATCTCACTTGCTAATAAAGAAAGTCATTTATATTGTAATGAAACTTGAACTTGCTGGTTCTTGTGTTTCAGTGGTTGTGACCCTTGAAGTCACAAATGTATTTGTAGAAGAGTGTTTGCACACGTTTGTTCTCCTGCCCTCCGAACAGTTATTCATTCATCTTCTGAAACACAGAGCTGATCCAATCAGATAAGGGTTTTTTGGCATTGCTATAACTTAGTGCCTACTGTGTGTATGCTGTGAGGTGTTCAATTCCCACCAGAAAACAGTTATTTAAAATCTCTGAGTTCTAGTTTTTAATTTTCAGTATGGGGGTAAAGACTGATACAAAGCTTTGGTGTCCTATCACTATCTTTATGCTGACTTCCAGTGCAAAGTAGGTCTATGCCACCTTCCTCCCCCCGGAGTATTCCTGGCTGTGGTGTTATGCAGATGTAGCCAGGAACGCTTACAGAAACATTGAATCATAAAATAGAATCACAGAATTGTTACAGTTGAAGATTTTCAAAGTCATCAAGTCCAGCCTTTGGCCAATCCCCATCTTGTCAACCGAACCACATCCCCAAGTGCCATTCAGCCATTTCGTGAACACTTCCAGGGACAGTGACTCCACCACCTCCCTGGGCAGCTGCTTCCAATGCCTGACGACCCTTTCGGTGAAGAAATTCTTCCTGATGTCCAACCTGAACCTGACCTGGCACAGCTTGAGGCTGTGTCCTCTTGTCCTGTTGCTGGTTGCTTGGGAGAAGAGGCTGTCCCCTACCTGGCTACAACCTCCTTCCAGGCAGCTGTAGAGAGCGATAAGGTCACCTCTGAGCCTCCTTTTCTCCAGGCTAAACACCCCCAGCTCCCTCAGGCACTCGTCACAAAACTTACTCTCTAGACCCTTCACCAGTTCCGCTGCCGTTCTTTGGACTCGTATCAATCACCACCTCAATCTTCTTCCTGAGTTGAGGGTCCCAGACCTGGACACAGCATTCGAGGTGTAGACTCACGAGAGCTGAGTACAGGAGGACAGTCACTGCCCCACTCCTGCTGGCCATACTGTTGCTGATACAGGCCAGGATGCCACTGGCCTTCTTGCCCACATGGGCACACACTGGCTCATGTTCAGCCACTGTCAGCCAGCACCCCCAGGCCCTTCTCTGCCTGGCTGGTGTCCAACCACTCTGTCCCCAGCCTGTAGTACTGCCTGGGGTTGTTGTGACACAAGCAGGATTCAGCTTTGTTGAACCTCATACAGCTGGCTTCAGCCCATCAATCCAGCCTGTCCAGATCCCTCTGCAGAGCCTCCGCACCCTCCAGCAGATCAATACTCCTGCCCAACTTGGTGTCATCTGCACGCTTATTTAGAGTACATTTGATTGATAAAGATATTGAACAGGACTGGTCCCAGTACTGACCCTTGGGGAATCCCAGTAGTGACCATCCAACAGCTGGAGGTAACTCCATTCACCACCACTCTCTAGGCATGGCCATCCGGTTTTTAATCCAGCAAAGAATACACCTGTCCAAGCGTTTGGCTGTCAGCTTTTCCAGAAGTCTTAAATAGGTTGCAGGAAGAAAAGGAGTGTGCAGAGTAGTTGTCTCAGTCTGAGAAATGTGGAACTTGGTGTGAAATTTGTGGCCTTAGCAGCCATGTGGCAGTACTTGGGTTAGTTTTAGCAGTTCAGAGCTGTTGCCAAAGCAGGTTGGTAACACATGATCATTCAGAATTTTGTACAGTTCTAGGAGAGATTATGTCTTGTAGACACCGATTGATATATGTTGATGGAAAATTTAGATCTATGTGAGATTTGTGAATGAATTGCTTGTTCTGATGTACCGCATGCTTCCCCCTCCTGCACGACAAGTCCTTGTTTAACCAAGGGTTCCCTGACTCCTCTAACTACTCTGTCAGACTAAGAAAATTCATTCTCTGCAAAATAGTAACATCAGTCAGACCTAGTGGTGGTTAGAAAATTTTTGAATAGTGTTTGCATGTAGCAGAGGTCACTCTGGTGGATCCATCTCGTACATGAAAGCAAAGGCTGACATGCTAAGTACATTCCACATACTTCTGTATCCACCCACTCAATACAGATGCTTCCCTCTTCCCACGCCAGCTTCCAAAACAGTTCATCTGGGAGAAGGAAACAGATGATCTTACGCTGCCACCTAATGGTAAACGTCAACTTGCTACCATGAGATAGGAAAACACTTTCTGGTGGCTGTTTATTTTTAAATGGCTTGTATGGAAATGCAGTAAATTTCATCATTGAATGTGATGGGCGTGTGGAAACTTGATCACAGAGATGCATGCAAAAAAATTCTGAAAGCTGCAGAAGAGAGTTGCAGTATAGTCCTAGCTTTATGACATTAAAAAATAAAGTAGCACTTACTGCTTGTTAGGCTGATGCATCAGCTGCAGCTACCAGCCTATAATCTCTTAGTGGATTTCTCTTACCACATTCTGCCAGTTCTAAAATACAGTTGCCACTTTGTTTTCATATTTCTAATGAACCCAGTGCTACCAGGGAGGAATTGCCAGAGTGCACCCTTGTCCTGTTGCTGTTGGAGAGACCTTTGTTAACACCTTCTGATTTTTGTGTTTAGTCTACACCAGTGTCCCTTACGCTGATCTTTTTGCATGCATTATTAACACAGTACAGCTGGTACAAAGCCAGATTCAAGGAGTCTGACTGGTACCAGACAGAGGGGGGAGTGTACAGCAGCTCTAGCTGGAGCTTGTTTATGCTGGTTGCTATTCAGAATCTGTGTTTATTTAAAGTTGGTCCTTTTGCCCTGTAAACTCCTGTGGAACTGAGCTTCAAGTTACCTTTTGGTGGCTGTATCTTGCTTTGGGACCCACCTTTAAACTGCAGATATTGTCATATACACTGAAATTATTACTATGAGATTCTGAAGTTCTGGGAGCAAAACAATTTTTACGAAAAAATTACAACTTGCTAAGCTGCGTTCGTTGTCAGGCTTTGTTAATTCGTATCTGTTGCATCCTGTTGCTCTTACTTGGTTGTGACTGCTTGGAGGCTGTGATTTCCCCATGGAGATTTTAATCAAATCTCTGGAGAGTATAAATGCTTTGTATGGGCACAAGTCCTGTAGTAGAATTTGTAAGAGCCCGTGTATCCTGTGCTGTTAAATTAGGTTTGTTGCTATTAGGCTACACAGAACCTAAAGTGTGGGGTAGTGCAAAGAGGGACTTCTATTGGTGAGCACTTGGGGCACAAGTGAATTGATTGTACACCACATGTTTTGAATCCGAAGTAAATGTGCATGGCCTTTACATGGAAGCAAGGACCACTACATCAAATGTTGTATGATTGTATTAGCTATACTCAAAATGTGTTTGAGGGAAGTGAAAGTGTATAGTGGCTTGTAACCAAATGTATTTTTATTATACTTCTCATTAATATAACCACTATGTCAAATCACAATTTCTTTTGTATTTAAAATTGCTGCTGAAGGATGAAAAAGACTATTTTAAAATGTTAACTATAGATCTAGTACCATATCTAATTCTGCTTTAGGTAAAATAGTGTGCCTCGCAGAAAGTACTACTATACAAATCCAGTATGTGTACCTTTGCTGAAATTGTAAAGGTAGTGTAATACTTAAGGTTGTTAAGGGTGGTAAGCTTCACTCTTCTGAGGTTTTGTGGATTCAATTTGTGGTTCCCAGTTTCTTTTACAGTGATTACTTTTTAATAATGATTAAGTATTCTTCATGAAGTGATTCTTGTATAATAAGCAAGTCAACAGAAAAATGTTTTACAGTTTAATTGCATGTCATCATGATCTAAGCTTTTACTACTAGTTCATCTTCACCCCTTAATGTTGAAAAGAATAAACCAGAAATACTTTCTCAAGTCACATATGGGCTTGTTTATAAGTAAACGGTAAGCAAGTTTTCATGAGAACAACTTCCAAAAACTGACTTATTTAATTTACTGATGGAAGTTAATGAAACAAATTTGTGTGTATGTGGAGTCAGTCTCTTTTTAGATGCATCTGGCCAGACATTCTAGAAATGCAATTGCTTTCAGTTTGAGCATTTTAGTGAGCACTTTGTTTTGAAGACAGCTGTAGCAAGTCTCTATGTAGCAAGCTGTAGCATATCTGTTAGTGGAAAAACTACTGGTAAAATGTATGATAAAAATAAGGATACTAAACCATAGAGTATAACATATTGTTAACATACCTCACACGTTCACATTCATGTTTCTAGTCTGTTGTGACTATGTCTAAAATATGTCTGCACAGATAAAAGCATTGTTAATTTATGGTTTACACAAATACATCTGCTGGAAAAAAGCTCCTAATAACTTTTCAAGGCAGTCAAACATCAAACTGAAAAAAATTCCTTCATTTCTGTCCTGCTGTCTGTGGACAAGATTCATTTGCAGTAATTGATTACATGTCTATCTTGGTCTTTCTCTATATATATATATTAAAAAATAGTTTCGTTTTTTTCCCGTAGGAATTCTATAGCTCATGCGTAAGCCTAAACTGTCATGCATATCTCTTATAAACCTGCAGTAATGAGTAGCATTTGGTAATGGTATATTTAAGTGTGTGTGGTTTTTGTGTTTTATCTGTTTCTTTTGGTTTCAGAGAACATACATGGAAATTCAGAAAATATGAGCAAAATTCTGCTTCTGTATGGATTGCATTCACTTAAACAGTGCTTGCACAGAATGTCCAAGTCTCTTCTGAAAACTCAGATTTGTTTTCTTGGTTTTATTTTGTAGCATTAAAAGTACAGTTGTCTGCAAAGATGTCACCATGTGTGGATCTAATATAAATGCTTTTTTTGTACAGTTGTACTGTGTATCACATGTGAAGTACTATCCTTCAAGTTCATTTGCTTACTGGGCACTAATTTGACTAATTTGAGGGTAAAATAAGGTATCCTAAATTGTCTTTAAATGAAGAATAAATTGAAACTTTCTTCTTCTTACATCCATCAGCATTTTCTGCTTACTGTCATTCATGAAATTTAAGGTCATTGAAAATCCTGAATCACACTACTTAGGTCTTAAAGTTTTATTTTAACATCATCACTTTTTCATTGAACACAGACAAATGTTGGGACCCTCATTTTTGCTTGCTACATTTGTTTCTCACGCTGTTTTCCCTGTATCTCTACTTTTCATATCTGTCATCACTTTTCCTTGCGTCTCATTTAATTTTTTTCCTGGTTTTTAGAAAGTATTGTTTCATGCCCCTGCTGTAATCAGGTGCTGCTGATGAAAGACTTCTGTACCATGTCATTATGTACGTAGGTCCTTTGTACCTGCTTGTGCTAATGGCCATTTGGATATGAAAAGAAACTTCCAGGAAATAACTCCTCTCTATATAGTTGTACTTTTTAATGTGCCCGCCTTCAGATTTGCTTCACTTAATCTGCTGTTTGCTTTTTGTAATAAAAACAGCTATCTTGAAACATGTTTAGATTACAGACAAAAACTAAAACTAACATTGTGTCCATTTAAATGGCTTTTCATATGTGTTAAATGTAATTCTTATAACTGACTCTCGATTGCTACTCCCACCCAAGTTTGCTCTCAAATGCAAAGTATGGCAGATTTTCATTTGCATACAGTATGCTTTGTATAGCAATGCTCACCTAACTTGTGAGCATCAGAGAGGGACTTCATTGTCTTTTGAGTTGGATGTTGTGATCCAAAAATGACATAGTAAATTTTTGAAATAGATGAGAATATTTTAGTTGGAAGAGACATAAGTCCATCTAGTCCAACTGACTGACCCATTTAAGGCTGACCGAGAGTGAATTTGTTTGCCACAATTAGTCTCTGAAGATGGGATGCAGCTGGTGGTGAAGATGAGAGGAGGGAGTGCACCTGGTGGTGTACTGAGTGCGTGGTGGGATGAATTTGGCCAAGTGTTGAGTGCGTGTCTGGACTGAGCGATGAAGGTTGTCATGTTTTCATCAAAAAGTGCTTTAAATATTTTTATTACACAGACTTAAAGTAAATGGAAAACATTTTCTGGATGAGTATCTTAGAAACTACTTGTAGTTTTAAAAATGCTGTTGTAGAGAATCTGTTTTCACAAGGAATTGGCTTGCATGCTTGCTTTATGCATTTGTAAGACTGAATAAAAACTAACAAAACCTGCTGGCTGTCACTTGAGATAAGCCTGTTTTTCCTTTGTTTTGTGTATGGTGAACAGAAAGAGCAGTGTATTCTGTTTTGCAAGAGAATTATTTTAACTCAGTATTTCTTTCAATGTTTGTATATAATGGAAGTATATTCTGTGTATCTCTCTTTCAGGTTTCTGTGTGACTTCTGCTGCTCAGGAACCAATAGACAATAATTGTATTAGATCACTTACAAGCTGTCAAAGTTTTGATGTCCTGCCACTTTAAAGTTAAATTGAAATATGTTGTACAGACAACATTTCTGTCTCATGTGTAGTGGTGAAATCAAAATGGTAAAATTAGTTTTAGTTAGATTAGATTTCAGTCTTTCCCAGTCAAATTACATGTGTCTGTAATAGCTTCAATTTCAAGGTGAGATACGAGTTAATGTTTCCGTCTTAGAGGGAAATGATTTCGGGTTTGTTGTTAGTTTGGGGTTTTTTGTGACTCTTTTAATTGTAAACTGTTCACAAGACTGTGTTTCACTGAAGAAATGAATATTCATTTTTCAGGGGCAGATTTCCTCAAAAAGATTTAGAGTCACTCTTTCCTGGGATGAGCGCTGATTTCACAAGTGAAAACTTTTCTGCTGCCTGGTACCTGATTGAGAATCATTCGACAACAAGGTTTGTTGCTATCCTATAAGTGATTGTTTTAAATGCAAGTCACTGATGCAGTAGATGTGTCAGTGGTGGTTTGCATTTACAGCAATAGAACTGTAGTCACGATTGTCTCTGGTGTTTCTGCTTGGCTTGAAACTTGAATCAACCAGTTTGCTTAATGTGCTTCTGAGAAAGACCTTGTTTTTAACCAGACCTAATTTAGGGTGGGGAGGGGGGCGTTGTTTATCCCTGTCCCCCCATGTCAGATGGAAGCTCTTTCTTCAAACTTTAGGAATCAAAAAGTTAGCATGGCCTTGAGTGGAAACTCCAGGTGTTAAGTCATGAGTAGAGCCACAGGTTATGGGCACTGAACAGATGACTAAAACTGTTAGTATCAATTAGGTTGTAGTTAACACTTGTGGAAAATGCTGTAGTAGCAGAAGCTGGACTAGCAAGTAAGATCTTTGAGGTAAATCCCTTAAAATCTTGACAACTAAGATCTTAATTTAGAAATATAGTTCGTAATATGTATTTATATGAATGCATTATATTAATATATTTTTGCATGTATAACTGAGTTCCAAAACTTTTATCTGCTTGTGTTCAGATAATACTGGAAGCCATTTTTAATGGAGAAGATGAGCTTTTCTTGTTGTTTTCAGCCGGGTCTTCCAATTAGTATTTTAAAGGGAAATACCACTTTACAAATTGATTTAATTTTGTTTCCTACTGGTAGAAAAAGGTATGAGTTGCTTCTTGGTTTTGGGGGTGGGAGGATATTTGGGTTTTGGAGCTCCAGAAATAACCACTACTCTACTTGGGAAATACTTAAATTTCCTCTCAAAATGATAGTTCTTTAAGGAGCCAGAACAACAGCAAGAGAACATTATTACTTAATACTTGTATAGTGACAGCATCTTTTGAAATCAAGTAACTAAGAGGAGTTATTCCAAATTAATTCTGTCTGTCAGAATATGATAACTTCATGGATCATGAGGTTTTTTTTAAAAATGAGGGGATAATAAAGTAATAAAGAGCAAACAGCTTTTGATGTAGCTGTTCATAAAAAATTTTCTTGATGTTTGGCCCTTGAACTGTTGTCACTTTGTTGCTCATTCATGTTGGGCACCAGTGACACTGCCAAGAAAGGTCTAGAACAGATCACGAGTGGTTGCAGACAGATTGCAGCCTGGGGACATCAGTGGAGAATGTGGGAGCCTAGGTATTCCCTTTGTTTTACACATGAAGGGGAAAGCTTCAGGTGATAGGGATGCATCCTGTAGATTCACACATGGCTGTACCCCTGGTTTCAAAGGAAGCACTTTTTACTTCTGTAGCCAGATCCATGACTGAAGGACAAAGACTGCCAGTGAGAAATGGAACTCATTTGGAAAAGTGAGGTGGGAGCATCTTTGCCAGCAGGTTTGCACTTTGGTGACAAAAACTTCAAATTTGGTATATCAGGGGATGGCGATAACAGCCTGCAGCTAAATAAAGGGACAGAGTGCTGCCTGTGGGTTCAGTGATGGCGTTAAAAGTGTTGTAGGCAGATACAAAACTAGCTGGAAGTGTCTAACCTCAAGTGCCTTTATACACTCATATGCTGCCTGAGAAACAAGTCGGAGACAGAGCTCCATGTAGGGTTAGACAAATACACCACTGGAATAAAGTGGGATAGCTCATGTACCTAGTATTTTGTGATGGTCACCTGAAAAAGATATCCAGGAAAGAAGAGAGGGACTTGACCTTCATGTGAATAACAGCTGGAATAAATATATGATCCCTGTTATGGAGCAGGATGGTTGAGCTCTTTCTCAGGAGTCTGGAACGGGTGACATCGCAGTGGCATGAGGAAGTGAACAAAGTCTTAAGCAACTTGGGGAAGTTTCCAGAGGGCAGACCCTGGTCCTTGTACAAGACTTTAATGTCCTTCACATTTACAGGAGGGGCAGCAATCCCAGGAGGCTTGTGAGGAGTTCTGGGAATGAATTCTAACATAGCGGCAGTGTGGGGCCTTCAGGGGTGCTACTCTTCTAAATCTGATTCTTGCAGGCAAGGCAGGGGATGTGATAACCAATGGCAGCCGTGGCTGTAGCAATTGTGAACTAGTTGAATTCAAGACTCAAAGGGGTGTGGGAAAGGCAAGCAGGAGGAGTACACACCTGGGATTGGAAAGTAGTCATACAGAAGACAATCCAGTGTTTGTAACAGTTGACTGTCTAGTATAAATCATCTTCTGGGGTGATCGTCTTCAGCAGCAATGTGTTAGGTAAGATAAGGAGATAATTCTTCTGCTTGGCATTGTTAAAGCTGCAGCTGAAGTACTCTGCCCAGCTATGGCCACTGCAATAAGAAAGATGTGAGAGCTGAGCCACAAGCCCAGGAGTGTATAAATATCAGTGGCTACACAGCTTGAATGAGTTAGGTGCTTTTAGAAAAGAGAAAACATATTTAACACTTTGTCCAGTATCAGCTTAAGTACTTCATCCTTCTTGCTGAAAAAAATTCCATCGATTTGGGTCTTTGCAAGTTTGAAGTAATGATCTCCTCCATCCAGTGGAATAAAAAGTTTTAATTTGTATTTTCAAATGAATTCTGGAGTTTTTTGCATATTAGCTCTATTTATATTGGTTTATAAAATCCAAATCTTAGTGTTGAAGGTCCAAGACCAGTGTAAAACTCAACAGGAATAAATGCTCAAAGGGCAGGGTGAATCCAGGCATGTTTTGAATCTAATTATAAGTATCTCTTTAAGTAAAGAAGTAGCAAAACTGTTTTGGTTGGGGTTTTTTTTTTCTTTCCCATTTCAAAATGTGTAGTCTAAAAAATATTCTGGAATTGTATAAATATCTGTCCCGTATAATTTGTGCTGTTTTTCCAGAAACACAGCAATGGTTTAGTTCTTGTCCTCTACATAACCTTAGCTATCGGAAATGGTAAATGTGTGGTGCACTGACATTTTGGTTAGCTTATGTCTGTTTTTTCCTTGAAGGACATTCTTTTTAAGAAATCAGTATAACATCCTTTTTAGTAATTCTTTTAATCCTGGCAGTATCCTGACAAATATAAATAAACTATTTTGACACACTGTTAGATCATCAGATAACATAAAACAGTGCTTAAAAGGAGAACGGTACAGATTTTTATTACTTTGAAAATGCTGCTAGTAAGTACTTCTCATATGCCCAAGTGGACCAGTCCAGGTGATGAGTAATGTGATTTCTGTCCAGCAGATGGAAACAGAAAATTAGGCAAAATGTTGTGTCATCATCAGTATAAAAAGAGAAGTGCTTCTAAGTGCACTAGTGTTCTTTGTCTCCCAGCAGGTGGTGATAGCCTTCTCACTGCCTGGGCTAAACTTTGGTTTGTTCTCTTAATGTGCCTTTTTCTACCAGCTCTTTTTAAAATGGGCAGAATATTGATGGAATTGTCTTATGTCTTAATTCTCTACTTCATTGACCCCTCTCCTCACAGCAGCGTAGTGCAGTTTTTTGTTTAATTTTTTTGTACTGGGGAGATGGCTTTGGCCTGCAGGTAGGAGGAAAGACTTTAAGGTTGAAAATCATGTGCTGTATTTGTAGTTCTGAACTTGTTCATGGTGATGTTTTTATAATTTATCCAGTAATATAACTACTGAGATCATATTGATCATCATCAACAAAAAATAATTGTATACAATTAATGAAGGTTTATTCACAACATAAGACTTTTCAATTAATTGCAGGTGCTTGCAGAAAATAAAGATGAGAAATCAAATGTAAACTGGCAAAAATTGAGAAATACTAGGAATCTAAGATAAAAAGAAAGCTACCATACAAACAACGAGTTGGCAATTAATATTGCCCTATGAAGTGTCTTTCACAAATATTTCAGTAGATTGCATATAGAAACCGTACTTCCATAAAGCAGGAATCTGTTTAGCTTTTCTTTATTTTGCACTAATATGGTATTCAATTTTGAACTGTGTGTCCAAACCAACATAAAAATACTGAATGAATTCAGAAACAGAAGTGAGAAAGGGTTGTGAGTAAAGCTGCAGAGTTAAACAAATATCATTACTAAAGAGACTTCTAACATCTCAGTAGTTAATCTACGGTGTACTAAGTGTGGTGAATTGTACTGTCACTTATTTAATATAGTACAGACAGTTAAGTAAGAGCAATATTGCATGTTTAGAAGAAACTTCTTGACTAGTTTGTATTATAAAGAAATCACTTCCATCACAAGTGATAGCAGCCCTCCATTTAGGGTTGAAAGTAAAAAACCAAGATCTTTGGACTAAGAATAAGCTGTCATTATTGAAAAGCACACTCATTAGCAATTAATTGGCCCTTAATAGTTGTTCTGAAAGTAATTGGCTTTATTTTCCAAGTACTTTGTTCTGTTTATTCATTAGCTGACCTTATTGTTTGAACATCACTGAGGTTTTCTTGTTTGTTTTCAGTTTTGATCAGCTCAAAACGGCTGTTGTGAATTTGAAGAAACAAGCCAACAAGAAAAATGAAGGGAGTCTAGCTTATGTGAAAGGAGGTCTCAGCACATTTTTTGAAGCACAAGATGCTCTGTCAGGTAAAGATGCTTTGCACTTTCTAAGTACAGTGTAAAAGAAAAGACTTATGTGCATGTGTGGTTGAATTAAATACTAAAAATATTGTTTCTCTTCGCGGTCTGCACTAAAATCTGTGTTATGCTGGTCACAAGCTAGAACTGGCTAGCTGGTTGTTGTGGTGTATTTGCAAAAGATGTCACAAAATGTATCTCACAGGAATTGGAGGCATTTGATTAAATTGCTTAGACCACAAATGCAGGAAAGAGAAGGAGTGTTAAGCTGGAGATAATGTTAAGATGACTTGCAAACTGGAGCAACAGAAAAAAATTGATTTTCTGATGCCTTATTATTCAGTAGTCAGACGGTACTATTTACATGACTATTGAGTATACCTCTTACTTTGGGCAATCAGAGAGCCTTTCTGTTCTGCTTGCCTTTGGGAGAACGCAGCACACCAGTGAGATTGTCATAGTTGCCATTTTTATATATATATATTTATTGTATATAGACATACACAGACACTCTTAGAGCATGAAGTGTCTCTCAGGTCAAATCTCATTGTGGGCTGCTGTAGTCCTGTCTAGTGAGGCTCTGCTCTGGATAAGAAAGCAACAGTGCCCAGGAAACCATTCCCAACAGGTTTGTCATTTACCACTAGGCTGATTACCTATCCTGGTCATTGACCCCTTTGGCCAAAATATAGCCAGGTTCAATAACAGAAGTATTAAAGAATTGAGCAGAAAACCTGGAGAATGTGATGGTGTTCATAAGAAAATACATTAAGAAAAACCATTATTTGGCATTCTTTAACCCTTTTAAACTGAGTTTTTATTAAATGCTAGGAAAAATAATAGGCTATTTCCTTGTAATTCTTACACATCTTGAAAATATTGAAATCCTATTTTTTCTTAAATAGTTCAAAATCCCAAATAATCTGAAACATAATCCCAAATAAATATTGAAATGTGGCTTGTTTTTCGCAACCAAATCTGCTTTGCATATGGAATATCAAATACTCTAAAAGTCTGAGAGTTCTGTTTTCAAGAAGTTACTGCTATGGATACAGAGTAGTGCTAACAGCGTTACCTTATAAGATTATTTTTTGGATCAGCAAATATTTAGTAGGATTTTAAGAAACACAAGGCAAACCATAAATGTTGGGAGGTTTTAAAAAAGATGAGCACAACTGAGTAATCTTCTCTTGTTCCACCTCTTAGTATAGGCTTTTTGGCTTTGGAGACTGATGTGATAAATGAGGAGGTCAGCATGCAAGTAGAAATGTGAGAAATATTAATAAAATAATGGTAGGGAAAGCAACCTCATTTATTTTATTAACTACTAAAGTCTTTATTTAAAAAAAAATATAGTAGCTGTAATATTGTTTTTGCATCTTTTACCTTTATCAGTGTTATTTTTACCTAAAATCAGGTTTTATCAGTGCAGTCCTTTAGCTAAATTATGAACTTAAACTTGGCATGACTCAAGTGGTTCTTGATGTCACTTTTTGTCTGTAACCAAAATGGCTTGGTTTTGTCTTCCCCTCAGTGATCTCCCTTTAGTGCTCAAAAGGAAGCACACTTTCAGCTCATGTTCTTATACAGTGAATTGAAGTGCTAAAATGGAAGAATGGCCTTGATGCTGTTGTAAAAGAAAATTAGAGACTTAAAGCCTCAATGTCTTATAAATTCAAAACTGTAACACTGAAGTTCAAGGGCATCATCAATATAATATTTAGTTTTTAAATTCCGAATCCAGATTCTTAATGAGGATGAAGTACAGGTCACGGCTGCCTTCTGTAGTATTTCAATACACATTTCTCTGTTGAAAATTTGTATTCAATGCATGTGCAAAAGGGTTTTTGCTTGTTTTCAGTCAATAAACCCACTCTCATTGCTTATGAATTTCAGTTTTTCCTGCAGAAGTACTTATTTGCCCATTCTTCCTCCTTATGCAGGATATTTTTGAGAGAGTATAGCTGGCAAAATTGCATAACTTTTTAAAGACTTGGATTTGTGATGGGTGCAGTCAACTGTTAAATTGGCTATGGCTTACAGTAGTAAGAAGAAAAAAGGACTTCTTTGGTGCCATCATCTAGCACTCCTGCCAGATGTCAAAGCTTTTTCCAGAACGTTTGATTACTACAGTTTTCTCAAATGAAAGATGCTGAGAATTAAGAGTAAGCATTATTAGCGTTGTTCTAGAGAAAGAGCTCAGATGCAGATTTTGAAAAACCAACAACAAACCACCAAACAAAAACCCCCAAGCAAACAAGCCCCCTAGTAATTCTTCAGCATGCAGTTATGAAATTCAAGCTTTTTAACAGAAGAACATTAAATTAAAAATATCATCTGGCTAGACAGTGATTGTGCAAGATGATATGGTGACACTTTTCTGCCCTTACACATGTAAGGGTGAATTTTTGTGTCTTATTTTCTCCTTTAAAAAAGTGCAACTAGAATTTGTATGCATTTCAACAAAGCTATGTGAGGAATAGTTTATATTTGAAAGTTGAACAATTGTTTCAGCACAAACTCTTAGGGACATAGCCATTGTTCTGCAAACTTTTAATATTTGATGCTGAGCATACAACTGTCACAGATGAAAAGTGACTCAAGGGAAAACCCTTACTGAATACATTTTGTCTGTCGTCCAATATGATTTGAATTTTCTGAGTTAGTTTATTTTGGTTTAGATTTTTTTTTTTAATTCTATTCCTTTGAGAAGATTTCTAAAATCTAATTTATTTTCTGAAGATAAGGTTTTTTTGAGGACAAAAATTTAGACTCTCAATTCCCCTTCAGATATCTTAGAACACGTCTTTTAACCCCAGTGATTATGCTTCATAAACTGCAGGTCTGTTGCATTGTAGTTATAGAATGGAGCTTCTTGTGAGCAGTTATTTCTCTGAAGTCTCACTAAGTTAGTACAGGATAACTTTTCGTAGGAGGATCACATTAGGAGGTATAACACTTGCTTTTCCAGGTACTTCATACTCCTCTACATCCTTTTTTTTAACTCATAGACATTTAACAATGTTTGTTTCAAATATGTTACCTTGATTAAGGAAACACTGAATTACTAATTATTTTGCAGCTTTTTTTATTAGTTGGAACCAGTAAGTACAGTCTGATCTTAAGTGTACTGTCAGACTCCATTACACATTTAACTAAGTATTAATATTTTCATAAATAAGCAATGGAAAGCATAAAAAGCAGTCCTAAGATGTTTATTGTATTTTGTGATTTAGAGGCTGTTTACTAAGAAAATAAGATCTCAAATAGACCAGAACCCATCCTTGTTTGGTTTAATTTCTGGGAAAATAGAATAGCCTTATCAGATCCCCATGTCTCTCTGCCTGTTAGCTTGGCTGACAGTTTGACAGTGACTCTGCAGAGGAGATGTTCAACAGGAAGTTTGTTTCATGGGCTGAAGGGAGCTGTAAACTGAGCTGCGGGGAGCAGGGTTTATCTCAACTTGACCCACTTGTCAGCATCAGAAAGTTCAGCTGGTTCATTTCCTGTAATTCTAATTGCAACCTAGAAAGTAGCATTCCTGAAAGGGTGGCTGTTTATATGTTTGTAGTTAAGGCGTATTTTATCATCATTATCAAATCAGGTCCCACACAGAAGTCATTGGAAAGTTAGCAAGTTGATTTTCTTTCAGTATATTTTTTTCCAAAATGCTCTTTGCAATGAACCTAAGGCTGCAGTTTCTTCTTATTTAAATGAAAGGAAAAAAAAAGACTACTTCAGTCACTCACTTACACAAAAGCGTGTAAGTGTGACATCTCTGTTGGCAGGTAAAGAAGATGCTGTGATGTCTTTAAAACACAGATATCGTGAACAAATTTGAGGTTTAGATTTGGCTCTCTAGTTCACCATGGCAACAGTTTTTTTGCAGTTACAACTAAAACACATTCTACGTGATTTTCAGGAAGAAATCTGTACAAAAGAAGCACTGCTGGCTTTTAGAGCACTGTTCCTTTTTTCCCTTTCCCACTCCTGTTCAGATATGTGGCCTGTAGGAATACCTGCATGATAGGGACCTTGGACTATAGTTGCCCTTTTGTCTACTACCTTTCTTGATACATAAGCTAGGATAGTGTGGCTGAAATTACCTGGCTGAAATGATCCTAATCTGTTCAATGCCTGTTTTTTTCATTTGGTTTTGGTTTTTTTCTTCCTATAGACTATTTTTACAGTTCATCCCCTAAGGCTTATTCTAGAATGAGCATGTTAGTGATCCAGGATTGGATTCAGGCTGAATAAGTCTGTGCTGCTGCCATTATGTCTGTTAAATTCATTTTCTCTGAAAGTAAAACAAAAAATACCACCTGAGCTATATTCAATTCTGAGTCAGACTGGGAATTTGAGAAGCTAAAAACTGGTGCTTGTCTGTCATAAATGTGTCCCTTCACTTCTGACTTTCAAGGAGTTTTGTTACATTTGAATTTAAAGAGATTATGGAGAGCCAACCCAATTTTTCGTTAGTGATTCTGTTTGCAAGCTAAATTGATGATTGATTTTGAAATGGCTTTTTTTTTGTCCAATTAAATGCTAGTGCATGACTGTTTTTGCTTGGTAGCGTGGTTTTTGGATGGTGTACCACGTTTTGCTGTTGTCACATCACTGTTTTGTAACAAATCTAATTCACACTTTTGCTTTACTTCACTGGTGTGTATGATTTCAAATAGTAGGGATTTTTGTTAAACATATGGATTTGGGTAAATCACATTCAAATATGTGATTGCTACCTAAATGTTGTGCAGGTGACTTGAAATGTCTGGAATAGCTCTGTATCTAATCCTCTGTGTGGTGTGTGTCTATATGTAGCTTCTTCGTCAGTTTTTGCTTTAGAGATGTGAGCTAATTTCTAGCAGAATTTCTCCAAAGGGATGCAGTTTTGGCAGCTTATAGTTACTGTGTGGCTGTCACATTTTATGAACTTCTTTTTTTTTCAGGTAAGTTAACTTTTTTGTTTGAATTTGAAAAATAGTAAAGCATGTAGAAAGAGAAATAAATTTTGCAATTGTAATTTTCAAGCAGCAAGTTCTGCAATTGATTGCAAGTGTGCAAAAGAGTTACCTATGACTAAATTTGACCCAGACTTATCCTGCAAGCCATAAAACCACCTTAATTTCATGCTACATAATTGCATTTTGATTTCCATACCACCTTTTAAATGCAACATTTAAAAGCTGCTTTTATTTTTACTATTACCTTTCACAGATGCAGAAAGTTAGCGCCAGTAAAGAGAGAACAGCATGTTCTGTACTCTTTAATTCTGAAGTGTTCTGGCAAAGGCTTGGGTCCAGTCCTGGAATTTTTAGTGCATCCATAGGCAGAATAATAAGCCACATTTTCTTGTCTATTTCCAAGACATTTGCCCAGAGATAACAGACTTGCTTTAATATAAGCCCATGTGAGAGCAAGTTGTCTGGTCTCACAATGTTTTTAGACTAAAATTTTTGGGGTTTATATATCAATAAAGCCTCTATTCCTAGCACTGTGCTTTAATTAGCTTAAATTATCATGTTAAGGCTGTCCATTTTCTTTGATTTTTGCCACTGTGTTGGGTAAACAAGCTTGAAGAACTAAATGCTAGAGAAA
This sequence comes from Struthidea cinerea, assembly GCA_013397865.1. NCBI lineage: Eukaryota > Metazoa > Chordata > Aves > Passeriformes > Corcoracidae > Struthidea > Struthidea cinerea. Next base: position 241,117 of record VZTI01003658.1, on the reverse strand, counting down.
CAAAACACAAAAAGGCAACTTCAGACAATACTGCATTTAGTTCAGTATTTTGTCATTTTTGCTAGGATTAATAATGTTAACCAAAACAAAGCCAAGTTTGCTATGCCAGTACAAAAATATCTAGAATTCTCAAGGGGCACTGCAGGAATGACCAAACCAAACTAGACTTAGTGCTATTAACTAATGGCCGTAGGAAACAAACAACTTTTTTTTTTTTTTAGGTTTTCATAGAGTAATGTATTAAGAGCTCTGTCCATGACATGCTTTCCTCTTTATATACAGCTGTGCAATCCTGTTGAATCCATTCAGAACAGTTTTTACCTTACATAGGGATACTGTCCCCATTAATAACCTTCTTGTATTTTGCTGAAATTACAAAATATCGTTAATCTTCCAATAAAGGAAACCAAAGGCATTTTTATTCATGCATTGGACATGAATCCTGGCAGTGTGCTAACATGTGTTCTTCATTCCTCCATTACTGTTCTCTGGTGCCAGGTTCTTACAGTTACCACATCAGATCTTCAGAAATACTTTGCTGAGTCGGCCTTGCCCTTTTTGTATTTTTTTCCTTCCTGTTTTCTGCATCTGACTAAAAGGATGTGATTTATTTCAGGTACTTTTTTTCTTTAACCACATTTCTTTGAAAATGAATGAGATTTTGAGATAAGCCAATGCATTTCTAGCCATCTTTTAGTCAGAAAATGGTAGAAAATGTGCGTCTGTGTTGCTTTGAGCTGAGTAAGGCTGAGGAACTTTTGAGAATGCCACTCTTCGTGCCTATCTCAAAATATGTTTTAAAAATATCTAATGAGGAAATCAAGTATGAGATTTGCAAGTCAAGCAAAAGCTGCATGATCCTGGCAAGTATGGTTTAATTGACTAGATTTATGATTTCCATCAGTCTAACAAAAAATTCCATATGCTTTCTTAGATTAAATAAAATTGTTTTCAAGACAAGTAGCAATGATTAATTGCAGTTTATTTTACTACAAGGCCTGTATTATGGCTTATTTACGATATTGAACTTTGCCTGTGTTCTGGTGTATTTAGTCGCAGCCTAGAGGTTGTGAGTTTTGAACTTAGTTTCTTCACTATTACTAATCAGTATCTGCCTGCAGCTGTGAAGTTTGCAAGTCTTTAAATATTTTGACTTAGCTGGGAAACGTGAACACTTACTGGCAAAGATGATACAAAATACAGTTGATTATCTGGCCTTAGTTGAAGCATCTAGACCTAGCCTTTGCTCATTTTTATTTATTGCATGCTTCTTACAGTAAAGCTCCAAAAAATGAGGAACAGATTCTGCTGGGTTTCCAGCTCTTTTTCCAACTTGTGTAGTTTGTGTCAGGTAAATCCAGGGTAACTGGCAGTTTGAGAAAAATCCCATCCATCCTTTACTCCAAGCATTCAAAGACCTTAAATTTTGTCCTTACTCTTCTTATTGCAGCCAGTGATGAGTTGAGGGTAAGAAGTTGCATTTGAAAGTAATCTTAAATACTGGTAGTGTGGGAAGAGCAGGATGGCTTTCCACCTTCCCTTGACCATATGCTCCTTTCTCTTTCCTTATACTGCAGTGCTGCATCTGGGGCAAGGTTTAGACAAGCTCACTGATCAGTAAAGAAACATTTCTTCCTTAGTGAGTTAGTTTTCCACCGAATCGTCTCATTTCAGCTGCCCTGCAGCTGTGTGATTGCTAGATCCAGCAAAAGGAAGCACGTGGGTGCAGGAGAACAGGGATTGTCCCAAACAGTATCATCCCACTGTTAGATGGGCTTAGTACTTTAGTAGAAAAAAATTACTTGAGTATGTCTAGATTCCTTCCAAACAGATGAGGTCTACAGACATTTTTCTTGACTGCATATAATTTTGCTTGTCTAAACTTCTAACTCCAGGACTTTTTATCTGGTCCCCATGGAAGGGAGATACACTTAGCTTTTTCGAAATCATTTGATGCAAACAAAGTAAGCTCAGACTTTATTAGAAAGCATTTTTTGTAACATTTTTCGTTATGAAAGCTTAAGACTTTTTTATTCTTTAGTAACTCAGCCTTGGAACACAATGAATGTACCTATTGCTAAATCTGAATATAATGTGTAAAAATAGCTTCAGTATACAAAGTAGCTTAAACATCAAGAAGAAAATATAGCAAATGTATTGTCCATACAGAGTGTAATTTAAGTAGGTTTAGACTTTACAGAATGTCCTAAAATACCTTATTTCAGACAATGGTTCAAAAATGCCTTTTGGTTTGCACTCCTAGTTACATATGCTTAATATGCCTTTATCTGTACTCTGCAGTGCTTTCCACCTTTCTGAAATTTAATACCTTGGGATTTTTTTTGGTTTTTTGCCCCACTGACACATTTTTCTCTGTCTGAATATGCATTATGAATTGATTTAGTGGGACCATTCTTCCTGGGTTTCCAACATCAAAACTTTCAAACTAAGATTCTTGAATACTTTATTCCAGGTTACTATGCACAAAAGCTACCAGTGTGAAAAAAAAAAATTTTCTGCCTTCTAAAAGGAAGAGGTAGGAATAGTATATTGCTATTGTATGTTCTTTTCTGAACAAGATGACAAAGAGAAGTTCTTTAGAGAAGATGTATTTTAGCTTTCAGCAACTAGTTAAAGATCATAATAAAATTTCTAAATAAGCTGCCTTCATAATAAGAAGCTACATTTCAAGACTTTTTGAAAGTTTTAACATGGTAAATAATGCTCTTTCAAAACTTATGTACAAAAAGGAATTCCTCATCATGTTTTACCTTCTGTTGCTAATATATATGCTTTGACAGGGGTTTAGGTATTATTGGTCACTTTTGGAATGCTTAGGTGTGCCCCCTTCAGAAGCTACGTGATATTGAATTGGTCAGCAATTAATGGTCTGTACTTAATGGCTCCAAAATGCTGAATTTTAAAAATGTCTGAGGTAGTATGTAACTCAGATTTTTGTCCATATCTATTTTAGAAGTATCTTTCCAAAAGTATGTTTCATAGAGTGATTTCAAAATATGTAAATTAAAATCATTACAATATGATGTGTTTTCAATAGTACTTGCAACGTTTGGCTTTAAGATGTCTGTTTATGTTGTGGTTGCTGTTGTGCTGAACTTGCTTTTCAGTATGTAACATTAATTGCACTGCAGTAATTGGCTGCCTGTGTCTGAAACTGATATATAGAAATGGAATAATGTTACCAGCGTCACTACTGGTTTTGCTCTAAAATTTTAGACTATTCTTGTTGGTAAGTTCTGTCCACATTGTACGCAAAATATGTGTAACAGTTAACACACCATCTTTTAAGATAGACCTCTGTCCTTAAAATATGCAAGAATCTGTTAGTTTTAGTTCATTTCATTTAAGGCTTGATTGTCTTAAGAAATATGGTGTCCTAATTATATTTTTTTCCCTCCTCTGATGACTTCAAGAACAAAAATAGAGCTGCTCTTGTATTTTCAAGGAAGCGAAGCTTCCTGTAATTCTTTGTGTGGGATCAAGGGATTGAAGGGTCAACTTTAGATGTTTGAGAATAATGTCATTTTCTTTCTTTTTTTTTTTTTTTTTTTTATTTTACAAATTGGCTTTGTTCACCTAT
>VZTI01003658.1:87761-237509 GCA_013397865.1 Struthidea cinerea | reverse complement strand
TTTTTTTTTTTTTTTTTTTTTTTTTTTTAAATTACACACTGGCATTATTCACCTATCACCTCTATCTCTTCCCAATGAAAATTTCTCCTTTGAGAGAGGCTGGAGACTATAAAGGGCCATCCTGTTTCAGAATAGCCACCCTCACTCACTCCTTGCAGTAGGACTGAGGCCACGGGGCTGCCTTTCCTAAAGGTAGTTCCTGTCCTTGTTTGCTTGCTAGCTTGCATCTACATGGCATGGGCTAGTAGGCACTGTAGAGGAAACCGGTTGGCAATGGCATCTCTGTGTGCATGGTATGTGCGGTTTATGGCAATATTTCAGACCTAGTTCAAGTCTCACCCAGTGGGCTGAATTCCAGATACCCCTTTCAGCACATCAGGTGTAGTCTTGGAGTGCTTCTTCTAATGTTGTTTCACATTAAAAGAATCCTCCTTGAGGAGCTCAGGTTGCTCTGCCGTACAAACCAGAGCAAGATAAGCTGTGACAATTGAAAGGCTGGTTTCAGAACTGTATCTGTGTTTTGAACTAAAATATATCATTACTTGCTTTTTTCAAAGCACCAGGTATTGCTGTTTTCAAGGGTAGGTAGCTTAGCTTCACTCCTGAAGAAGCTTCACTCTCTCACACTGAGAACCAGCAGAAAGCAGTAGGATGTTTTTTAAAGCCTCAAGTTTATCTAAAGCAATAGGAGCTGATGGCTATTTGATAGAGCAGATTTTACACATTAGCAGATTAAAAATTTGAAAGGAAAATCGTATTTTATATGTGCTGCAAATATACAGGAATAATACCTTAAAAAAAAAGAGAAATACTGGTTTGTGCTGGTTGTGCTGAACAGTACAAGAGGGAAGGAGGGCTGCGTGAGAGAGGGGAAGTAGAAGAGAGCACTATCTACACTCCATTCACTGTTCATATTGTGAGTGAGACAGTGTCATCAGGCTGTGCTGTTAAATCTCCCACTCCCTGAAAAAGAAATCAGAGTAAATCAGTGTAAAAGAACAAATTAGTGCTGATACTAGGCATTTCCACATCCATTATTAATACCACACAGAAATAAGAATTTGGGATTTTGGCATTTTAGGACAGGAGAAAAATAGCATCTTAAAAAAAAAAATAAAGCAACCTCCCCTCTGTTTTCCTGTTGTTTTGAGCAAAATTACACAGAAACATCATGATAATGGTTGATGCTCCAAGAAACTCTTAAACGGTATTTTAGGAGTGCCTTTTTATAGATTAAAAGAAGTGATGGGGAAATGTTCTAGCACTTGATTTTGGGATCATCCAAATTCCCAGTGACTTTCTACCCTTTAATTATTGGTAATTTCTTTTTGGTGACATCTGTGACTTATCAAGCAGAAGTATTATGTGTTTAAATGGTACTTTTCAAAATACAAATTTTAATTAATACCTGTTCAAGATGGCTAATTTTGATTATACCAGCTAATAGATTATTCTGTCCACATGTTTGTGGGTTGTTTTCCTTAAGCATTACTGTCTTGTTCAAGAAGATAAAGGAAGTCTATGTCAAAGTAATGGTTAAAATTCTGCAGTCTCTGGCTCTAAGCCCTGTCCTCCACTAGACTCTGCTGCCATGAAGCATGTTTGTATTTTTTTGTGTCTAAAAAGAAAAATAACACTTTATTTTTAATTTTAAAAATGTTTAAAAGTGTCACTTTGATGTAATGTGTTCCCACCTATTAAAATGTTCTGCATTTTAACTAGACACTTTATTCCAGCAATCCATCAAAAACTGGAAGCGGATGGAACGGAAAAAGTAGAAGGATCCATGACGCAAAAACTGGAGAATGTACTGAACAGTAAGTTTTGTCCTTCCAGCAGCAACTATTTATGGACTTTGGACTTTCTAACAGGCTTTAATATTTTCCTAGGAATATTGTAGAAAGTAGAAAAGAGTACAGTCTCTTGGGCCCTTCCCTGTTTGGTGATAGTGGTTCCAGGGTGTGATAATGCATCTTTTGAAATAAGTAGCAGTGTTTGCCGTGACTTTTGGCAGTGTTTGTGATAACAAAGCAAATAAATATCAAAATGAAGATGTTCTAAAGTATTTACCTTAGATTAATTTTGGTGGCATCTCAATGTTGAGTGGACAAGGAAAACAGAAGAAATATAGGGATAGAGAGAACTGTAGAAGGATGAGCTGAGCTAATTACCAGGATTGTAAGACGTTCAAGTAAAAGCAGAAAAAAACCAATTATAAGTTGTTTGCAATAACAAGGTCTATTGACAGGATCTTTTTCACTTAATGTGCTGGCATTTAGACTATTTGACATGAGCATTCTTACTAGAAACCTTGAAAAGCTGTCAGTACTTTGTTTTCTCTTTCTCTGTATTAGCTGTAAGGTTGCATTGAGAGAGGTGGTTTGAATTTGCTGCAGTTCGGTATGTGTTTCATCAGATCAAAAAAGTTACTCTTTTTCCTTTTTTCTTTTTTTTATCTATTTTTTTTTTTAAATTCTGGGACTTCTGCCAAGATAATTTTACTTTGTTTCATTGTGATTTTTTTCACAGAGGAAGGGATGTTTCCCTTAGTGCTGTATCAATAAGCAGGAATGACATGCAGATAGCTGACTCAGTGTTGGAAAGTCGAAGTGTGTGTTATGAAATCAAGAAAGTGACATGGAAGTTCACTGTTTTTCTTGTCTTCTATGAAGAAAGCAGTGACTGTATGTGTGTTTGTGTGGGGAGCACGAAGAAACCGGGGGGTTTTGTGAACAGCTCTAGCTCTTTTCAGTAGGGATTCGTTAATGCTCGCAGTAAAGGTGTAGTTTGAACATTGTTATTCCCTCATCTTGATGCCTGAAATGAAAGAAAACAAACTGCCAAAAAATTTAAAAATCACCAAAAAACACCACATAAAACCTCACACCTCTATATAAAGACTATAGTGTGTGTCTATGTGTGCAGAATATTTGGTACATCTAGGGTAGGAGAAAAAGAAGCATTTGCTGAAATTTTCCAGTGCAATCCTCAGTGCTTTGTATTTATGTCATGTCATGCACCAAGCACAGATTCCTTGGAGAGCACTTTCCCTTGTACTAAATCGTGTGACAGATTTTAAATAAAAAAGCAAAAATTTAGGTCTGTGATATTTTCCTGTATACACTAATATAAGACAAATTTACCTATAATATATAATTACTGTTTCATTTGATGAATGGTGGCTGAACTCCGTATGTAGACAATGCAAACTGTCTTTTTCAAGCTGTATCTGTAAAGGAACTTGTGCCAGACACTTCAGAGTGATTTTAATTTTGGCTCTGCTATGAAAAGAATTGGCTGCTTTTCCTCACGATGCTTTGCAAGTCATGATGGGTGGGAGGCAGGGAAGTAGGAATACAAGGATTTAAAAGAGTAAATAATATTATGCAAAGTAGTTTAGGATCAAAGCTTTTTTTCTTGTCTGACCATTGAAAAGCTTCCATAATCCATGAGTAACAAGGACTGCTTTCAAAAATTACTTCAATTCTTTAGTTGAATTTTGAATTTTACGGACTGTAGGTGCATGTTTTGAGAGACAGCTGCTGTTGTGTGAGCTTGGTTACAAACCCTTAACAATGAGGATGTTTTCCGCAGCATCCAAATGTATGTTAGGAGGGTTCCAAATTATTGAATTGAAATGGCATGGGATAGTAGAAGAACAGTTTGGTGTTTTAGCTGGAATTATAGATGCTTGGAGTTTTTGCTAAATTTAATTGCTAAACTAGCTGTTAAATTTATATTATTAAAAACACACAGTGTCATATAATGAATTTAATGAAGAATTGTACATTAAAGGAGATCAATCAAATTCCTTTATGTAGTGTTTTTGTCAGGCTCTATGACAGACAACTGTTGGATAACTAGAGATTTATTTTGAAGTAAAAAATTTCACGCACTGTAGATGAATCATCCGTTCTGAAAACATAGTTAGTCAATATAAGAACTGAAACTTTTTCCATGGATGGTTCATCAGTAATCAAGAGATAAAGATTGGTATTGTAGAAAGGATTTGGAGAGATGAGGAGGGAAGAAATGTTACAATATTTTAATTCTAAAAAGATAGACCTGTTTTGCATGAAGTATTGGATTTCATTAAGATGTTAATAAGTAATTTGATATATTTCAATTTCTTATAAAACAGAAAAAGTACCCTTAGAAAAAAAAATAGAATCATTTACCTGAATTGAAGATTTGTACAGCAAATTAGTTCATAAAGAGATGAAGATAGAAGTCACTGTGCTCCTCCTGCAGTTGTCAATTACCTTTTAAAAAAGGTTTGCATTGAATAAAAAAAAACTTCATGAATATAACTTCAGTTCCCAGGTGCAGCACATTGCTTCTGGGCTGTTAAAAGAATGGACAAGAAACATGAATTCAAACAAACAAAATGTTACTTACTAGAAGGATTTACAGAACAATCATTTCTTATAACCTTGAGAAAAGTCATACTTTAACAGTGATCTGTATTTAAATGTCCAGCTAACTGTTTTCACTGTGCATTTCTCCTTAATGGATTAAAGTATTCTATGCTGAATAGTATGTGGTGGAAATAGATGTCCTGACAAAACTTTTTTTACATCAAGGCTTCAAAATTTCAACAAAGTTTAAACATTATTTAGATATAACAATTATTTTACAAAGACTACTTTTAACATGAGCAGGCCACCCACAGTGTTGACTAGAGAAAATGGCATGCAAGCCACCCAGCGAGACTGATGTAATTTTTTTCATCTTTGCTTAAAGTATAGTCACTAGACCAGATAATGTAGAAACTTCTACACGCAATGATCAAAAAGGCTAAAACAGTTCCACTTTTTTTTTTCTTTTTTTCTGGTTAATTAAAAGTAAGTCATAAGTTGAAAAACGCAAATTTTCACATGCAGTGTAAGTCTTCTCTACTATAAATGAAATTTTATTGTTCTGTGTCAGAAAACAATCTTTATTAGAAGGCAGAATGCTTTTTAGTTTGGATAGAAAAAGTTTTAGGGCTATATTTAATGTGTTTATTGAAGAGTATTCGTAGATGGTATAGAAACTTAAATACATGAAATTGTTGACCAAGGCGTCATCCTGTGTGTGTGAAGCCAGTAAGACTTTTAATGCAGTGTGAAGACAACTTGTATTCATTCTGTTACAGCGACCAACTAGTTTGACTTTTTTAGTCATGACACTGTCTTTGCCTTAACCCTTGGTACTTTCAAGTGACTCATATATTGTTAATAATTTTTAAAACTTGACTTGAAAACATGTAAAAAATGTTTGCAAAACCCAGTGATAACTTTAGAAGCTCTGACATTAATTACCAAAATGAAATTATACTTTTTTTAAAAAATAAAACTTTCTATGACTTTTTCTGTATCCTGAGATGCATAATTTGGTTGTAAAATGTACATCTGGAGCCAAAGCAAACTATAAAATATCTGCAGCAAAGCTAAGCATTTGAAATAGGAAAGAGTGATTGTTTTTAATCGCACAGGGGTCTTACCACATTAAAATGCTAAGTGGTTCACTTTGAAATAGAATTTCAGCAGTTGTAAAACGTTAACACAGTTGAATAAAAAAGTATTAAAATCAGCAATAATTACTCATTTGCTCTAAAAAAACCTTGAATAAGTCATTAAAATAAAGAAAATCTGTTTGTGATTTCAACTGATTACTTACTCTTTCTTACTGTCACCCTTTCTGAAATAGGAGCCAGTAACACTGCAGATACCTTGTTCCAAGAAGTGCTGGGTCGCAAGGACAAAGCTGATTCAACGAGAAATGCGCTTAATGTTCTTCAGCGCTTTAAATTTCTTTTCAATCTTCCTTTAAATATTGAAAGAAATATCCAGAAGGTATAATCCTTTAAAAATAATTTTCTGTTTGCTGAAAGTAGCCTGTTGACATTAGTTTTTTTCTTAACAAATGTAAATGCTTGGTTTTGTTTTTAAGGGCGATTATGATGTGGTTATTAATGACTACGAAAAAGCCAAGTCCCTTTTTGGAAAGACAGAGGTTCAAGTGTTCAAAAAATGTAAGATATGGGCTCTATTATTTAATGGTTTTGGGTTTTTTTTAACTTAAAAGCTAAAATGCACATAGGAGACCAAAGAGCTTTATGTGGGTTTGATACAGATTTTCATCCATACAAATTATGGATTTATAGGAGCCAATTATTCTAGGCAATATTTCTGGCAGGTTTTCTGAGTGAGGTATATACTACAAAATGTGAAATCACAGCCAATTTTATTTATTTATTCAGTCTTGGTATTACTGGACATAAAGAATACAGTAATTAAAATGTGACTTTGGGTATCTTTCTCACATATTGTTGGAAAGGCTTGAAAGTCTAATTCTCTGCTTTTGTAAAACTGTCATGTATAATATTTTCAGATGTGGCTTGTTATAAAATGGTTTATATTGATTTCCACATTAACTCCAGAAGTGTCTGATACCCTAGAAAAATAACATAATTTTTAGTTCATAACACTGCTGAGGGACACATTGGATTTATTCTACTCCCTATTCCTAGATTATGCTGAAGTTGAAACCAGAATTGAAGCTTTACGAGAACTTTTGTTGGATAAGCTCCTTGAAACTCCATCAACCTTGCATGATCAGAAACGTTATATAAGGTAATCATTTGACTAGTGCCTTCATCAGACATATGGTGTTAGATGTGTATTTAAATGTTTCCTAAATAGGGTAGTGACTAGTTTTACTGTGGTTTAAATGGTGATTTTAAAGCTGTATTTTGAGACTTTATGATTATATAAATAATGGCAATGGAATGGTACTGGATTGTTTATTGAATGACTGAAAAACAGTTCTTGACTGAGAACAATTTAATGAACCATAATTGAGATTAGAATTTAATTTTTTTAGATCTTTAAGGCATTCTGTTGCTTTCTCTAAGCTGACATATTGCAAGCTATGTTTGAAATGATCACTCCTACTTTGCATACCTCAAAATAGATTCCTTATTAACTTGTCTTACACTTCAGCTTGACTTGATGTTGAAATGGAATCGTCCTGAGTCAGATAACAGGGAGGTTTTAATCCAGACTGTTCTGTTGTTTGAAGGTGGAATTGGCTCTTTTACTGCTCAGGCTAAACAATGTAGTTCCTTTGTATTTCGCAAACATGAACCAGTTCCCCAGTTTTCATTAACATTTATAGATTTGCTGTTTTTCACAAAGCTAGTGTCTGCTGTAGGGCTACTGAGACGAGTTGATGCAGACTTTAACCTTTCAGACCTTGGTGCGAAATTTTAGAGTGCTCTGGAATATTTGATGGCTTTATTTTAAAAGCTTTTGAGGTTTGGATGCTACTAGGGCTCCTAGTATGTCTTGACGATCTCAGTGTTTTTATCAGCTATCTTAAAAGAAGCAGACCAAATAAAAATTCAGACACCTGCACGAGGTCTTGAGTGTTTTGTGTGTGCACCAGGCCCAGCCGCACAGGCCCAAGGTCGTAGGTCCCTTTGCATCATGTGAGTTTATGAGTACAGTGACTTGTGTGCATTAATGCAGAGTGCTTCTCATTCTTCTGGATGGTACATAAATATTGCGTATTACTTGGAATTGGTTTTTAAGATGAGTAGTTAAGCATTTTGTGTCTGTGAAGGCAGCACTGGCTATTCCTTTACTCTGCAACACTTGAAAATTTAAAAGAGCAGCTGCTTAACCTTAGCCAGGTCATACGACCTTTTCTAAGGATTCTTTGAAAGACTCATAGTTGTACATGTGCTTGATTCTGGTTGAGTTTTGTTTGGGGGTTTTTGTGGGTTTTTTTGGTTGACTGCGTTTTATTGTTTCTTGGTCGGGTTTTTGGGGTTGGCTGTTTTGGTTGGTTGTTTTTAAGGTGGTTTTTTTCCTAGCCCCTTACCTTGAACTGTTGAATCTTTAAAAATAGCCCAGCCTATGTTAAAGCAGACTGTGTTAATGTAACCAAATGTATTCCACATGTAGAAAGTATAATGAAGAAGAGCAGGGAGTGGATGAATGTGGAATAATTTAGTTCTAATGAATCAACAGAATCCCAGCCTACAAAATTGTTAAATAAGTTTCACTACTCTAAATATACATGGTTATATTACAGTCAGTTTTCTGAAGGCTAGGTATGAAGTAAATGTTCTTCAGAGGACTTCAGCAAAAATGAAATTAACAAAATCCAAATTGTAAAATAGCTTGCATAAACCCTGCTATTTTTATGAGTGATTTTTCTTCCTTGATACATTTGTTTTGTATGTCTCTGAAGTTGAAGGCTGACCAAGACCTAAAATACAGGCGTTTTCTCCTTTGGATATTTAATGTTTATAATTAGGCTTCAATTCATATTTTCCTCTCATTTTATTGGGGCATTTACACTGTTAATTATTTTATACTGTTCAGAAATAGTTTACCATAGCACTTAGCAGCCAAGTAGATGTATGTATTTCAAGACCAGTGGTAATTTTTTTTTAGTTTTGTGTCTAAGAAAAGACTAAAGTCCCCCATAACGCTGAGAAGGACTTGAGCTCATAATTTATAAATGTCACCCTGTCAAAATGGTTAGTTGTGTAATTTTCTTGTCCATCCAACCAATCCTACTTTGACAGTTTATTTTTTGTTCAAGTGCTGCAGACGTTTGTCAAAGAAGACAGAATTCAGCAGAGTCCTAATTAACATTAGGTATTATTGTAGTAAAACAGCTTTTGTGAGCGAGTTAAACATTCCCTGCACTGCTTAAGATAATGTATCAGTATAGTTCACCTTAAGCATCTTGAATTTTTTAATCCATCCTGAGTCTCATTAATGCAGAATATAACAGAGTGCCTTGAACAGTAGAGCAGCTACCACTTTTTGAACATACCCTTTTGAAAGTACTGTTGTCAGACAGTCTTGGATGCCGTACATGAGACTACATTCCTTTTGTGTTCTCTTCGAAATCACAACAGCTGGCTTCTAATACTCCTCTCTCCCTAAAGACAGTGTTTTGCTTCTGCAAATTAGACGCCCCAATCCTTTTTTTCCTCTCCCCCCTCTTTTTTTTCAGACACTGTATGCACAAAAAACCACCAGACCAAAACAAACAAACAAACAAACAACCCTGGAGCTTGGTTTACGTATGTTTGTGCGTGCATGTGCTAAAATTAATGAACTGCCAGAAATTAATTCCTTCTGTAATTGCTTGTTAATATTACATGATGATACAATCAGGACATATACAGTAGGAAGAAAAATACCGTATTTTATGTGCTTGAGATGCCACTGGTTCCACTCAAATCTGAAGCACTAAACTGCAACCTTGCAGATAAAGAGTTTGGTTTCCTGCATACTTTACTAGAGGCACAACTGGAAATACATTAGTAAGTTATTAAAGATACATGTGGGTTTTTATTTCTGTAAAAATTTTTTGGTGGAATTTTGCCTCACTAATTGAAGAAGGGAGAATGCAAAACTTCTGTTTGCAGTGGATGTGAGTGTATCTTAATACCTATTCTTTAATTTTTAAAATTATGTGAAAAAAGAAAAGGTATTTCTTACTACCTCCTTGGTCTGTTTTAATGAGGCCTTCAGTGTGTCAAGCCAGAGCTCTGATTTTTGGACTGGATTTTACAGATATCTTTCTGATCTTCATGCACCTGGGGATCCAGCTTGGCAGTGCATTGGTGCTCAACATCAGTGGATTCTGCAGCTCATGCACAACTGTAAGGAGAGCTATGTTAAAGAACAAAAAGGCAAGGATACATTTTTATTTTACCTTTAGATATATATATGTATATGTATATTTGACCTTTAGGAATTTGGCATTGCCTTTTATTTGACAAGTTCTAGTGTACAGAGGATATTTTAGTTATTCCCCATCAATTTAGATAGCTTTTTACAAAGTTGAATACTGACTTACATTTTTTCTTTATTATAAAAACAAAACAGAAGTTGGAGTTTTCTTTTTGTTTAACATATAACTTTTAAGCTCTTTACATGGGAAAAGCATTAAGTTTCAATCATTTATCCATGGTTTACTGTCCTCTTGAAACATTTCTTTGAGGTCATACCAAGTTTGGACTGTTCTCTGAATCTGCCGGTTAGATTTTTTTTGTCTCAAGGTATTCTGTTAGTATATGGATACACAGGACACTGGGGCACAGTGGGACAATGCTTAATTCCTTGATATGTAGTGAGTGATATTATGAAGTCCTCTTGTTCTTTCTTTGTGTGCAGTTTCAAAATTCCGGTTGCACTGAATCTGCACAGACAAAGGGGATATTTAGGAAAAGTTATTATTAAGACCAATATGAGTACATAGTTGTATTCTGTCTTTGCCAACATTGCTCCTCAAAGAAAAGTATAGGTATTGCTTGCAGGTGTGGCAGCAACTTAGCTACAAATTAACGTGATCCTATCACATTAGCCTACATATAAAAAGCCTTCCAGTAGGTGGAAGGCAGCTGGCCTGACATTTCTAGTAGTAAAATCTGAAAACTGGATTTTCAAATTAGGAAACAGAAGCAGTGCCTTGTTTCTCAAGAAGTCTTAAATTTGCTGCCAGTTCTGAAATGAATAGGCATATTGGAATCTGGCATCCCTTGGCTTACAGGTAACTCCCATGTTTAGTGTTAGTGCATGCATATCCCAAGCCAAATAAGGTGTTTTATTCTGAGAAACCACAAAGGTTTTACTGAGTTGGAGCTGCTGCAGAAATGTGCTGTAAATTTTCTGCAGGAGGCTTTAACTCTCTGTTGCAGAGGTTGTGACATGAGGTATGGAGTTCACAGGGTGCATCAATTGTGACAGCGATGTCAGTAAGTTTTAGCTTAAAACTGTGCGCAGACCATCTTTGTTCCACTACACAGTGTGAAGTGCTGTGGAACCAGTTAGAATGCCAAATTGTCTTCCTGGCATCTTGGTCAAAATTCAGGGCATTTCCAAAACCTCCCCATCTTCTTTCCTTGTCAAAGCCCCTCATGAGACATCGCCACCAGCCTCACAACATTCAGTTACCAGGAGCAGAATTCACTTGTGAAAACAGCCATGGTTAATAATTCTAAGCTTCCTTCTTCTCTCACTTGCAAAATTTTGTATGGACATTTTCCAGTTTTTTAGCAAGAGACATAGAGGCATGAAGATACTTAGTGCTTGAAACTTTTTGTTTTAGTGGTGTGTGTAATTTTGATATGCAGGCTCCAGTGAATAACTGGAAAATGCATCTAAATTCCTAGATTTGTCTTGCAAAATCTGAACCTGTTTGGTATTTTTCTTGCAACAAAAAACTGCTTACCTCAGCCTTAATATCAAAGGGGCTGTTATAGTACAGCTTTGTTTGGCTCACAGAAGAATTTAAATAACTTGAATGCCCAGCAAATGCATGTGTTGGTAGTTAATATTTTGTGCATGTATGAAAGAAATGCTAACAACTCATTGAATTCCAATCATTTTCTTCCAGCCTTCTGTGTGATGTTCTATTGATTATAGTTTTTTGCACAGGTTTTAAAATACTCAAGAATCAATCCTAGCTGATTGAATTTCTCCCTTAGTATCTAGTAGGACAAAGGAAAGTTGCTAAGCATGGTTCTTGCTTTCCATAGATCTTTAATTTTGGCATACACCAGGTGGGAGACAGAAAAAAGAAAACTCAGAAGGATTGATTTTAACTGCCAGGTAGAACAATGCTGATTGTGATCAGAGACATGGCATGCATTTTAATTGCTTTAATAGGTATATGCTTTTCAAACAGGGAAAGTGTGGAGTTTTGCTCAGTTTGGTTATGCAGGACTCTGGGATCTAATCAACTTTAAAAAGTTAGAAATGTTATTTATATGTTCATAAATTCATAGGCTCTTTTTAAGATAAAATAATAATAAATTTTCAAACATTTAAGTCTTCCTCATAACACGTGCTCCAGAAAAAGATTTTTTTGTTTGTTTGTTTATCAAGCATTTGTAGGAAGAGATGGCTCATAAGACTGATATTCTAATAAAAAGGGCATGAAAGTTTTTCTAGGTTTCCACTGTTTCTAGCAGATGGCAGTCTTCATATTATGAATGCTGGAACAAGCAGACAGTAATTGTAGCTCCACCTTGAGCATACCAGCTATTTCTGGCTGTTCTTACCTTAGTTCTTTTGCCAACTGAATCTGTGGGTTCAAACTGATTGAGTCAAAACTTTTCAGCATAGTAAACTCGGTTAGCAGATTGTATCTATTTTTACATTTCTGCAAAATTTTTCACCTTTCAGCTGAGCTTGTGCCAAAGCATTTTGCTGCTATTTTATTAGTTTTGAAAGGAGAACTGTGCTCTGAGTCATTACACATGACTTTTACTACTTGAAATGGATTTGGAATTAGACAAAGTCTCTGCTTTTCTTACCTGAATAAGGTTGGGTTTCTTTAAACCATTAGACATTCTGGACAGGATTTTTGCAGCTGGTTGTCAAACTGCAAATATTCTCAAAGAATTTATTTGCTGGCCATGATGGATTCAGGAAGGGAAGGTTAACACTGCACTTACTTGCTAAACAAGCTAAAACATAATCCTAAGTGAATTCTAAGGAGAATTTACTCCAAATTTAGTCACTAGTGTAAGTCAACAGTATATTATATGGGATAAAATTGCTCCAGTTGTCTCCACACAACTAGAAGGCTGACCCATTAGTCATTATAACTGAAATAATTTCATTTTCTTGGATAGAAATAGCATCTTCTCCTATTGTCTGTAAGAGGCTGTGACTTATCCAGGCCAATAGTAATGGATGGCAGTCAGGAAAAATCCCCAATACTGACAAGAAGTAAGTCTAGTTTTCTACATCCTCTCTAGGGTCTTCACCTGATGATTGCCCTCTTGTTAACAGCTGCACTTCAAAGGGTCTCCAGATTGAAAGAGAAGAGTGAGCTAATTTAGATGCCGAGTTATTGGAAGGTGCTATCAGAAATTTGTGTATTAGAGATATATTTAAATACATGTTTGTTTTAGGTTGATAAAAAAGTATGTATTTTTGATCTAAGTATGAGTCCTTCAGTAGTATCACAAGAACTTTTTTTAAAAAACCTCTGGGCTTGTATATTACCAGAGATGAACTCCATTTTGTAAGAAATACTCAGCAATTGGAATGATGTCCCAGATGTGCAAAGTATAATTTAGTATCATAGCATGGTGCAGTCTCTGATGCAACCTGAAAGAAGAAACCATGGCAAGTTTACAGGACTGTAATGATCTTGGAGCTCTTTCTTTCAGGGGTCAGCAGAAGTCCTGTGTGTTTCCAATACTGTCTGTTTCCAGTTAATCCATCTTGTGTTAGTATTATTTCCAAAACCTAAAAGGGTATATCAAGCTGTGCTAAGCTCTGTCAAATAATTTGGCACTGTGACTTAAAAAGCTGATAACTGCCAACAGCAAATTGTTTAATTGAATCTTTCCTTTGGTTTTAATGGACATCAATCATAATACATGATTAATCTGATCATTAGTTAATTGGTTGCATTTATTTCAATGGGTACAAGTAGGACGGGGAATTCTCTCAACTCCTGTGCATGAAGTACTTCAAAGCAGCACTTAGGAGTGTGTTATTTTCCTTGAGGAATAACTCTGTATGTGTATGGATGTAGTGTTTCCCCTCAGTCTAAACAGCCCTGTTGGTTTGCTGATTAATCTTGCATTATGCAGATTAATGTTTCATTATGTGCTGAGATATGGCTATTGTTACTCACCCATCATTCCCTTTAGCCTGTCTATTTCTTGCTGTAGCAGACCCTCATTTATGAGGCAAAAAAAATGCAGGCATGTGATGCTCATATTATGAGAAACTGAATCCAAGCCCACATGTTTTAAGGAGTGAGTGAAACTGCAGATCAGAATTTCTCTTGCACAGAAGTATAAAGAGCCAGGACAAAGAGACCAAACAGCATAGCCAAAGTCATAGTGAGGCAGTACAAGGGATACCTGAATCTTGAAGTTCCCATGCTCCTGTCCTTGTATTAAGCCATTCTCCTGCTTCTCTGATGTTCAGATTCTTTCATTAAAGGTGCAGCTGTAGATGTGGGCTCCATGGCTGGAGCTCTAGCTCTGCTTATGAAGTAGTGCTTGTAAATATATGGATTTATTGCATTAAATAGAAAACTTAAAATGCTATCTGCCTTACTCATGGAATAGGCAGTTGTGCTCTTTTAGTGTTTTTGAAACTTTTTTTATGGTTATGAAGTTTTCCTGAAGCATAGATGAATTAGTGTTATCTATCTGGTCATATCCCACTGTTTTTGTCCACTGGGAAGACCTGAAGTAGGTAAAGCCAGTTTGCTGCTGTTACTTATTATGTAGATATGTTAAAAGAAGGAGATGCATGGGACAGAAAAAAATGGAATAAGAGTATTTTTCCAAGCCATGAATATAAAGGTTACCATGGAAGAACGTATGTTCACTCAAAACAGTATTTATTAGATCTCTAGTAAGAAATATTTGAATGGTAAACTGAATTGTGTTGGTATTTTATGCCTTGTATTGGCTGAAGCCCGAATTGCTGCTTTTGACCTTTGATCCTGTGATTTGTAGACATCTAGGGACTTTCAGTTCTGGTACCTGTATGCTAAATGGTTTCCTTCAGTCAAGATTTTACATATTTTTAAATTGTAACTATGCTTGGTAATTCCTCTATCATTAAGGCATAATTGTAGTTTTTCACTATGGTTTATGCTTCCCAGATTTGTTGGAGTGCAGGAATCACGGAGAACATAATGACATAAAATGACGTGAAAATAAATGTAAATAAATGAGGTTTAGTTTAAAATTTGCCTGAGGCACTGGGCAGATAGCCAAAAGGAGTTAAGCAATGGGATTCTTAATGCAAGTATCAGGGATAGAAGCTGTGGAGGTTAAGACTGTTTTCTGTGTGGCCAGGGGTTATTTGCTTAGACTTTAATAGTGGCTTAGTAGGTTTCATGATCCTTTGAACTAAAATGGGTAGGGACTCCCATCCAGTTATTGTCAAACTGACTGAGAAAGCCTTAATTCCTTAACAGGTTCTTGCGACCTTTGTGAAGTCTCACTTCTAGAAATTCTTATTGAAACTACTTTTGCCTATCTATACCTTTGATGGTGACTCTTTGAGCAACCTAAATCACTCATCTGTGATTTTGAGATATTGTGTAATAGTATTGAATAGTATTGCAAATAAGCTACCTGTTAATAGCTAACCTGTTTAGAAACTATAGCTGTAAATGAAAACACTGACATGGTCGTAGTGTGATCTTTCTGCTGCCCTTTGGCTTGCAAAATATGCAATATACAACCTATTAAAGTCCCAATGTGGAGCCAGCTCTCCAAACAGAAGCATGCTAGTACCGTCACTGTGGTATTTTTTAATTATTATTATTATTATTATTTTAGTTCTTAATGCTGGAAAAAGTATAATTTTTGCAGCACTGAGTATGACGCACAGCTCTCCAGATATTGTAAAAAGCTCTGCATGGTTTTTCTGTGCCAGAGTAACAGCAGCTGTACTTAGTGTGAAAGAGAGAAATGGATGCTTAGACCATGTTGCTCTTTCTTCTATGCCACACTGTGATTCTATTCACCTTGCAATGAATGATCCATCTTTGTTAGATCAGACAGGCCGGCAAGGCTTGTGTCAAAAGGGCCTTTTCAATTTGTTATCCTAGCAGCTGGTTCTCTTCCATTGCCTTTGCTTACTGTACATCTGGAAGAAGAATTCTTGCAGCTGGGAGCCATTTCATGTCTAAACCACATCCCCTGTCCGTAGCAGAAATACTCTTTTGACAGCAGATGTCAAGCAAACCCTTAATGGGTTATTAATTAAAAAAAAAGAAAAGTGAGAGAATAAAAACTGATCAGTACAAAAACTGATAGCAGATTCATTTTCCTCTTTTACTACCTGTGTTTGTAACTTAGCTGTAATTTAGAATTTCTGTTAGAATCCAGCATGTTCAGAAGTTCAGGGGGCATTCTTATTTTATATAATAATTTAAATAATATTAAAGTACTATAAAGAGGGTAACTATTGGGATTAAAAAGCAGCACAGGTAGCTCACAATCAAAATTTAAAAGATTAGTACAACTGAAGATAGAGTGAAACTCTACAGTGGCCAGAATTTTGCCTTTGTGTTTGCTCCAGTCTTTTTAGTCCTTATTCACGCAATTGAGTTAAAGTGAGTTTTTCCAAAGGTGCTGATGATCTTAATGTCCACTGGAGCTAGTGCCAGTAAAATGAAGTAATTTTTATTTATGTGCTGAACTTGTATGCTTGGCTCTTGTTTCAGAATTTTTTGGCCTGAAGGGCTGACAATAAGGCATATCCTTAGGCCGTGAAATACTTAGAACATCACTAGAATAGGCCCAGCTACCCTTTTTGTAGCAAACTGAAAAATGGTTTCATTATTAATATGTTATTTGCAATAATGAAGACTAGCCTTAAGGTTTAAAAAAGCATTCATTTTTAAATCTCCCAAAAACATTTTTTCTGTCAATTTAAATATTGCACACTCATCTCTTTTCTAGAAAAACAACCCATTTTCTTCTTGATCACTATAAAATATAAGGTTAGAAAGAAAAAGTGCTTAAGAAAAAGAATAAAAGTTATTCATCTGCTGAGCAGGTTAATTTTTCAATAATTTCTCCTGCTCGCCTAATTTCTTGCACAGACAAATTGAAATTCTCAATGCGGTGTCCTTGAAAGGAATCTTATACTGGTTGTGTCGGTGCAGACTCCAGGCACTGTGTGTTTGGTCAACAAGCAACAGTGGGTGGTCAGGCTGTAGCACAGGACAAGGGCCCGCTGTGCACAGGAAAAAACGTTCAAAGGTGTTTAAGGCTGGTAAGGAAGTCTGCCGCCCTTCAGAGAGTCAGGAGGCTATAGATCAGCCTTCCCTCGCTATTGTAGCCTGTGAGAAATTCACTGTAAGATACATAATGGATGAGAAAATACAGTAGCTGTATTCACCTGGTTGCACATCTTGTAGAGTCTCTTTTTTTTTTTTTTTTAAATTAATCTTGCTCATAGACGTGATGTGTACGTTGTGTGTACGGGTGCATGTTGTATATGAGCAAGGCTGTGTAATGACTGACGTTTAACTTAACGTGGAAAATCTCACTGAAAAGTTGCTTAGCCTAAGGTTGGTCACTTGTTAACAATTTTCTTTGTCACTGCAGAAGTACTGGCACTATATTATCCCCTGATCACCAGCAGCTTTTCTAAAAATCTTTGCTGGAAGTCATGTAATTGATGCACCAGGCTGGCAGAATTGCAGAGTGGCTGAGGCTGGATTATTGAGAGAGGTGAGAGATGTGTGACTCCCTCGAGAAACCGCCACCTGCCAGACCTCAGAGGGGAGAAAAACTCAGGCAGTTGTGTAGCAATGGTATTGCAGAACAATTTTTACACTCAGTTTGGTAATAGTTTAGGAATATGAAAGTAGCACAACTTTTAAAAATTTAAATCATTGACTGGTTTACATATCATGGAAAAATCTATTTTGGGCAGATTTCACGTCAGTTGTCTTTTTAATGGAGGTTGTAACACACTGCATGCCAAGAGCTTGCAGGTAACAATCCAAAAAATGGGGTCGAGGTTTGTACATGAGCTATAGGCACCGTAGGAACAGAAGTACTCTATAGTACGATAAACCTGCAGTTAGGGTTCAGCACAGGTGGCTTTTGATTTAGAGAAAAAGTGGAAGCACAAATTAGAGAAATAATATCAAAAGGAATTGTGCTTTTACTGTGTTCTTTAGGTTTTTATTTTGGTGAGATCTTACTGCACTAGAACACAAGAGGTGTGAACAAAACCACTGAAATATTTTTATTTCACACGGCATCTGAATGTGCACCTTCAAAATGTCTGCACAAAAAGTTGAAAGCCGGTAAAATCCTTTAAAAAAAAAATTAAAGCAGTATTGAGATTCTTAAAACTTTGCATTTGATCTTCTCATGATTGCACAGCTGTAAATATAATGCAGTGTTAATTATACTTTTGTTTTGTCATTACTGTTGGGTAGAAGAAGAGAATGTAGTACATTCACTTTTCCTGTGTTTCCTTGGTTAAATATACACTTGGCTCTGGAGTCACTGACAGATATGCTCCATGTAGATGCTGTATTTTTGGAAAAAAATACTTTTGTGGCTTCAAGGATGCAGTGTATTTTTTAAAAGTAAAGATCTACCAGGAGTATTTTTTTCATGCTGTTTATACATCTTAAAACCTGTTAGCCCAGTAAAAAGTTAATTTCTTGAAACTTTAGATTGTTGCTGTCCTACATTCAGGATCTAGGAATGTAAAAATAGTACACAAATCAAATACTGAGTGGGCAGTAAATTATTATTTGGTTAGTTTATTTAGGTTTATAAATATTATTGTCTGCAGTCCATACTACTATTAATTCACTGTATTACATTATGCTGCTAAATTTAAGCTGCTGGCTCCAGAGAGGGAACGAGTTGGGATAGAAAAAAAATTGTTTGTAAGTTAACTCTCCCTTTTTTTTACAAGATTTATGTGTTAGTGTGCAGTCTTCAAGCGCTATCTTCTGGTAGGGTGAAAGCAAGATCAGCTTTGCTAATGTAGTCCAGATGTTTATTAGTCCTGAGGGTATGTGTGCTGTTGTAGTTCCCTGCTGCTGTGTTATACTTGCTTGTAATGCTAGACAACCAATTAAGAAATTAGTTCATGTTAAACTTTCTTTTCCTGGTACGCCAGCAAACTGATGATGTGTTTTTTCTGCTGGAACAAGAGAGTATTCTTTACATGTTTTCTGTTACTGGTGAACATATGAACCATTTGGGCTGCATGGGGTTAGTGCATCAGCAGCAATACAGCTACCTCAAGCAAGTGTTTTAATTGAACTAATTCACATTAAGGTGTTTTGGTAAGTGGGTCTGTTTTTCTTAATTCTGAGGTTTAATTGGCACTGTCATTTTTAGAGGCCATCTGTTTACAAGACATTCCTTATATTAACACTCCATCTGAAAGCTGAGAACTTAAATTCTATGCAGAGAAATCAGAGGGATTTTTTTTGTTGTAGTTTTTCTGAAAATAACATTGCTATACTCTTGCTGGTGTTTTTTTAATAAAATATGTTTTAAATAGCAGTGCCTGTGACAATTTTGACTTAGCCTTCTTGGCATACCTTTTTTTTTTTCCAAATAAAATGCAAATATGTTGAATCTCAGTCAAATTCTCCTGAAATCCCAGGAACCATGTGAGACACTTTAAATTTCTCAGGGTCTTCTACATTTTTTTTTACTCTGTGTAGAATTTCTGTAAGATACTGAATATATTATTTTTTTTAATTTGAAGGGGAATTAATTTGTTTTGGTTTTACTTCATTCTGTAAGATGACTGGATCATTTTCCTGGATGCGAATTACTGCAAAGCATTAGTTTTTTGCTTTCTCGTTATTGTGCATTTTTAATTCTTTCAAAAGGAAAAGTCTTTCCACAAACACTTCTTCAAACTCACTGTAGGTCTTGTTTGTGGTGACAGTGGATAATACACTTAAATCATTGCAACAGATTCTATGTTGCTGAAAACCCGTAAATTTTAAATGTGTCATAAAGATGTGTTTAGTAAGTGGTGTAGGAGTTAACCAGTGAACAGAATCCTAATACAGCCTAAAGATAGGAGGGATGAGTTCACCAAGTCAGTTAATAGAGTGTGTCAATCACAATTGTGAATGATGTAGCAAATTGGATCTATTTACTTATGTGTCTTATACTATGAACACTAATAAGATGAATGGAAGAACTGACAGGTATTTTGGTAATGATAATGCTGCAGTGAAAGGCCACAGGAAATTTCTTTAAAAGCCTTTAAAAAATTATAGGAGAAAAAACTTCTTTCAAAATGAACTAAAACCCAATACTGTCACCTATTGGAAGTTCGTGATAAGTTTCACAATACTTTTATACTGCTCTTTAAGCCCCAGCTGTTGAAGTAAAAGGATTAGGTGTATCTTCTCTGCCATGCTGCTCTGAGACCAGAATAAATGTGCTTTGAATTGTTTTTGCTTTGTGTTACTCCTGAATCTGAATCTGAGTATTTCAGTGTTACAGCTGGTGGTCGTCCTGTGTGACCTATAAGAATATATATATTTTTTTTTTTTAATTTTTTTTTTTTTTCCCACTGAGAACAGTCAGTCACTGAAGTAACCTCCCCAGTGACGTTGTAAAGTTCCCATCACTAGAGATTTTCAAGATTGAACCGGACAGGGTGCTAGATAATCTCACCCTGGCTCCCTTTCCCATTGAAAGGTTGGACTGGATGGTCTTCTGACGTTCTTTCCAGCCTGGGCTGTTCTATAATTCTGTGAATTGTGATTCATTTAAGTTTAATTGTTACAGCTCAGTTGAGCAATGCTGAAATAATTTTTGATGACTACTTTCAGAAATGTATCTATAAGGTGAAATGCATAAAGCAGCAATTTAGACTTTAAAAAAGATATCGGTAGTGTCACAGTACATTAAAAAATCATCATAGTCCTCTTATTCCCATACGGTTGTTTTTCAGAATTCACATTAGACTCCAAGTATCCGCCTCCATCAGATTAGACCCTTGCTTAGACTTGTGAGTGGACCTACATGTGGACAGGCACCCAAAGTAAAAAATAATTGTTTGATACACTGGAAAAAATTTTGTGGGTTTGTAGTTACGTATAAGTAAGGACATTTACAAAGGAAAGATGCCATTAGTTCATCTGATTCCTGATGGATGGATTCTCTCCACCTGAACTCTGTAGAGGTCAAACAGTTAAGTAATAGTTGAGCACTCTGCCCTTAACTTCTTCAGCTGGACACAAAAAAAACTTTTGCTGTTGAAAAGTGTATTTAGGACATACACCAGAAAAAAAGTGTGGCCGATGTCACTAATGGCGTAAATACATATTTATCCATGGCTTTCAAGCAACTGATTTTAGGGCATTAATTATAAACAGAGAAACATACAGACCAAAGAATGGCATTTTTCCCCATGGTACTTGTGGTTTTGGCTTTGCTACAGGAGTCCATAGTGGTGGTATTGAATAGCATTGATACAGATGAACATACAGTCTAAATAAAGCAATATTAAGAATGTTTTTGTAAGATAACATTTGTATCACTGAATTAAGTTAGAATTCCACATGCAGCATGCAGTTCCGTGGTAACTGATGTGCAAAATTATCCTGACTTCTGGGTTTTTTTCCCCTCTCCCCAGGCAGTGCATTGCTCCACAGTCCCATGCTAGACCTGGACAGTGATGTACGTCCATCGCCCATTGGCCATCTCAGTCAAACTGCTTCACTGAAAAGGGGCAGCAGCTTTCAGTCTGGCCGTGATGATGGTAGGCATCTGTTTTATTGAAAACACAAAGCTGCAGCCACCAGTGTCCAGTGTATGGTGTAGTCAAAAAACCCAAACAAAAACCCGCATTCCCTGTGTTTGTTTTGTATTATTACAAATTACAATTCTTTCTTCTTATACATCACTGTTGCTTACTAAAGAAGTCCTCCATGTTTTCTGCAAGCAAAGAGCAGTTCATAAAATTCAAATTCAAGTTCAAAATTTACGTCTTAGAATGTAGTTAAAGTCTTTTTTTCTACAAAACCAGATGTTTTTTCTTGTATGCATAGCCACCTACTACTTTTTGCTTGTTACACCTTTTGTGTGTGTTTGCTGAGTTGGTTCTCCTTGCATTTGCACCTTCTGTGACTTCACATATCTGGATCTCTGACTGTCTAAACCCAGAAAGGGAAACAAAATGTTTGACTAAGCTCAAGCAGTCTGTCTGTCCGCAACCAGCTGAGACCACCTTCTGTGTTGTAAGTGTCCTCAGTATCCTTGTCCAAACAACTTCTTCTCGGGAGTCTTTCAATGGTGATATCACAGGAGACAGAAAACATGTTTTTCTCAGAGTAGATAATTTCTTACTGAAATAACTGTCTTACTGTTACCCTTGTCATTTCTCAGCCCAAAGTCTTGCATGGAATTGATTAACAAGCATTACAAAGCAAAACAGTAAATTGCTGGTTGTTTTGGAATGCCATCCACTAACCTTAGGAATGCCACACTTAATGCAGCAAGCAACATCCAAAATCCAGGGGGTTTTTTTAACTTGTTTGAATTCTTTTGCATGAGCAGGGACTTAATTGCTTATATGGCAGGCAATTCCACTTAAATCAGTTATTTTGCTTTTGGAGTCTTAGTTATGGATCTGTTATTGTTTACAAACTGAAAAAGGTAGGTTTTCAGCAAGTTTTGCATGTTCCGTAGACACCAATTTAAACCACGATTCAATGGAAAACTGGAGAATTGGAGCACTATAATAATCCATCCCAATTTCCTAGAGTTAGAATGAGTTGCCTCTGATTTGAGTTCCTTGGTGCTTAGGTGCACTTGACCAGTGGTAGCTCTGCCGTCCCCGTTCTACTTTGAGTGGAGAGACGAAGCAAACCTACCATTTAGGATGCCTGTGCAAGAGCTGCCATTCCAATTGTGCCATGATGCCTTCTGTTTTCAGTTTGCTTGTGGATCTTTTTGGTTTTTGGTGAATTTAAGGAATGGCATTTCTGGGCTTTTTTGGTGATTTGGTGTGTTTGGGGTTTTTTTCTCCAGTATGTTTGACGGTGATTGTCCAAGATACTGTTTAAAGAAATTGCTATGAATTCAAAATTGCAGCATTCAAATAACTTTCAACTCTTGCTTGAGCATATGTTCATGAGAATATATAAACAGTAGACAATGGCTCTAGTTTCAGCTTTAGAATCGTGTAGCAGAGATTATAATAGAATCAATGGAATAAAATATAGAGCTTTCTCTAGCAACAAAGTAAAAATATTGTGAATTTATGGCCATAACCTTTTGATACGATGTGCAGTAGCTTATTCTGAGAAGTACCTGCTGTCTGCAGGCTTGGGACTAAGCCTGAAGTATGCTTCCTCAAGGGGAAAAGAATTTCATAGATGAAGTCTTGCCAGTATGTTTCCAGTAACCAACAGACATCCTTGGTTATAGCTCAGATTCATGCTGGAGGTTTTGGCAAAGATGAAATAGTTTCTCAAAGGAACTGAATTTTTTTTGTTAGAAGATGGGGTTTGTAGAAGTTACAGAGCCTCTGCTGCTATAGCAGTGTTGGCACAGCTTCCTGACATAGTCACAGCTTGTTAATAAGAATTTTTCTGCCACTGGGTCTAGACCAGTTCTTTATGATGACAGTCATAAACCAAGCTGGTGAAAGTATCTTATCTGTGTCCATACTAGGAGCTTTTCCGGTTGAGCTTTGGTGTTCTCATGCCTCCTGAACAGATATATCACTGTCAGCACAGTTGCACTTAAGTTATGTCAGGGCCTCTGCCCGAATTTTGGGCTTCCATTGTGATTTTATTTTCCAATGCTTATCCAAACTGCCTAAACTTTTCAGCCATGAGAAAAAATGGGTAGTACAGATATTCAATTCTCCAGTAAACTTGATCCACACCTCAACAAATGGATGCTGCTGAAGGCATGAAGATTCAAGGTTGTATACCAGCACAGTAAAATAGTGAGGCTCTGGTGAAGCCTGCTAGTATGTAATGTGCTATTAGGCAGCTATTTTTGCCTAACTGGTGAAATCCTGTTGTGTGTAGGCAACATTCTGTAGCAAAGTAGGTAGAAAAAGTGCTATTTTGTCCAATGCTTTTCTGCATTTCCACAGTGTTATATAGGATGATACCATATTTTTAAATTTATCATTTGTACAAGACCTGACTTTATACATAAACAACCACCACACCAACAAACATGTTATTTTAAAGTGGTTTTATTTTGGTTTTTGGGGACTTTGGCTATTTATTTTGTGGTTTTTCAAAAAACACATGGTTTCTTTGTCCAAGTGCTCCAAAGCGGACTCTAGTTTTTAAAGTCAAATACAAGTCTCTTTTCACTGCTGTGCTGATACCCTGTTTTGTTAAACCATTGTAATCACGAAGGTTTCAACAGAGAACATAGATGGTTATGGAAGAATATTTCACAAGGTTTCCTTTATTTTCTGTGTTAATGAGTACTTCTGCCTCTGTTCAGCTTTCTCTTTACCCCCTTTCGCCCATTGCAGAGGAAACTGCAAAAAATTATGTGTTGCCAAGATTTCATTTGAAACTTCTCTAATGTCTTGATTGCTTTCATGTTACCTTACTTTTTAGCGTGGTTTGAAGACAGAAGACTAAATGGATTTTTAGGTGGATTGCCTTTGATACCCCTGCAAGGGGAACAATTCTGTTGATGCTGTCATAGTGCTGGCACCTTGTAACCATATGAGAGGAGAAGAAAGAGCTTGTATGTGTACAAATTGTGTACACATATATGGACTGGGCTTTAATTTTCTTATTTCTGCTCAAAAGGTTTTATACATACTCAGTAGCCACCTGTGTAATACAAAGCAGCAGCAAGCTGGTAGTACATTCCTATTGTTATTTTAAAAAATGTTGATGTTGCTTTTTCCATCCCCTCTCTCCCTTTTAGCCTGGCGATACAAAGCTCCTCAGCAAGTTGTGTTTGTTGAAAAGTTGACAAAACTTGTTGTAAGTCAGCTGCCCAACTTCTGGAAGCTCTGGGTTTCTTATGTGAATGGAAGTTTATTCAGTGAGGTATGGATTCTTCTATATAAATTACTTACAAGTAACAAAGGTCTGTAATAATTATATTTGAAGTATTACATTTCACTGATAGACATAATGACATTTTAGTAAGAGATTTTTCTTTTTAAAAGACCATAAGCATACAATGGAATTACTTCAAATTCTGACAGTGGGGACTGTGTGTGTGTCTGTGTCTGTGTTCCAGTTGCTGGACTCAATAGTATCTATGTACTTTCACCTCTTACTCATAGCTGGCCCTTCACTGGTGATCTGAAGAAATAGCACATTGCATGAAGGGTAGAGATATGTGAAAGACAGTCATACAGAAAAAATATTGTTTCCTTTCTTTGGAAAAAGAGTGCTCATTTCTTCAGTTTTAAGTATTTGGAAGTGAGGTTAGGTTCAAGACCAGAACTGCAAAACAACCAAGGCACAGAGCAGAATTCACAGACACATTATAGGGAGTCTAGTCTGGAAGGTTAGTCAGCTGCAACTACCTGTGCTGCTACTCCTTCCTGCTCAAATCATCTAATTGTTCCAAATCATGCAAATATAATCTTGATAATCCAAGAAGAAGGGGAAAAACAAAACTAATTATTTATGACCCATGTTAGTTTTATATGCACAGTCTTAATAGATTTTGAAAAGATACCTCTCAATTTTTGATAAATTAATTAATTTTTCGTATTCAATATTCTGCTGTGTTTAAATTCTGAAGTCAGCATGTCTATCTACTATTCTTTGCAGCTTTAGTAGAAAAAACAAAAGTGTTCGAAAAAGAACGTTTGGAAGCTTATGTTCTCATTTTCTGTTTCTCTAACTAAAGAATTAATTTATCTATTTATTAGCACTGTTTATAAATCAATATACTGTATTCATATGATGATACTAATAGATAACTATAGCCCTTTAGATGTTGAACACAATGTACAGAGCATTATAGCTTCAGTGAAATAGGTGATATGTGTGATCCTCATTTTACATGATAAAAATCAAAAGATACGACATTTACTCCTGATGTTCAGTGAAGAAAGTAAAATCAAGAATAAACCTTAGTACTGTTGACTTCAACAAAAATAATTAATTTCATAAGGGAAATGACAACCTTTCTTTTTGACACCAGTACTGTTGAAAATTAAACTTTACAAATTCACCTGTTAAGTTACTGTGACTTTTTTTTTTCTATGTACAATGAAAAAGAAAGCAATTTCTAGAGAAACGGAGACTTGAACTGTAAACAAGGTTAAGAAATTCTGCTCATGAAAATGACTGCAAGTGGAAAATGTAGTGATCTTCTGTCCTGCCTGAACAAAACATTGTTTCAATGTATTAAAAAAACATAAGAGGTAGTTTTGTTGTTAGTCTGTATGGTAGATATGTTCTTCATTTTTTGGGCCTAATTCTGAACTTCTGAGAGATTAATCTCTAGACATTTGATTTCTGCTGCTCCTTTGGTCCTTACAGAAGCCTCACAAATTCTTGGGGAGATAGGAAGGTTGATATCCTCTGTTCCTCCTGTATGTTGTGCATGCTGCAGTCAGTTGAGGATGAGCGAGAGGAGGGGGTGACATAAGCTGGAAGACTTCTAAAACCCCTAAGAATATCTGTCATCACAGTGCATTCAAGACTGAAAGTGTGTTTTTTCTGTCAGAAACAGTACAGATTTTAATTGTCCATGAAGAAAATTCTTTCAACCATGGGTGCTTGCTATTTATCATCATTCAGGAAGCAAGGCAATTGCTACATTTTTTTAAGAAATATCCTATGAAAAATGATGTAGAGGGTTATTCCAGTTAGATTATTCAAGTCTTCAAGACATTTTGAAAATGTAGAAAGAAAATCTCCACACATGCATTTCAAGATGTATTTTATCTTGTTCAGTTTGTAGGGTTTTGGTGGGGAGGGGGTTCTTTTTAGTTCTGAAAGGTTAGCTGTATGCCTTAAAACATTGTCAGTTAAAAATGTGTGGTATTTCAACAGTTTGAAAAGTTGAGTTCTTTGAATCACTCTAAGTGAAGTCACAAATGTGAGTAGTAACCGTTGATCTTACCACAAGATAGTTTTGGTCTGTCTGTGCAGGAAAGGTTTAAGATTGGTCTTCAGCAAAACCATTAAAAAAAAAAAAAAACAAAAAAACAAAAAACACAGAGATCTATGAATTGCTCTGTTTAATCCAGCTGTAAACCAGTGTGAATTTAAAGTTGCTATCTGAAGTTTCAAGGAATACAGCTTATTTTCTTTTTAATGCCTTAGAAGAGAGAAGTGGAAATTAAATGCAGCAATAATTTGAAGGTTGTTCTCCTTGTCTAAAATGGTATAATTCAGAGCTTTAATGTACAAGCTTTACATTATAGCTATGTATTTTCCAAAACTGTTAAGCAGTTTGATTTTTCTCTAATTTTTGCTCACTTCAAATTATTTATTTTATCTTAGAAATCTTAAATGCTTTAACTAAAGAGGGATTTTGAAAAACACATTTCAAAACGCATTTCAAATTAATTATTTGAAAGTAAACTGATTCTCTTTGATTCAGGAAGTGATGCACTCCTGTCATGTTATTGCACTTCTTGTCCAGTAGATGTTGCTGTACAATATAGAATAGATTTTCTAAGTACAAAATTCAACGTCTGCAATTCACCTAGGATTTGAAATAACTTTTTCAATGTAATTTGCTCTACTGAGATCTCAGTAGTCTCCACAGAAGGGTAGAACTACAAACAGGAAAACTATTAGTGAAACCATGTTTTTCTTCAACTGTAACTGTCTCATGTAAAGTGTACTCACGTTCCTCTGTTCTCAAAGAAGCGAAAATGAAGATGCTGCTTATTTTGCAGAGTCTCTTTTACAATTAGTTGAATTATTTAAAGAGCATTGTAACAAAATACTGTTCCTAAAACCAAACAAAAACCCCACAACCCTCCCCCTCACATCTTGCATTTTCAAACTGCTTTCATTCCAAAAATTGTCTCCCAGTTTCACATTGATGTCTTTCTCTGGTCAGCTTCCATGCTGAAAAAATAGTTTCTTCATGTAAACTTGATGCACAATTGGACTATATATGTTTAAGATCTCACACTGCAGTGAGAAAACTTTGAACTCAAGAAGTTTGTACTGCTTACAGTACAACTCTTACGCTTGTCTCTGACTTTGTCTTAAGCACACATTTTTCCTCAGAATGAAACATTAGGGTACTTACCTACAGTAAGTAGAGTTTATTGAGACATATATATATATAGTCTTTGCTTAGTAAAATACCCTGAGTTAGTTTTTATAATTATATCATAAACTCATCGGTTTTCACTTCTTCACTTTGAAACCCCCTTTTTCAGAATTATTTTAGCAGTGGTTATAAGATACTTACACTTTTCAATTTTCTCATTTTCACAAGACTGCTGAAAAATCTGGCCAAATGGAAAGATCGAAGAAAAATGCTAGGCAAAGACAAAATGATTTCAAGGTAAGTAGTTTGGGGAGATAATGGTGGGCAGAACCTTAATTTCTTTCATTTGTCCTTCATGGCAAGATTCTTTACTGTCACCTTGAAAAATAAAATTTCTTAAATCATTTGTATACCCTCCTACCTTTTTGTCCTCTCTTCTCTACTGTGTGGAGCTACCTGTAAATCTAACATTGCTACCTGTTGTATATAGCAAGTACATGGCTGCTTAAGCATATTGGAAGAGCTCTTTCCTTGATTTTTCTTTCCCTTCTTCTGATGCAGAAAATGATTCAGGAAGTGATGCACTCTCTGGTAAAACTTATCCGTGGAGCCTTGCTTCCATTTAGCCTCAGAGAAGGAGAATTAAGACAGTATGGTGGCTGGGAGATGAAATCTGAACTTTCTGGCCAGTGGCTAACACATGTTATCCAGACTGTAAGGTAAATGGATCTCTGGACCCATAAAATCATTCTGTTCCTGGAATATGTGTGCTTTAAGACAAAATGTTCTGTTCATTGCATTAAGTACCCTAAGTTTTGAGAATGTTAACATTTTCAAAAATAGGATTGCAAAAAAATTGCTTCTGTCATGTTTAGGATTCTATGTGCAAGTGTAATTATTGATGTCTCGTGATATAGTCCTATTACATAATAATATATTATTTTTTTCCCGTAGCATCTTATAAAAAAGTTTGAATAAAATATTTGCCTGACACCGCATAGACACTCAGTGAATGAAACAGGATTCGATTCTTTAGGGTAGAAACCAATTATTTGCTGCATTTGCTACATGTCTTCCCATCTTTGCCAAAATTGGTGAGAATATCATGGTTCTTACTGTAGTATCATTCTTAGCTCACAAGTTACCATTACAGTTGTTTAATGGAAGGTGATACTCCTGCTTATAATGTCACTCTGCGTATATTTTTTATAAAATTAATAATACACATTTCATTAATTGCAAAATTACTCACTAATATAAAAAATTTGCTTGCATTTGTCTATGGGGACTACAGGACTATCTTTTGAAAAGTAACTACTCCTTTTGGGTAGTACCTGGGTATGATACTGTACTTTTTATCTAGAGTTTTCGAAGCAGGTAACAGGCAAGGCACGGATGAAGAAAATAAAGGGGTATAATCGTGTATAGATATTTTTAGTGTGGATGGGGTGATATGCACCTGTTGTCAAGTCTGTTTAACACTTTCTCTCAGTCTGTTGTCACTTAAATTTTCTGTACTATAACCATGTAGAAAAATATTTCCATGTGAAGTTTGTTATTCTGGCTGAATTTTGTGGAATGCTCTCAATTTAAGAAGGAACTGACTTGATACTTGATGAAAAGATATAAAGGGGCACTAGTGTTGTGTTGCCCTTTTTTGGGAAGCAAGCCATGAGTTTCACTCAAATTATAGAATTACAGACTTTAGTGCTTGCACATCTGTAATACTGGCTTGAAAATGTAACCAACAGATTCTCTGAAGGTTGGCGTGCTCCTGCCTTCTGAGATAAGATCCAGGCTGAGGTTACAGACTATATGAAGTCTCTCTTTCAGAGAATCTCCTTTTGCTTTCCGGGCACTACCCTTGTAGTGAACAACTGAACTTAGAGCTGGGGAAATCCTCTCTCCCTCCTACTCCTTTCCCCACCTTGTTTTTGTAGCAATGGCACTTGAGTAAAGGGGGCTAGACTTTACTGCAAAGTGATCAAAAGTAGAGAAGAAAAGGGACATCTGAAGAAGAGGAATGGAACATGCTATCATAGGGTACTGATCAGTGATGACCAGGTCAGAAGTTTACGCAAGTGCTGCAAGTAAGTTAATTTTCAAGCCCCCACACTTTGACAGTCTGACAAAATTCTTGTGACTCACACCAATTATGAAGGTGGGCTGTTCCCAAGAAGAGTCTACACATTGCCTAAGACCTTTATTTGTGGCACTGTTATGTAATAGCTTAAGCCTTATTTTCATAATTTGTAGCTAAAAGTCATTGTGAAGCATGACGGAATTTTATTCTTTTCTGTCAATTCACGAATGGTTTACTGCTTTCTGCTTGTACTTAAGAGTGATAAAGCTCACAATATTAGATAATAAGGAGTTGCCGTTACATCTGTGTGATCTTAATTCTTCTGCTCGTTTGTATGTATCACACAACTGATATCACACATACATATTTGTATGTATCACACAGGTGGGTAGCACAGTCTTTCTCTTGTACCCCATCCTGTCACTGCCCAGTATGAATAGGTTCCAGAGAATAAATTAGAACTGTGCAATCAAGTGAGCCATTGCTGCAAGACTTTTGCCTTACTATAAAGGTGTAAAGGTATGTATTTGTTAGGGTGTATTATATGAGAAACAGGATGATCTTAGGGATGTGACAGCTGTGTGTGCTCAATGGAATCAACTCTAAAGTACAGGTCTTCTGTGCACTCTTAACTTAAACTTCTCAGAGGTGGGTATTTACATTCTGTTTCCTGCCTGGCTGAGATAGTACAGATTTTTCTAATCTACTAATTCAGTGGTTGTGGTGGGTGGAGAGCAGTCTGGTTAATGGTGGGGGTTTGGTGGTTTATGCCCAATACCAGGGGTGTGGAACTGGAGCCTACAGGTGGATGACTGGAAATGTTCCACTTGTTTGCTTGTACCTTCCTATTCCTCCACCTTGGCACTTTCTATTACCTGTGCTTTCCTCAATATTATCATTAGGGCAGATGGCAGTGACTGCCTTTGAATTGTCCTTGCTTACATATCCAGGAGTTGGTTAAAACAGTGAACCTCCCTCTCTGCCCCTGACTAAGTCTGAGCACAACTGCAGCCTCTTTGTTGAAAGCTGAAATGCTAGTTCTTGCAAGCAGCTGCTGTGTTACTATTTCTAAAGGGAAAAACCAGAAATTAATGTCTCCATCCTTACCTGTAGTACCAGTGATTTGTACCCGGTCAGAGTTGGAAGCAAAACAGTGAATTAATTCACTCTGCATATGGTGCAGTAGGCTGTATTTTGGCTCCTTGAATGTGTATATTCTTAGCAATCTGATGCACTGCCACATCACCATTTCTGGCAGCTTAATCACTGTTACTGTTTTCATGCAAGTAAAAAATATCTCAGAAACCCTGTTGTAGATCTTGTATTTGATCTAGGCGTTCACCTAAAAAGGGGAAAAAAAAGTGTTGCTTCTGCTCCAAAAGGATTATTCTTGGATCATAGGACAGGATATGGATGCAAAAAGACAAGCAAGGAAGTGCAAGAAGACGGGAGAAAAAGGTGGCATATTGCTGTGTTGACATTATTGTAATCTTAGAGAAAAATAAATCTGCGCTTACAATCTTTAGAATTGAATAAATAATTGATCTTCTCAGAATGGGATAATTGGTTTTCAAAGATACACGGAGAATGGAGCTCTTGTATTTATGTATATGCAGACAATGTCTGAAAAATTCAG
This sequence comes from Struthidea cinerea, assembly GCA_013397865.1. Taxonomy (NCBI): domain Eukaryota; kingdom Metazoa; phylum Chordata; class Aves; order Passeriformes; family Corcoracidae; genus Struthidea; species Struthidea cinerea. The sequence goes on along the minus strand of VZTI01003658.1, from coordinate 206,081 downwards.
TGTAGTTATATCAGTTTAAAAACCTTCAGATTTACACTTCCATCTAACTTTATTTGTTTTCCAGGCTTAGTTCTGAGTCTCTTACTGCACTCGAGATACCCAATGACATGCTTCAGATCATCCAGGATCTTATTCTGGACCTACGTGTACGTTGCATTATCGTGACCTTACAGCACACAGCTGAAGGTAATAGAAGGCTGCAGGTCTCCTTGCCTACTGTCATTCTTTTGCCCTTAATTAGGCCAAACCATGTTCTGGAAGATAACCGTGTTTATTACAGATGTTGTAGTGGCAGTGGATTCATCTGATTCTGTAGTGTCTCACAAGAGTTACTCAAATACTCCGTTTTTCTGCCAGAAATAAGTTATGAGTATTTTCTTCCCTCATTCTAATAAATAGAGTAGGTTAGACTTGTTTCTTTTGGGTTGAGACAGTTCTACAACACAAGTGATTTATTTTCATGATGCAGCTTTTCCATGTTGGAAATATAATTTATTTTCTTTCTTGAGTTTTTCTATAACCTGAAGAATTAAATAAGCAGCGTCCTACCCTCAAGGGGAAAAAAAAAAAAAATCTCACAGCCCTTTATGAAGTATTTTAGTTGTGTGGTTTCCAGGGCTTTTTACTAACATTGTAATCTCCAGGGTTGCCTGCTGTGTACACAACTTTTGCCATAAATGTCTGGATTGTGAAGGCCAGTAACACATTCTCTAAATCTAATGCAACTCTATGCCATCAGAGGCCATTCTTCTTGCTGTCTTGTATTCAACTCTGAAACTTAAATTTGAATGAAGTAGATCTTCCAGAAATAAATATCTCTCCTAAAATCAGGGCAGATTGATCTACTAATTGTCTTAGCAGGGCTGTGGGGTTTTTTTCCAAAAGACTGCTTACTCTCAATGTTAAAAAATATCAGGGCTTTTTAATATTACGTTTTAGTCCCTTTTGATCTTTAACATATGATTTTATGTAGGCTTACATGAAGCTAAGAGTTTTACTCTACACTTGAGTGTGCCAAGCATAGGTGGCAATATTAAGCAAGTTTTTAAACCTGTGTTGACAACAAATCATTAGGTATTTATGGTTTATTTGTTACAATATTGCTCTGAATTGCATTCTTGGCTCTTGTTTTATTAAATCCCATTTCACAATTAACATTTTTTTTCTGCATTAATATCGAGCCAGCTGTCTGAATAAGTTCATACATTGTCTTCTGTCCTCAAAATTCTGTGAAGTATTATCACTATTTCAGATTTCACTTAAAGTATGGGAAAGTCCTTTTTGCTTTTCATCCCTTAGCACAATTGAGTTCAATTGCTTGCTTTGTCATAATGATAGGTGAAAGAGATGTTTTTCTTTTAATTGCGACATGAGGATGGTCTAATTGGACTGACTTATTCCTCTGTCTAGGAACTGTGAGTGATTCCTCAGATGTCCTGCTATTTCAAAGGAAGAAAATAGCTCTCAACTGTTTTCTTGACAGTCCTCTACTTATCCAATCTCTGACCTACCTACCTAGCTTCTCTAGCACAGTCCAGAGCGCTCCAATATGTGATCAGCGTTGAAAAAATCTGTTGTCTTACTAGTTTTGCCTCCTTGTTGCATCATGGCAATAGCCCGGTTCTTTGTTCGGATGCAGAGTTTCTGCTCTGCATATTCTGATTGCTGGCTGCACATTCTGTGTAGGAAAAACTCTTATGGTAGTCTGCACCTTAGTTTTTAATAAAAGCAATTAATACTTTTCTTTCTTGAATCAAAAGAAATCAGATCCCTAGAGATGCTGGTATGTGTTATTGGCTGGGTAATGTAGCTCTCTTTTGTCTAGCCATAACAGCAGCCTTCCTCGACCACTGCTTCCATCCCCTATCAGTGAAGCAGTTCTGTGTGTTGGCTGTAGCATCAAACAGGAGGAAAGATGCCTGCTTGTATCATAACTCTCATTCCATGCATTGCATGCACTATCTTTGGGGCCTGTTTTTTTTTATTCTTTGCCTACTGAAGCAAAATTGTATTTCTGGAATGTATTTAGATAGTTTGGATTTTTTTCTGCACATGACCAGGTTGATCGGGCTATTGAAAAAACTCTTATTATTGGGAATGAGTGAAAGAACAGGTAGTGGATATTCTCATGGAGCTGTGTAAATGTGTCTCAGAAGTAGCTGCAATACATAAATATAGCTATATCTGTAATACAAAAAAGCTCCTCCTGGACTTGAATTTCACCCCTCTAAATATCTCCAAAATATAAGTGGGGATATAAACTTCAGTCTCTGAAATGCATCTCTTGCTGCATGTTGTAAATTGGTAAAGCCATTCAGGTGTAGTTAGAATATTCAGACGTAGTTAAAATATTCAGATGTAATTAAAATATGCAGTAGAGCACTTTAGCTTTTCAAATACGGTAAACCTGCCCACGCACCGGGTTTTTTGTTGTCTTATGATAAACACCATATACACACACTGGCCCTGAGAAGGCAGTCTGTGTTCTTTCCCTCCCGTTATGTGATCACTGGTCATAAAGGTCATGAAGGAGAAATTATGTGAATGCCAGACTAGACAGGGGGTTTACGTGAATGTATTTGACTGGAATTTGATGAGCAGTGAAATATGAGAAAGAAATTTGGTGGGATTTGTATTTGTATTAGCTAAGAACAGAATGCAAAACTGAGCAGCCACAAAAGCCTATAAAGGCTGACCACTGCAATCTAAACCCTTAGAAGAATATCTGTTGAATTAAGTAGGAAAGTGAGCAGTGTAATTATTCTGCACAATCCCTTAATGCCTTTTATCCTCACTGAGCCTATACTTCCATGAGAGTTGCAGAGTATGACACTGTACCTAAGCTTCTTAATTTAGCTGCAGAAAGCATTAAGATTTTGAAGATACCTTTCAGCATGCATTAGTTATCCTCTTTTCTCAGATTTTTAGAAGAGATGATGATTCACTGAAATTTTTGCTCATTTAAAAGGGAGTTTCTTGGTGTGCAGGCACTCCTGATGGGTATTTTGTGTGTGGGAAAACTATATCAAAGCCCCACAAACTGCACACAGTTGATCTTTGTTCTGTTTACACTTCAATTAAGCCCAAAACACAGTGATGATGCACAATGCATGCCATCCATAGAGGAATTGTGTTTTTATAGTGCATAAGTTTTGGATTCACATCCCAATAAATAGTTGTGTAGTAAGCCTGTGTAAGTTACCACCTTCTGGGTAGTGGAAGAGAGTGCTTTTTGCATATGCCTTCATGTATTTTTGAAGAAAATCTGGCACTGTGGATCCTTGCCCCTGAGTGGGGACCCTGTGCCTCTCTTATAGTTCTGAAAATGAATTATATGCTGTTCTTTCTGTCTTTGCTAAAATGCTAGGCAGTTGTTCTTTCATTTTTAATTAAGAGCTACAGAGTAATAGACTAGAGACTTGGGTTCTTAGATGAAGTATTTTATATTGTGATTAAAAATTTACAAAATAAAAACAAACCCAAAGCCTTCACAATATTCCTTTAATTCTAAGCTTTCCAGTAAATGATGGGCTTCATGCAAGTCCTGCCATGTATCATAGACGTGCTTCTCTCTGTGGAGTCACCAGCACACCATGTGTGAGTTCCATTCTTAGTCATTTGAGAATGCTGAAGGCTTTGAAGCTTGTAGTGCTATTTGCTTGTATGCCTAGTCTTTGCAGTCCCAGTGTCTGTGGTTTATCTTTTCAAGTTCAAGGAGTTTTTAATAATGAAAATTTATATCTTCTCTCCCTACCCACCCATCCCATCTTTCCCCTATTACTCTGTCTTACAGATATAAAGAGATTAGCTGAAAAGGAGGACTGGGTTGTTGACAATGAGGGTTTGACATCATTGGTGGGTATACTTGGTGTCTTGTATGCTCTTTCTTTGCTGGATTTTTTTTTTTGCACGTGTAACGATTTCTATATTTTCCAAAATTGAAATTGCTTTGGACTTCATCTGTATGCGTGCAGACTGGTGTCTGTAGTTTTATTAAAATATGAAAATATGAGAAGCTATTTTTTTAAATTGTTTGAATGATTACCTATTTGAATGGTTTACTGAAGTAAAAAATCATACTTGAGGTCACAAGTTCAGCTCACATCAAAATGCTTCATAACTTAGTAGGCACACTACCATGGAATTGGTCCATAGCTAAATAAATAGGTCACTTATATGTTATAATGAGAAATTGAACTGAAAAGCAACTAATTTAGGAGATTGCCTACATGCAAACAACCAATGACTTGAAACCAAGTTCAAATAAATTAGTGAGATGCTTTCTGGAAATAAACAGAAATGAGTAATGCCTAAAACACAGCAAGCACTTTGTAGGTGTTACTTAAAAACAATCTGCGAAAGCAGAAAAGGCCTGTGGGAGGGAGAGTTGCTTTGTGTATGTTATCTAAGGGAATGCTCCACAGACTTTTTTAGTTCTTGTTATTTGCTTCTATAAATATGTGTTTGAAGTTGAGTAGGAGGACATTAAGCAGTCACAATATGCATACTGTCGGAAGAAGTGTTGTTGTCAATTGTAGTACTATAACCAGATTTACAGCTTCTGGTCTTGATTTCAGTTGCTGCTGCCATGGGCAAGTCCCTTAAGTTTTCTGTTTTTCACTATGTTCATCTGCTGAATGAAGGCAGGGGGAAGGTTCTTCCACAGAAGTGTTGTTTCTTTATACTTGTGCTGTATCCTGACCCATCTTTATTAAAAAACTGTTTAAGTCTTTTTTGTACTTAGAAATCACCCATTCATTCCTTGTATATAGCACTTCACTAGATACCTTTTGAGGCCATGGTTGAAACATGCCAAATTTTAAAAGTGGAAGCTGACTATGTTTTGTCATAGCAAGAAAGTAGAGTTCATTGTGGTAATAGTAGAGCAACAGTATAAAGAAGGGCCAGGCAGTCTCTCTGGGGACGTTTTAGGCTTGAGGTAGAAACTGTATTTTAAGTTTGCAGGAAATACTGGTTGAGGACTCCTTTAGCATTTATATTCCAGTTAAAAGATACAGTGAGATACAGAACCAGGTTTTCTCAGCTTCATAATTTCCAAAGAATCACATGTCTGAACAGCTTTCCTCTCCTGAGATGTGGTATTTTATAGTGTGGAAGCAAAAACCCAAGAGCAGCACTTCACTACTGGCCTTTTTATTTAAGGGATCCAAACACAGTAAATACAGGTTGTCTTAGTGGCTTTCTTCATGATTTTCATTTTGCCATGTGACCATCAGTTTCAGAATCCACCTCCACCTCTTATTTGCAGAAATAAAAGTTGCTCCTAAGCCTGAAGTTGGTGGTATGCCATAAACTATCTACTGAATGAAAAGCAAGTTTACAGGACTTAGAAACTTTTTTGTCCACTTCTTTGACCCAAATCCAGTAAGATGATGCCTCTCTTCTGGAGCAGTGACTTCTTCACGTTGCCCTGTGCAATAGGTTCCTGCCCAATACCAGCAGACGGATGCCTTAAAAAAAACAGAGTGTGACTTATCAGGGAAGAGAGAAAGACAAGGGAAAAGTGACTAATGACTCGTCTGTGAACTTGTTTGTACTTTCAGGATAAAATTGATACATGTTATCCAGACACTCATATTTCAGGTTTGGAGACCTGAGGGTAACAACAGCCCCTCAAACCATTTTTTGTTCCATTTGAAAGCCGCTTCAGTACAATTTTCTTAGAAACCTTTTGCTGAGATACGGTGCAGAATTACTGGACAACCCTGGTGAAATTCTATCCCAGCTTGGATCAAGGAGTGGAGGAGGGAGTGTGTCAACAGACATCTGTAAGGCTACAAACAGCTCTAAAAAGCTTTCATGAACCTTTTATACAAGGCTGTTTGGTGGTAAAGTCTATCATTCAGATAAAAAAATGTACGTTGATCTATGGTAATAATTCTGTAGACAACTTACGTATAGAAGTGCATCACTATGAAAGGGTCCTCTGGTAATATATGAAGTGTGATTTTCCCCCCCCACCACCACCACCCCTTATTTGGGATAATTTGGAAATAGAGAGCTTACCATATAGCTTGTAAGTTTTTATGTATTTGTGTAGTGTATATTTAACATGCGTATCTACAGCTAACAACTTGTTTGACTTTCAGCCATCACAGTTTGAACAGTGCATTATTCATTCCTTGCAATCTCTTAAAACTGTGCTGGACTGCAAACCTGGAGAAGCCAGTGTAAGTTTTGATTTATGTTCTCATTTTTGTTCTTCTTCTGAAACCAATAGTAATTTACATTAAAAGAACTTTCAGAGAATGATCGAAGGATATAACTTTCCTCTTTTTTTTTCCCATGCACACCTTTTCACTTGTGCTAGGTTTTAGACTTCTGTTTGTGCTTCCTTTGTTAAGGGTAATTTGTGTATGTGGGGCAGATTGAACCTACATTTAAATCCTTAAAGCTGTTCTTTTGAAAAAAAATGCTACTCATGTTATTTTCAGATAGCAGTAGACATTACATCTAAAATAAAAAAGGGAGAGGCCGTTCCTAGGAGTTACTCTTCACTCGGTATTGGAGCGAAATTATTTGAAGAACTTAAATTCAGCTTTTTGTCCCCTTCTACTCAGTACCTTGAGGCCCTGATTGATTGAAACATTGATGTTTTCTTTCAGGTTTCAGTGTTGTAAGGGAGTTTAACACTTTTTCAAACTCCATTGGGGCCCTATGTAAGGGTATTGTTTCTCTCTCCTCACTTACATTAATCTTTATGACTAGCTTGTCTGTTTTCTTAATGAACATTATTGAAAAGAATCTGCAGTGAATTCACTGCATGAGGAATCCTTCTTTTTAGGACATAAAGACCTTGAAATATCCTGGGAGCTTTTGCTGCAATTCCATTAGCCAACAATGACGCATATCACGTGTACAAGGACTTCCTTCCTCTTACTGTGTTATCTCTTCATGCTTATCAAACTGTTTACTAGGACTTGTATTCTCTCTCCCATTTTTAGGATGGAGAAAAATTGAAATTGATCCATTAAGAGAACAGTGTCCCAGCAGCCATTCCTTTAATTGTGTCATCTCTTTAGGGATAAGTTACTCAGGCCTTTCTTGAGAATAACACCATGTGAAGTTGTTCTTTTGAAATAATATGCTTGCATCCTCAGGTTTTCCAACAGCAGAAAACACAGGAGGATGTGTGCCAGCTAAGCATTGGGATCATGCAGGTAACTTGAGCACTTTGAAGTATGAAATTGTCAAAACAAGTGACCGTCAAAAATGTGTGTGTTGTACCTTACCTACCTCCTGAAAGGTATCTTAAGTTGGTGGGTGTGTTATTCCTCTGGTACACTCAGGGATACTGAGAAATGTTTGACTTTAAAAGTAGGTAGAGCTTACCAGCTAAATCTGGTGATGGCAGATCCTCAGAGGATAAGTGACATATTCAAGTATTTTACGGAATGTGATTGTTCAAGATTTTACTGACAATTGACACTTGCTGAGCTGATGCCATTTAACATCTGTATGCTGCAGTGAGAGGAGAAATGCTGATTTTCATCAGCTGAAGATCTGGCTTTTAATTTTTGTATCAGAAAACAGTGTTCTTTGTAACATAATCTGATTTTTTTTTATTTATTTGTAATTAGGTAATAGCATTCTTTAGGTTTCTGAACCGTTTTAATAGTCTCCTCAAATAAGAAATCATGAGCCAAAGCAATAAAAGGATTATAGTGAGGCTTCTGCAATTTTTACTTGGGATCCCCTGTTCAGATTGAACACGTGAAAACTGTTAACCATGCTAACCAGCAGATCATCACTGCATCATTTTAGACATGCGTCATGAAAATGACTTATCAGGATTAAAAATTACTGTGTTTTCCTACAAGTAAACTATGATGCATACAAAATAGAAAATATGCATTCAAAAGTAGTAACTAAAATGTTACTGTATTTATGTAAGGTTTAAGACAAAAAAAGGTGATGATGATTGTTCTGCTTTTATTGACTGTAGTAAAAGTGAATTTGAGAACTTTTTTTAGTTCTGGCAGAAAATTTAGATCGTGCTTTATTATTTCCTAGGGCTTTATAGACTGTTTGGAACAACTGAGCACCAAACCTGATGGTGACATAGATACATCACAGTAAGTAAAAAGAAATAGGATTTATGTGTAGTATTCTGAAATTGTGGGTGCAAGTCTTTAGTTTCACTGGGGGTGTGGTTTTATCCCTTCTGTATTTCATATTTCTTGTGAATACTTTTGCCTCTGAATAGTGATGCTTTGAAATAAGAGCCAGTACTTTTTATGTCAAAAAAGTTGTGTGACATCATGTAATAAAGACTGTATAAGATAGTCAGTATTACATTACTTACACCATTTTATTCAGTGACAGAAGTTGTGTGCTGTTGAAGCAGATGTGTTGGTTTTGACATGACTTTACATGGAAGCAGTTGTACTTGTCACTAAGTAACGTCCAGTCATGGTGAAACATCCCCTGCCTTTCTTTTCTTCCCTTGATTTTTTTACTGATTCTATTGGTATTTCTGCTAAATTCATGAAAGTTGTTTGTTCAGTAAATGCTTATGAGCCACTTACTTTAGAGATCAAAACAAGTCAGAGTAGCCTGAGCTTCCAGGAGTTACAAACATTTGTGAAAAGCCAGAGACTTGGCAAATACAGCAATATGCAGTGGAAAGGGCAAATTAACTCTGGTTTTTATGCAATTTCTTTTTCTTCCTATTCAGATGACCACTGGCTGGATAGGTGTAAAACAGAATCTGTGGCAAAACAGAGTAATTATAGAAAAGAAAAATGCTTTAGGAAGGAACGGTCTGTAGCTAGAATAGTACTATCAGACCACCAGGCTCCTCCTGCAGGCTTTGTGGGCATCTTGGAAAAACTGAACATGGGCTGCTTTGTTATCTGGTGTAAGGGGGGTTTGAAACAAGATTCCATTTCGTTCCTGTTCCTTTGAATCCACCATGTATCAAATAATCAAAAGCACTATACTACTTACTTTTTAAACAATGTTCCTAGTCTTTCAGTCGATGTTTCATCTCCAGATTTGTTTGGAAGCATTCATGAAGAATCGAGTCTTTCTTCAGTAAGTTTGGCTTTTATTTCTAAAAGCTGATGTGAAAATATTTCTCAAAGATACAGGAATGTGGCTCTTTTTTTATTGTTACGCTATTGTAAATATTGTTTGTTTTGTTTTCCTTCTTTATAGAGAACAATTTTGTATTCTATAGGCATTTCGTAGACACATCAGCATGAGAAAATACAAGGATATAAGGTTCTTATCGAGAGCACTGGTTTTTATGGTATCTTAGTGTACTATGTTAAGGTAACTCATGAAAATGATTTTTGAAAGCGGGTCCTCAGAAACTATAATGGCATCACAGAAATCAGTGAAAATAGCACTGATGATAAGTCAGCTGAGGATTTGACTTTTGATTTATGACCTTGTTTTAGATTAGAATCAGTCTGGTTACTAGTTACTTTTTAGAACCCACGACGGACAGATATTCAGTAATACAGTTTTCCCCAGAAAATTTACTGAGAGTAAGTGTTGGTTATTTGTTTGGCTTGTTTGATTTTGGGGTTTTAGGAAGTTGGAAAAAGATTTTTAATATTCTTGACACTTTGGTGAATGCACTTTCTTCCAGTTAAGAATCTGATGAAAAAATGTAGGTTTCACCTGCAAGAAACCTATGAGAACCTCTTCTGAAATTACTATTCCTTAGTACAGGTTTTAAATGTTGTCAGAAGCCCAACTGTGCCTAATTTACAAGAGCAATAAGCATTTCTGCTACAATAAAGAATCACTGATTACCAAATTTGGGCAAGTTTCTGAATTGTAGACTATAATAACTAGTTCTTTATATCATTTTATTCTTGCAACACATAGATTTGATATTAATTGTTAACTTGTGGCTGCGACTTCTTCCTATATGTCATAGGTACAAACGCTTAAAAAAAAAAAAGAAATTACTGTTTTAGACAATGTCTGGCTTCCATGGTATCATTTTCTTATGTAAATCACAAGACATTTTGTCTTCTCTTTCTTGAATGAGAACAGAGAAAGTGAATGATTGGAGTAAGATTGGTCACTGCATTTTTTAAATTCTCATTTTTCAAATAGTCTGCATACTGACTGATTATAACTTAGAGTAGAAGGCAACTCTCAGTCCTAGTCATTGTATTACTGAAATACAAAACTGTCAGGAGTTCTGGGTCTGAAAACCAATACCATTTTTAATCAGATCAGTGCTGTTATGGTGACTTCATTGTCCGATAATTTTGTTTTCAAAATACTTTCTCGGTTGATTTTTAACTTTTACCTGAGGTAGAAAAATCGTTTGCAATTGAAAGAAGGAGAGGGGAAGAGGGAAGACCCAACCTATTTAAATAGTAGTTCTGTTTTGTTTGGGTCTTTGTTTGGAAACTATATCTTGCTATATCAAGATCAGGGAAAGGCAATTGTGGTATCTCAACTGCAGTATGTATTTGACTCCCTTGTAGTTAAAAAAATTATTTAAGAACAGACATAAGTTATAACCACCTAGAATTTCTTCAAACTGCTGAAATCATATAATGTACTTCAGAACTTTCTAGTATTTTAGAGTTGTTAAGTGCATTTGTTCAGTACCTGCTTCTCTTGTTTTAGCCAGCTTCATGTGAAAGTGAAGATGATCTTCCGTTGATTTTATGATGGTCATAATTCTTAGTATATTTCTTGAAACAAAGTAAAATCCAGAAACAGCTTCCTGGAAAGCTGTCCAAACCTAATTTTTGTAAAGTCTTAACCACAATTCTGTATTAGTCACAGCTGTTCCAATGAATGCTCCAGATCCCATAAGAAGAAGCATGTTCAGTCACCATACCCAATACTCATTCAGTTCTCAGTAGTTTATTGACAAAAGTATTTGTAAACCCCACTTTATTTATGAGGATGTTTATTATGCACAGAGAGTCAGTAAAATACTCTGTATACATTTACAGTGTTGGTTATGCTGATACTTCTTTTTTTAACTGGTATACTGTTTCTTCTCTTAAATTTTTAGGAGCAGAGACTTTTAATTGCGCTTAGTAACTGCCGTTACCTGGAACGTCATACCTTCCTAAATATAGCTGAACACTTTGAGAAACATGGCTTCCAAGGTGTTGATAAAATAACTCAAGTAAGTGAGAGCACTGGAATGAAGTAGCATTGCTTGAAGATTTTTATTTGGTTTACTTTCTGTGGAAAGTAGGTGCAAGTGTCCAGACATCCAAAATTACTCTTGGGTGAGCCTTCCATAAATGGGTGGGACTCCAAGCATCAGTTGGACACGACAACAACAAGGATATGGTTCTGTGTGTTCCTACAGGGCTTAAGGAGCTGGTGTAGAAAATGTGAGCTCTTGTTCAGGACTTGTGTGTTCAATGGCAGAGCTTATCAGATTTCTTAGTAAAGCTGTTTAATGTCACTGTGTTCTCTCAATGCAGAGAGTAAAAGATTGTTATCTCAGGGATATACTTGATAAATTATTTCTTCTGGAAATCTGCATTACTGATAGCTCTTGTTCATAAACTAGTTCATGCGTTTTTTGTTGTGTTTTAGGGGGGTTTTTTGTTGTTTTTTTCTTTTTCAAAGAATGAAAATGTCAAAGTGGGTGGCAGTAGCTGTCTCATTTTCCTGCCTTTTTGTAAAGATTAATCACTTCTTATGAGAAATGTTGTGACTTAATCCTTAGGACCATAAAGCTAGTTTATTTACAGAAATATTTGTTGATTGGAAGTAAAATGTTATCTTTTCCAGTACAGAGTACAGTATTTCACTCAAATTGATTGTTCAACTATGTAGTACATCCTTAGTCCCATTATGCCTGAATGTTGCTTGAATTTCTACAGCCTAAATAGTTTTGAATAGCATTTGAAAGGGATTGCTGTGATTTGTATGGTTAACACAATATAGAAAATTACTCTGGATAGCGCCACTTTTTGCTACTGAGTTGAGCTCGGTACAGTTAGTGTTGTGTATATAAGCAGCTAAGACATCTGTTATGTATGTGTTCAACACCCTGCCTTGCGCAGCCACAACAAAGTATTGCCACTAAAAGTTTGGTATGTTTATAAATTACCAAATTCAGGTGTTGAAATGGCAGATTAATTTCCCATCTGCGTTAACCCTTTGAAAGCTCTGACTGGTGCAATACTGCGTGTATGGGACACATCAGTTGGTGATGCCAGCTGGGAGGGTTTGGATAATTAGATAGACATCATAAGAGGGCAGTTCTTGAGCCCTTTATTGATTTTAAATGACAGTGGGAGCTCACAGATGTTTAGAGGGGTGGGTTGATTGTTTCAGTTTTTTGTTCTGTCACCTAAACTTCTGAAAGTTTTTAATTTATTTAAATATTAGATTAAAAAAATGTAATAAAGAATTGGCAAACTTTTTTAAACACTAGTTTTTATCTGAGAAGACAGAAATTAAATTATACTTTTAAGTTCTGTCAGCTTTATAATTTTAATTTTAAAGTGAATTTTGTACTGTGTTTTAGGAAAAAAATATCTGTCTTACATTGGGTTGGTCTTTTTAAAGTTGCCTTTGTTAGTAGGGAAATCATTATTATCTAATACTCTGAAGTACAGAAATTATAAAATGGTAGCCAAGAGAACATTTTCTTACATTCTATATGGTTATTTCAACTTTTTTTCTTAGTGTGCCAAATACAAAATTACATAAAGCAGCCAAACATTACACTGTGCTTTTAGCACATGCTACCTTGGCACATACTCATGACTCTTGTACTTCTGTGTGGAGATTCTTTAATTCAACTTTTTATCATCAGTTTATTCAATTAGGAAGTGGACAAAAAAGATGTATTCCATAAAATTAGTCCAAGCTTATTGATTAAGCTTCTGAATAAAATTGTTTCCACAGTTCTGATAATTAGATAAGGTAGAAGGGTAGAGGCTCAAAATTACTTTAATGCAAGAATTGAAAACTGTACTCACAGGAATGTTCATAGCAGAAAGACAACAGTGTGAGAATTGTATAATTTTTGTGAGCATTTAACTCACTTAAGGGTCAGGAAAATGGGTGTCGATGGTGGGTGTTAAGGACTTCTGCTGCTTCCCTCCCCCAGTCCTGGGCTCAAAATTACTTTCAGATTAATTGTTCATTCTTTCTTGCAATCTTTCCACCAGCTGAAAAACCAGGTTACAATTACTATCTTAATTGTGTATTGAACCTGAAACAAGTTGAAGAGAACTTGAATGAAACAAAAAAACCTGTACTGAATGTGCAGATGATCTTTTGTAGTGAATGGCTGCAGAAGTGGAAGGTGGAATTACTTAATTCTAAAACACTTTGCTAAGGAACATTGAAGCAGTTGTTTCACAGATTCTTTGAATGGGTGCATATTTGCAGGGACTTTGCACTCAAACTTATTTTTCCCCCTAGTTCAAAGCTAAATAGGAATGGTGTAAGGGCTGTTATTCTCCCTAATCATAAGAAATTGAAGTGAAAAATGTCTTGAAACCTGTGTAAGAGGAAAAAAGAGCGAGATTTCTGTACCTTTTTAAATGTGTTCTTCCTTTTAAAAATAGGCAGTCAGATAGAAGGAAAAGAGGAAGCAAATAGCCTTGATCTTCTCATGCCTTATAGAAAGCTTGCCTTTGGGATAGAGATCCTCTTGTGACTCATCAAAGACGGTTCCTCACCTAGAAAAGCAGGAAAGTTGTGGTGTGTCTTTTTTCTGAGCACCAACTTCACTGTCCCAACTTTCCTGACATCAACTTTGACCTTAGTAACAACTGTTTTCCCTTACACTTGTGATCTCATTCCTGAAGACTTCTCTGCCTCTGTTCCTGACTCAAATATTGCGGTTCCTTTTTCTCTTCATTTAATAATGTAGGCATGCCAGAATAGAACATAATTTAGAGACATGCCTGTAGTAATAAGTTTCAGCCCTTATTTTGCAGTTTGCAGTATTAAATCCTTAGAAAGGAATGATAAGGAGTCTTTTCTTGTTCTGAATTCCCAGTCTGATCTAGAGACCTGCTTTTAAAGCAGACCTCACTTTTAAACCCCTTTACTTCTGGAAATTATTATTCATATATGTATGCGTGTGTGTGCCTGTGTACCTTTTCCCCTAATTGTTGAGGAAAATGAACACTAGTTTAAAAGCTTTATTTTTCTATTGCTTAAGCTCTTATTTATAACGGTAAATACATTTCAGCAGAAGTCACGTGATATTTTTATCTTAATTTTAATTTCATCTTATTTGCATTTAGCATCCGTTACTATGTTTAGATACTGGTGTTATAGACACTGGGTTATAGAATTTTTGTAAAAGCTGTAATTACAGGGGATACCTATGTTTAATAAAAAGCCTTGTATAAAATTTAAAGTTGTTCAGATACAATGAACAAACTGTCCATATCCCCTCAGCTTTCAGTGTGGCTGAGTTGTGTGAATTACAAAAAAATGCATGGAGAGCTGTTAAAGAGAAGAATTCTGCAGATGTTAATGAGGTGCAGCTTATGCTTCTATCGTACAGAGATTTGTTGAAGTACAGAGGAGAAGTCCATATGTTCAGTTTCAGAAGACAGAGACTCCTAATAAATCATGTATTTTTTAAACACATTGAGAAATTGTAAAACTAAAATTGATAGATCTAAAGTATTATATAAAAATCTTCATGTTTAAGGACAGAAATTTTTATGGGCATATTTTAAAGCATTCACAAAATTCAGTTGTTTACTTTGCAAGATAAGGACCTTCTGACATGCAGGGAAAAAAAATCATGCCAGTAGACAAGTTACTGAATGATCTGCCTGCTTAGGCATTCCTTGTATTTTTCACAAAAATGTCTATTGCTGAATGCAATCAGGAAAAAAAATTATACTGGGTAGGATGGACAGATAATATGGAAGTTCTTAAGTTCTTATGTACGTAATTATGAATTGAAATGTGTCAGTAATTGCTGCTTTTTGCTGAAATTAAAGAAGACATGAGGAAATTTTTTGGTTGTGTGATTAAATTCTTTTAGTTAATGACTATTTACTATGTTCTTTCTCTTTCCTTTTTTTTTTGTTTAATTTTCTAGGTTAGTATGGAGTCCTTGAAAGAGCTGGATCAAAGATTGTTTGAAATGTACATTGAATTCAAGGCAGATCCAATAGTTGGGTCATTAGAACCTGGCATTTATGCAGGATATTTTGATTGGAAAGATTGTCTCATTCCAACAGGTAAATATCTGCTTATTAAACTCAAATGATTTTAACAGTGATTGATAGGAGCTAAAATATACTGTACAATTAAAAACTTTTTTCTAGTCTGTGTTTTTAACTTTTGACATGTTCTCATTATGAGTTCTTTCTCACAGACTTTACTTAATTCCTAAATCATTTTTCAAATACCCCCAAATGATTAAAGCTGCTTTCATTATTGATAATCTCTTTAATACTTGTTTTTTGTGATTATTTTGCTTCATTGCTTATATATAATAGAAAGAATTATAAAAGCCATCTTTGCTATTTTCTTATGAAATTCATTGAGGTAGTTTGGGATATTTTCCAATAGAATCTGGCTACTTTGATAATAGATGTAATTACAGTTCTGAAAAGGTAAAATTATGAGAAAATGCACATTATAACGGTAGTTCAGCAAAGAATGTTAAACCATTGAAGGGCAGGTATAAGGTATTTAAAATGACTGGGATGTTAGTCATTATTTAGATTCTTTAAGATCCTCTGTTAATATAATATAGCATAATATAAATGGGTCTGCCTTTTTTTCACAGTAGTGAATACTGTGCACACTTAGACCCTTTGAACATGTAATTTGTCCTATCTAAAGCTGATACATTTAAATCCCCTATCACATATATGCCTGGTTAATACCAAGTAGAAATTAGTTGCAGTGACATAGTACCTGGCATTTTGAAGGTGTTCTTGTCTTAATCAATTTGTACATTCTTGTTTTGATTTTTTCGTAGAGTTGTCTATGGCAGACTTAGTAAAAATTCTGTGGTACTTAAAAATTGGATATAGAGGTAATTACATGAAGCACACCGGTAATCTGTGAATCAAGAGCTGCAGGTGCTTGTTTGCTTAAAAGCACAAGGATCTTAGAGTTTATTGCTCTAGAGAAAAGTGTCTCTTCCATCTCTTGTTAGGACTTTCGTGCTCAGAATATATGCTGTGATACACCATACTGCGGAAATAACTTAGATACTCATCTTGCACATTCAGAAATGTGTCTGAATAATTCATAACTTGTCATCATATTTGAAGTATGTTTTCAGTTGGCACATTTGGATTCCCACCAGCTAACCAAGACAAAGAAGTTGTGTCAGCTTTTTAAATGCTCATTTCTTGATCTAGTGCAGTGCTATGTATTTACTAGGCTTACATTGCCTTTAGGATTATTCTGTAGTCTTTTTTTTTTGTTTAAAGGGAATATTGAATTTGTGATAGAGGTGGGCCTTAGCCTTCTTGTTGTCCTATTTATTGTTGGTTTACATACTTTCTCAGGAACTTTTTGGCAAAAATGGAAGTGAAGACAGTGAATATTAGAGACACCTTTTTAGGATTACATATGATAGTGTTGGCCAATTCAAAATAGTAGAAAAGTTGTTTGGGGTTTTTTTGTTAATCCCCAAGCTAGACATGGTACAAAGGAACATATAGACACTTCTTCTGTGCTTCTTCACCTTGATGAACTACCTTTCTGATTAATTAATCTCTGTCAAATGTACTCTCTTGACTATTGGTATAAAAGTATCATGATTTAACATCAACCAGCAGCTAAGCCCCACACAGCTGCTCTCTCACTCCTCTCTTGCCGTGATGGAATGAGGGGAAAAATCAGAACAGTAAAAGAAGGACAGTTTAATAATTGAAATAAAATATAATAATAAATTTTAATGAAAAGGAAAATAACAGATAAATAAACCACAAGGAAGAAGAAAAACAAGTGATGCAAATGAAAAATAGTCACTCACCACCGACTGATGCCCAGTCTGCCCCCAGCCAGCTTTCCCCCTAGTTTATATAATGAGCATGACATCATATGGTATGGAATATCCTCTAGCCAGTCAGGAGCAGCTGCCCAGCTGTGTCTCTTCCCAGATTCTCATGGACCCCCACCCACTCGTTGGCAGGCCAGCATGAGAAACTGAAAAGTCCTTGACTTAGTGTAAGCATTGCTCAGTGGCACCTGATTCATGATTGTGTTATCAACATTATTCTCATACTAAATGCAGTACTGTACAAGCTGCTAGGAAGATTGACTCTATCCCAGCCAAAACCTGGACAAAGAGTAACTTTGAGTACCTCCAGTTTGTTTGATTATAGCAATGGTTCGTTGACCCTGGAAATATTTGGTGGTCTGAAGATAAAATTAGTAAGTGAGTAATAAGTAAGCTCTTTGTGCAGGTAGAGGAACTTCATTGTTGAAAACGACTGGAGGAAAAAAAGCCTCTTCGTGGGGCATATGAGAATCAGACTTTTGCCAGTATTCAATTTAAAAAAAGAAAAAAGATCACCCAACAGCCATATAATGGATTTTTTTCAATAAACTGGTAGTCACAAACAACTTTAAATTGTACAGTAAGATTTTAATTGAGAAAATATACTTGTACATAATCTAAATAATGCAGTTAATACTGCAGTAGACATGCTATCTTTTTTTATTTTCCTCTTAGAAAAACCCAAAACAAACAAAACTCTGTTACACTTAGTCTCCAACAGCATGAAAAATACCTACTTTTTTAGACTGAAATAGCATACATATGACTGGGAGTGGGTCTAACTTGAGCCAAACACATTGTTCACTCAAGGATTTGTTAAAGAGTGACATACTGATTTGTTAAGAAAAAATTGTATATTAGAAATTATTTTCTGTTTTCAGTAATCTTTATGACTGCAAAATGTAAAGATTTGATTTGTTTCATTTGCCTGGTTTGGATCTTGAATTTCATAGCCTTAATTTTAAAAAAAGGAAAAAAAAAGAACAGCAAGGCAAACTATTTAGACCTCAGTTGTGTTCCCAAGTGGTGCTATCTAGGATGTGTAGTGTTGCATCCTTACTGGGTGATTGCTGGGACATTAGAGTTTGGCCTGAAGTTTTTTTTATGTGCTGTTTCTGCATTAGCTTTCAAATAGTACTACTGATAGTAAAAAGACAAATTTTGACAAGAACAGTTCTTTTTTAGAAGGGAAAGAAGAGGTCAAAACATCAATTTGCACATATTTAAAAGATAAGGTAAAGGCCAATAACTTCCCTGATTCAGTCTGAAACTTTCAAGCATCCCATCTGGCCATTGAAAATCTCACCAGAGTGGGAGCATGTTGATGCCATGATACGTCTTTTGCAAAGGACATTTTTGAAAATGTGCATATGAAAACCCTCATTATTTGGTTAGGAACAAGATTAAGAATTTTCTGGTGGTGAATTTGCTGTCCAGTCCAGAGCTTCAAGACTACAGCTGTTTCTGAACAGCTGTCTGCAGAGGACACCAGATCTGGACTATTGGAAGTAATGCTTTTGGGTAGATGGAATCATTCGGGGGAGGCTGCTAATGCTGAGATAGGAAATAAGGTAACTGCAGGAGAGGGAGAGACTGAAACAAAAAGCTTGTCATGAAGACTAATATCAAGTAAGGAGTGGAGGTGGAGCAAGGTAGGAAACCGGGACTGGATGAGCAAGTTAAAAACGTAAATTAGGGTAAGATTTAGAAAGGAAATTAAATAAAATTAATCCATTTTTATTTAGAAAAATTAATGAATTGCATGGGATTATTCAAAGAAGAGACAGGCTTGAAGTGCAAATAAAAGGACAGAGAAAGCTGATATTCACTAGACAAGTGAGCTTACCAGAGGCTCCTGTGTAATTGAAGAAATCCCCTCAATCTTTCATCCTCTAGGGATAACAGCCAATTAATATTACTGATTACTTTCTTTGCACAACTTACAGAAGTTATGTATGAATTACCGTGTACTTGGAGCATCACTACAAGCAATGCTATATATAGGCAATACCACTAAGTAGCACAGCAATAGCCTAAATGTTTTGCCTTGACAGTGCTATCAACATTGTTTCTTTTTGAGAATCAAGGCTTCAAAAGTCAAGGTCTGTGTCATCAGCAAAATGAATCAAATCCACATAAATTTCCAGTACAGAAATTATATCTATTTATTGCCAATATTGTTGTTGAGCCATGTAGACCAATGCAGTAGGGGAATTTTCTGTTTTCCAATTTGTTTTTTTGTTTGTTTTCTTTTCCATATCAGTAAAAATTATGTGCAAAGAAAAACTACACAAATAATTTATAATTCCATCTTTAAATAATATTTTTTCCCACATGAGTGCACCTGACTTGCTACATAAAATGACAGCTGATTTGGAAATACAACTAGTTTTTATATTAAGTGGAACTGATACTGGCAAAAATCTATCCTGAGCTGTTACAGAATTTGAGAAGTGAATGAAGCATAATCTGGGTGGGGAAAAGTGGTGCAGGTAGGTTTCTGTTCACAGAATTCGCTATGTCATGTAAATAAGTCACTTAAGCATTTTTGTCTTTATCTTTAAAATGCCTTCTTTGAATCCTGTCAGTTTGAACATTCATGGTTAATTTGACTAGCTAAAGTCTTGTAAGGTATAGAACATTCACAAAAATCTTATCCCAAAACCTTGACACTATTTATCTTTGGCAGCTCTGCAGGGATCTATCTGTCTGTAAGTGCTGACGGCAACACTTCTTGCATCATAAAATTCATAGGAAAATACAAGAATGAGAAGAACTGTATTAAATGAACAGTTCTGAAGAAGAGTTTAGGAAAAATTGAGAGGCCTGTCTTTTGAGGAAGTTTTGAAAAATATATACTATTCAAGTGTTGTACCATGTTTCTGTCAGTGTGGAAGAAGCTTATGCCTTGCTCATTTAGGCAATTGTCCTATAACGATCAGATATTTCCTTATGCATATGCTTTTTGTTATAGTTTTAAATATAAAAAAAATTATCAATTGTTTGCATGGGGCAAATTTTCATTTAGCCTATGTGCTAAAACTTTTACTGTATAGGTTTTCAACATGCATGCTCTTTTCAGTATGAAAGATCTGAATGTCAGAGCTTGTGCACAAAGTAATTTTATATTTGGCTCTTTATTTTGATCTAAGGTGTGACTGCTGGTGTTAGAAGGCAGTTTTATTAGCTTAATTAGATTTATTGTTAATAAATAACTCATTTAAGTTTTCATTTTGATTTCAATGTAGACTTCTGAGTCTTTACAACAGACTTCAATTTTAACATGCAGCAACAGTGAAATCTAGTTTAGTTCTTTCCTCGTTTGAAACATTGTTCTAATTTATTCTACATTTTTAACATAATTAAAAGAGATGAAAGGAACAATAGGAAACATAGTGTTAATCAGTTGCCAAGTATGTTTTTAGATTATTTTTTGTGTATACTGGTCAGTCTGATAGTTTAACATACAAGGGGGTTTTTTGTTCCTGTTCATACTTCTCTTTTTTGGTAGTAAATTGTGTTTGTTGTGGGTTTTTTATTTCTAGTTTAAAAAGCATAAGTTATGTCTTAGTCATGTGACAAAATTAGGCAGCTTTTTGTTTATATTTTTACATCTTTTTTTAATATTAAAAAATTGATCTTTTTTTTTACTTGCAAGGCTGTAGACTTTTGGAGAAGGAATGAGGTGGTTGCTCTGAATTTGGATAGAAAAGGTTTCTGTGTATTGTTTGTGCAGTACAAGCAAAGGTAGTTGTAGTATGTGGGCATTCAGTCTTTTCGATTATTAATGTGAGCTTTGGCATGCAAATGTCAAATTACTTTTCATAATATGGCAAGTTTGATTATTATTTAAGTTGTTTACATATGCAACTACTATATTAATTTATGGAAGACTGTAGTATGTGAGTATCTGTTTACCACACAAAAGGTTGATGTTCATTTATTTTTCTGAGGAATTCAGATACGGTAATATCTCTTCATAACTTATTTTGCAGTGCTGGCTGCTGTGCAGTCTAGCCAGCATTCACTCGGAGTTCACAAGCATACAGTTTTTCAGCTGCTATTCTAACAGTCTTATTTAAATAAGTATCTTGTGTGTTTCGCTTGTGTTGTCAGATGTTGGGGGGGTTGTAGTATTTAAAATTTCACATGGCTTTGAAAGTTTTAGGTGATTTTGCACTTTCAACTGAAAGTTGATTGTGGTTTTTAGATATTCATTCTGTACTTGGCATAAATTGAATATAGCAGAGTTAAATCTGAATTTCTTCTTCTTTGGTGTGTTAAGGGATCATTGTTTGAATCATTTCAAATATATCAAATGCCACTATTACAGCAAAAGATTAAGTGCGTCAGATCTGCTAAATCAGATTTGTTATACTTGTCACATCTTTTATCTGTTATTTGTCTAATTTATTAATCTAATAAAAAACTTCTAATGCCAATAGCCTGATGAAAAGGTACTCAACAGTTAAAAATTAAATATCAAAAGGCATATTTAATTTGTAGTTACGCAGCGACATACTTGTCAACCCTAACTTTTCTTCTTTTGTTTAATTTGGGGCACCAGCACCCTGCTTACATGAAAGATGACAAGTGCATTTACATCTTAAAAACATTTGGATATAGTACAAATCATTTTCTTTTTCTTTCTTCCTTTCTTTTTTTTTGTTAGAAATAAGCAATTACTTTTTGACTGAAATGTGCAAAATAGTTTTGTTTGAAATCTCTGTAACCCTTTAGATTTCTCCTAACCGTTCAAATGGATTTACATAAAGTAGATGATTTTGAACTCCCAACAGTCCTCAAACTGTTGATGACCTCTCTTTAGGAATTGTTTGAATTTTTATGCTTTAGTAAGGCCAAATTCTGGTATTTTGATGCAGGGATATAATATACCATGTACGTGAACAGAAAGAAAACGATGTTTTGCAGGTCTATTGCATATAATGTTAAGGAAAAAGAGTATTCTGCACTGGCAAATGAAGTTGCTAAAGGTCTTGTCAGTTTGGGGGCTTTTGTTACAAAATACCAGTAGTTTGTTTATGACACAAGAGGATTCTGACACATAGTAGTCTTTAAATAGTCCAGTTAGAATATTCTATTTTTCATTCAAACTAACTGCTCTTGCAACATACATTAGTAAATTGATGTTCGTACTTCTGGTAAGGAAATACCAACCAAAAAACAATCAAATTTGTATTAGGATGAGTTGAATTCATTCATCCTTAAATGACCCGATCAATCAGCAAGTGTAACAATCCATGCGTTGAATGACTACAGTTCTTCCATTTGTTTTACTACACATAATTCTTCACAGAGCAGAATCATGTACTAAAATTGTAAAGTCAGGGGCCCTCATATTGCAGCCTTGCCATTTTTTGTAAAAAAAATTAATTTGCTGCTTGAAACATATTTCAATGCATGTTTCAAAATACCTTCATTTGTGTAATTTCATTTTAACCTGAAATTTTTCTTCAATTTCACTTTCAGGCATTCAGGTTTCATTCTGTTTCTCACTTCTGTCAACATTGTGTTGTCATATTATCTTGGTGTCTGAGTTGTAAATTTTAAGGATTATTCTAGCTGGTGAAATGGAATGCACATTGTACCTTCTGTGTCCTTGCAAAAAATGAGAACAAGGGAAGGCAACGGCCCTTCAGCTTCCTGTAGTTTCTGCCAGTTTCTTGTGCTTCTCCAACTTCTTGCATGCAAGATTTTGTGCTGCTAATTTTGATTCAAGTTTTTCTTGACTGGTCTCAGAAGCCTCTAGACTCCACATGTACAAGCATGTAGTAGAGTTTATCTGCAACTTAACTGGTTTATACCTTATGCTTCCTCTTGCATTTCACATATCTGCCTTCACTCACAGTTCTGATTTATGGCATTTTCTGTTACTAAGCCTATCAGTAGTTTTTTACTAGACTGCTGTCCATCACTTTTCCAGCTTCTCTTTGGCTTTATCTGTCAAACTTCCTGCTAGGATAACTTGTGGCATTTCTGTCTATGTGTCTGTGCTTTGCTAAAGACTATTAAGCCCCATGAATTAAGCTCCAAAACCATTTTATCTTCAGTATTTTTTCCATAAAAGTTGGAAAACCTGCATTCTTCCCAAACTACAAAATAAAAGTGGTCAGCAAATTTGAAAATTGCCTGTTCAAGCAAGGTGTGTTTTAAAAAGGGAAATAACGTATTTGGGAAAAGCGTCTGTCTCATTTGAAAAGCTTGAAGGCCTAAACCAGATTTCATTTATACTGCTTTAGGGATAGGAAGAGCATGAGTGCAGAATCTTTGTATCTCTAAAAGAAGTCTTGCTGTGATTCCTTGGTCAGATGGCAGCCTAGTCTTGTGGTTTGAGAATTATGTCTGCTTGGGTACCTGTTCTAACTGATGGTATTTCACGTCACTCTAATACCTGAATGAGATTATAGTTATTGCAACTTCAGAGGATTTCAGACATGTCTGACAACTCAGAAGTCTCTTCTGTTGTCTAGACAGTTGTAGGAAGTTGTATAATACTTGTCATCAGTTCAGCATTTTCTAGTTTATGCGGTCAATCTCTGTGAGGACGTGTTAATGTCAACAATCTTTTCTTTGTTTTGTTTTTTATTTTTTTACAAGGAGACCTAAACTTTTTTTAGCCCCTCAAGCATACTCTTTGAGAAACACTTAACATCTTCTAATATCATTTAGTATTTTTATGACTGTCTGTGATAATAGAATCTAATCCCTGCATTGCTCAAAGGAGAAAGCTAATTGGAGATTGGAATCAATGATAATGCATACAGGAGAAAGGGCAAGCACTTTTTCCCCCACTCTTCCACCACCCCTTATTTACAAGCATGAATGAGGGTGGATCCACACAGGTTTTGTACTGCTTCAACCCGTTCAATAAAACAAAAGTAATAATAAATTGTGTCATCAGCAAAACAATACTCCATGCTCTAGCTTGTTGGCATAGTGAATGTTTTCGTGTTTATTTTGTATTTGATAGGCACAAATGGCACCTTTATGTTTCCTGTGAGGTTTACTGATTACTTTGTGTGCCCCAATGTTATGAAATGATGCAGGGAACAGTTTTGGAGCACAGGCAGGTTGGGTTTCCAGGTTAGATAACTGAACAGAAATGAGTGGATGGAATTGTGTGAGAGGAAGAACTCAGTGAGGTTGGTTCAGATGAGTTTGGAAGCCAGAACTGAAGACTAGGGAGGTGAGGGAGGTAGGAGAAGATCATAGGCCAAAAAGCTTAGAACTCCAAGTCAATAGTCACTATTACTACTATTTGGTTTTATTTGCTTACTAATTGGGTTATAAGCCAAAATACATTCAAATCTTGGCTGTGAATGAGGTGTTTGAGTGGTCTCTGTTAGACTGCTCCTTCAATTGTTACCCTTAGAAACCAGATTTTTTATTACCTTGGTAATTCTCAGGGTAGTTTCTGTGGCAATCTTTAACAAACTGAGGTGTAATGAAACTAGTGGAGTGGGGAAAGTAAGTCACATGAAAAGTAGAATTACCTGTAGTCCCAAACTGTGGTATCAGCTCTGTTCTGAAGTTCCTGGTTAGGCTTTTTAGCTTGGATTTATTCTCTTCCTTCAAAGATTTATTTCCACGGGTGTGCTAATTGTAGATGCTTTTCTCTTTCTTTCAGAATATGCAGCTGGGTAGTGTTAGTTGCTGAAGGATCTTGGGACTGCTCTCTTTCTTGTACCCAGAACTGTTTCCAAGTCCCTCTGGCAATCTTTACCCAGATCGTACTGGGGTCATTGTCACAGTTTCAGAAGGCAGTGTGCATGGGAGCACTGTGAGATCAAGAAGCATTTATTGGTCATGATTAATTTTTGGGAAATTTAATTGTGTTATTGTTACCTATTCATAGGCGAATGTGGCTCTCATTGAAGGTTGATCTGTAGTAGAGGTTGGTTTGCGGCTGTTTGTAGCTAAGTCATAGTCCTCTAGCTCAAATTATAGAGGATTGGAGATTTATGTGTGATATTTAGATGGAAAGTCCCAGGTTAAAACTTTGGTATTGGTCCAAATAAACTCATCTCTACCAAAATAACCAGACTTTTCTGTGCATGCACCTGCCTGTATGGTTCCTATAATTCACAGTGTTGTGCTTAGAGAATGGTTTCGTCTTGCTAACCTTTACCATGTAGGTCCTCATTAGAAACAATCCATAACAGTGAGTGATCTCCCCTGATAAAGGTGCTTAGTGTCTTGTGGTGGAGGTTCTTCAAGGGCCGTATAAAATACAGCATTATACTACCTCCTGTGCAGATGCAATCATCTTAAAACATCTGGAATTTGCCCCAGACTACTCAGCAGGGGAGGTCCAATAACCTTGATGCCCTTAGTGAACCCACTGGTCAGTTCACATTCTTGGTTATGGTTTGAAGTTTTGCCTAAGGGGCCTATGGTCAAGCATTGAACAATACTGATTTCAAGATGAAAGAGGAGTAGTAAAAGCTATTATTTTCTAAACCCTGAATGTATGTAGTAGTTAAGGATGCTGTCATTTTAACATTTTAAAAACACTGATGAAAATACAGTCTCCAAAATGAACCTTGCCACTGGACAGACTTGCAGAGTCCTACTAGCACGGTGGGAAAATAGCTGTCTCCTCAGTACTTCGTAACACTTTCTGCCCAGGGGTGTGTGTGTGTGTTTTAAGTTAAAAATTCTAGCGTAACAAAAAGCCTCAGCTTTCTATACAAAACTTCTATACGAAATTCAGCCTGGAGCATATTCTCTCAGTAGCCAAGTTATCAAGCTCTTGAACTCTTACTTTTTAAGTGGGAAAATATGATTGGCTTCTAACAGTACAGCAGATCCATTGTAATAAAAAACATTTCATTAGCTTAAAATTTCTTTACACAACGAATAGCAATTTAAATTTAATGAAACACTTAAACTTTATTGGTGTGTGGATGAAATTAGTGTTGGCCTTGTTCAGCAGTTGAAGTAATTCAAAAATATTAAAAGCCTTTACTTTGAAGTGTGAAAAATCTTAAGCTTTCCAGTTATTGTGGGTCACTCCTGAGTCAAGATAGCTTCCAAATGTTGATTTTGGATTAAATAATTTTTAAGAATCTATTGTTCAGGTCATGCAGAAACATTCTTTATTTCAAATCCATGCCCTTTTCAAAATACTGTAGGGATTCAGTAAAGCTTGGAAGTGAAAAAAAAAATTAAATAGTAACACTGGAAGTCAGTGCAAGCTCTCACCTTCACACTAATAAACAGGATTAATATGTGATCTCACCAAATACTGTATGTGTCTTGCAAAAATTTTCTCTCATTTTCTCCTTTTTCATAGCAGACTAGAGTACAGCAAGGTGGGGTAGGGTTTTTTGTTCTATTTGATTGTTGGGATTTGGTTGGGGGGTTTTGTTTTTGGGGTTTTGGTTTGTTTTCTTTTTCTGCAGTAGCATATCTAAAAGCTGCTCTTATCTGGTTCCAACTCACTGGTTATTTAAGCAGACAGATAAATAAAGCTATACATAAAATTCAACTTAGGGCAATTTTGCCATAAATTTAAGGTATACTCTTGTGATTAATTGTTCCTGATACGCTGATCTACATGCATTTGACTGCAGTACATGTTGCATTTTTAAATATGTACATTGGTAGAAGTAAGGACTGGCTGAAAGTCAAAAATGTGACTACCCCTTCAAGGTCATCCCAAGTTGCTGAGTCTGTGGAAAAAGAACCAAACAAACAACAACTAGATTTTACCATAGAAATCAAGTTTGAGAATTTGGTGAAATGAAGCAGAGCACAGCCTCCTACTATGTCTTCCAAAGAATCCACAGTATCTGTAATCAGTCCCTTTCTTCAGTCAGCTTTTTCCCATGACTCGATACTTCCATCATGCCTACTAAATACTGCTCCCTATTAGTGTTTGTAAGTTAATACAGTGGCTTTGATTTAGTTGCCAATTTGCTGAATTTAGTTACTAAAGACAAAAATTTCATGCACTTTCATGTATTTCATGTACAATTGGTACACAAAGCAATTTGGAAGAAAGTATGTGAAAATACTTAGAACTGCTTCTGTGCTTTCTTTCAGTGTGGTGACTACTTGCATTTTTTGAGTTAAGAACGTTCACAGACCTGTGCAGAATCAGGCTCCAGAAGTATCGGGGTTTTTTTATGATGCATTGCCTCCTGCTTGTTACCATTGTACATTTGTATAATTCAACAGAAGTAGCAACTTTCAAAAAAATCATCATTATTAGTAACAAAACATACTGTAAAAAACATGAAAATTGTGCATCTTAATGCTGCTCATAAGTTTGTTCTCAAAGCACCACTTTTGAAGTTGCTTACTTAAAAAAAAATCTTTTAAAATGTCCATACTCTACTTTCTCTTGCCAATTTTGACTTTTCTTTTACTTACCCAACTGTATCTGTCTTAAATCACTGTAATAAATGCAGGACATGTTTTATGGGTAATTAAAATTTTTTCAATAACTTGAAGGTTAGAGAGATGCAGAGCAAAACTGGACACTAAAATTACTAGTGTCTGTATTGTTCCAAACAGTTTATTTGTGAAATTAGTCTCTTTTGGATCAATTGACTTCAGTTTTCTCATTTCTTATGATAATAATATTTGAGTGACAACCAAAGTAAATTCATAAACATAGTATATCTCTAAGCCCATTCTTCATTTATGAAATTGCTGTCATTTTGCATTTGACAGGCTATTATTACAGTACCAGTGACTTCAGGAATTATGAGAAGAACACACAGTTTCCTGAGTGAGTCTGTGTTTTGAAAGGTTTTAATAATTTTAGGTTTTATAAAATCATGAAAGGACACCTTCAGGGTGCCTTAAAAATGATGTGTTTGAAAGAAATAAATGAATATTCTTGCAGACTATGCTTGGTTTGTGTTAATGAAAGGAAATACTGCTTGAGATTTTTGGATTCAACTGTTCCTAGTTTTGATAGAGATGTTGATTTTTAGTCCACCTTTCAATTAAAAAGTGACTTGCTTTTCCCATTGAATTGGTCATCCTGTATCTTTATGGGGTGCATACAGGTACACTCTTTTGTCTGTGAAACCCCTTTTTAAATTGGCATTTTTGTCATGACATAAATCTTCCTGTATGGGGACCTCTGAAGGGGGTAGTCCATGTTGCTGACTTTGATCCACACTGACACCACTGTATATGTGCCTTCACTTCTGTAAAGTGAGAGAGGTCTGGGAGTGGCAAGGACCCCCAGGTGGGATGAGTTACACACTCAGGCTTTTGGAAGCCTGTGTCAAAGGGGTGCAATTGGTTTCTTTTTTCTTAGAAAAGAGGCTCACTTGTGAAGAATTTGGAAAATAAATGGCAAACAGGTTACAGTACTGGAAATTATGTGAGTGCGAAGCTTCAGAAGAATGTAGGCACTAGTTTTACAAGATGATGATGCTCTTCATTTGTCTACCACCCACCAGCTGATCTGTTTCACAGTTTCTCCATTATTCTTAAATCTGAAAAAAAAAATAGGAAGAGAGCTTTTAAGCAGCAGAGCAGTTTCTTGGTCAGCATAATCGAAATTTATTTCATGAAAAAACTTCTGATGCATGTGGCTATTTGAAAATATGTCCAATACATAGCAAATATTTATATATACTTAGTAGTCTGTTCCCTCATAGGTGCAATATTGTGTCCTGCCTCTGTTTCTTTTGCCCACAAACTTTGGAAACTTAAGAATGTTCTGTGACCAGGAAAGAGCCATTAAGTTTCCACTCTGGTACATTTCCTGGATACACACAGAAGGATTACAATCCTGTCTTATAAACTGCTAAAATCAGTGGGAACCTAGTCATGCCAGGGACTGTGCCTGTTTTCAGCACCTTACCTGTTAGCTTTTAGTAGTCTCTGTTTTATCAGAAGAAAATCCTTTAGCATTAAAACTATCCTTACAGTGGAAATCTAGTTATAGTAGAACTGAGATACATAATGCTCTGACTATTATATACTGAAAATCAAAGGGAGCAGAGGGAAGAAATTTGTTAAAAATTTTTCTTCTGGAAAATGAAGCCGCATCCTACAGCAAATGAATTGCTGGTAGATAAAGTTCAGGTAATACTGAGTCATCCTTAGATGTATTCATTTTCGTGTCAAGAAGGAGGGTTTGTTATATCTAAGTGTCTCATGCATATATTTCATTCTTCAGAACCTGGGTTTTTTTCCATTCAGGAAGAAAAATGGGTTTGGTTTGGATGTTATGTTTTAGTTGGGTGAAATGTCTTTTCTTGTAGTGCAATTCCTTTTTCATCTGCCTCAAACCACCTACTTTAACATCTAATAGTTGTAATTAATTTATACTATTGGGTTTCCCCTTAAGCCTAACATACAGCCACTTTAATTCAACAACAACAAAAAAAGACTCATCATCCCCAAAGCTGTTAATGCTGAAGTAGAAACAGTAAGGTATTTTTTAAGTAGTGCTAAATCTATAGGGAAGCACACTGTTGGCTGTGAAGTGTTTGTATTCTTGTTCTGACGCCAGGTTGCTTTTACAGGTTACAGCCACACATTGGTGGGCCATTTGCACTTGTAGAGCATTGTAAAGGCTGTAACTCTGCCAGACCATGTTATTATTAATTAAATGACAACAGCAAAAAGACAAATTTCTGTGGGTCATATATCTCAAGTACTGGGTTGATCTAAGGATCATCAATTCATTTCTTTACCAGTGGTGATTTGGGTGAGCTGATACCTGTGTATGCTTAGATGAAGAGGTGTGAATGGTTATAACCTCTGAAGTAGGTATTTTTTTACATTAGTGCATTGGAGTTTTTGGTTTAAGGGGGTTTAAGGCTTTTTTGTTTGTTGTTCTTTCACCATTTACATTTCATGTTGCCAGGTTAGTGGTTGAAATTTGGCTGATTCTGCAATAATTTGAGTAGTTTTAGAGTCTTTATGGTTCAATTGTAAATATGATATGCAGCATCACTTGGTCAAGACCTTCAGGTCTGAATTGGTAAAATGCTTTTTTACTGATTGTAAATATGATATGCAGCATCACTTGGTCAAGACCTTCAGGTCTGAATTGGTAAAATGCTTTTTTACTGTTTGGTGGAAGAAGTGAAAATTAATCCATCTCTTAACAAAACTTTCCTGAAAACATGCGTACATACCAAATTGGCCTTCAGCTACCTGCACCTCTTTTAAATATTTGGTGCTAGCTAACACGTTACTCTCCTTCCCAAGTGAAGCACTGTTGGGCTCTGTATTTTCTGTTGTAGTCTTTCACAATTACAGATTTTGCTCCTTCTTAATAATAAAGGAAATTATATTCTATCCCATCCCAGAAGCCATGGGATTTAGGAAAGCAGCAGACCTCTTTAGCTGTCCCTCAGATCATTGTGTGGTTTGAATGGAGTAGCAGAAAGTTCAGAACAGCCTCAGCAGCTTCAGTTTTAAAGACGTCTTGATTTGGGCTATGCAAGAAGGTACAGAACCAGTATTACTCTCATAGTGTTTTGCTCTTGTAGACTGAAGCTCATGCATAGGCACAGGTATTAATCACGGTATTGGCAGTCTTTAGAGCTCCTGCTACTCCAAGGCAACTGAAACAGAAACTTTCAGGTTCTTTGTATGTCATGGCATAATTTCTATTGATTGAATTAAAATAGTTCAAAAACTACAGGTAACATAAGTCTGAAAACTCTTCACATTTAATATTTTTAGAAATTAGTTTTGTGGCAACTTATGTCAGATCCTTCTAATGACATTCACTGTGATAGATCAACATAGATATTACCATGGCTGAAACTAAGTGCAAGATGACTAATTCAAAGATGTAACGGTCTGGCCTTCGGATCTCAAAATATTTAGGAAGGTTCTGACTTTGCATGATCAGCCTCTTCCCTTGCTTCAGAACTGTTGTTCAGAACTTTCCCACATGGGTTACCAGTAATTTCTTCATTAAATTTCAATTATTGATAGCTATTTTTTAAGTCACTATTAGTTCTTGGGACTTCTTCACAGATTCCCAAGGCACTCTATATTTATAATTACCGTGAGCAATGCAGACCAGAATTTCAAGAAAACATTAATCTGATTCACAGTTTAATTAGTATGGAGCTGGTAAGAACAATAGATTTATCAAAACATTTTCAGTTTTACCGAGAAAAACCTGCTAATGAACTATTTATAGCACACTTGTATCTATTTTTGTCAGTAGTCTAAGGACTGACTTAGGACAAATGGGTTAAAAAACAGGAAATGTGGTTAAATAAGTGGGTAATCTCTCCAGAGAGTTTCCAGTTTGCCTACACGTTCACATTTTCTTCTTAATGTACTTTCAAAACAACATTAAGTACAGTACCTTGAAATCCATCTCCGTTTAAAGGCGGGAATGTTTCCAGCAATAGCAGGAAGTGGCCTAGTGAGAAATTTTACATTCTTGTTTAAACTGAAGTGAGATTCTGGAGTCCCTGTTTTCAAGTGGTTTTTTCTGCTTTAATGACAATGGAGCATTTGTGTGACATTTAACTTGGCTCAAGTGTATCGTATGGATCCATAAAACTCTGTGAATGCTGTAATTATGTCTTTTGTTCTAAACTGGTTTTAAATAATTACTTTCCTCTAACTTACCTTTTTCTTTTATATGGCGCTGTATTTATTTGTTAATATGCTATGCACACTTTTTTAAAAATACATATAATCCTGTTTGAAGGTTGTAAAAATAATGTTAATTATCAGGCTGCATAAATCGCACTGTGAAGTAAGGCATTTACTGAACATGATAATGTCCATTTAATTCTCTTAAAGGTGATATCTGTATTTCTTTGGGCAAAGCAGAAGCAATAAGTAAATGAAAGTCATTATTTGCACTCCTTATTATTTGGTTTTTGACAGCTACTAATTATTAATGTTTTTTTAAATCAACTTGAAAAATATTAATGAGTCAAAATGAGGAGGGAATATAGCAAACAAATAAAGCCACTCTAGGTGGTGGTAAAGGTTGTGACCTGGTGGAGCTCCTGTATTTTTAGAGCTACTGCCAGATATGTGTTCTGCTCTTAGCATCCTGCAAGTGGTTTTCTGGAAATGTTTTTATCCAGGGCAAGCAACAAAGCATGATAGCAAATGTATTTTTAGTAATTAGGAAGAAACAAGCAGGCTTGTCTAGCTGCCTTAATTTAGAAAACAGGCCACTGGTAGTACCGTTATCTGGAGCTGATTTCCTATCAACTGTCTTTTAAGGGAGAAACCTTTGTGCTGCTGTAAAGAATAGAGGTGAGCTGCTTTGTTATGTCCATGGGGAAATTCCAAGTCACAACTCTACTTTTTTTAATATATATTTTTTTTAACATCTGTGGGGTGCCAGGTTAGATGATATCACTGTGTGGGTGGGGGCACTTCAGTAAAATAGCATGACATACTCATGTACCAGTGCTGTAGTTCATGAAAGGCTCATGCCTGCAAACAAGTTAGGTTTCTGTCTCTTCCATGGTTAGGGGACTATCTTGAGAGGTGTAGGCTGCTTGGAAATTAAAAGACTACTTTTCTAAATGGGGTATCACATTTACTGTAGTAATTGCAAATAGTTGCTAGCTTTTTAAATAGTTTTCCAGAAACATTAAATAATTTAGGGTGTTTTCTAATGAGGCAAATATAGTTTGTTGTTCTGAGAACATACAAAATTTAACAGACTGTCAGTCACATTAAACTTTCCCTGGTTATAAATACTAAATTTCTGAATAGTTTTGGGGGCCAACACTTTTTTTCAAATGCATTTAATGCAGCCTCAGGTGTGCTGTGCTGTTGGCCCTCATAGATAGCAGATGTCACCCTTTTTCATGTTATCCTGGGCGCTTGATTCTAAATCCAAATTGCTTGCATATTTTTTTTTTCAAATCCAAGTTAAGTGCTCAGAAGAATATTCCTTCATAAATACCTTCACAATACCAACATAGTATAAACTGGTTTTTGCTGTATGTACTTCACAGTCCAGTAACCTGAGTCCTGAAATATTTTACGTGTAAGGTACATTATAAGTCATGTTTATTTGGAATCCTGCGCCCTAAAAATAAAAATATTTTGGTGTTCATTTGAATTTTCACTTTTAGTCTGTGCTGCTTCCTGTTCATTTCTTGGGATAAGGTAGTTGATAGATCTTTACCATGCACTGGAGGTGTCAGGCAGTCATCCATAAATATGGGAAGCCTGGAGTTATCTGTAGATCTCTTAAATTAAAATTTTTGTACCAAGGCACATCTGCACAGGTAACCTTTTTTAAAATTGTTCCAGCAGCTTTTGGATGGAGGCAGTGCTGACTGTTCTACTGACCTGCTGTGACCTCAGACAGTGTTGTACTCCGTAGAATCTCTTCCCCCTCCCACCTGTTCTGCCTTACCTGTTTATATTTTGGGTTTTGTAAAGAGATTACTTGATTTTAGCTGGAAGTTATTGTTTAGGTTATACTGAAAAGTGGAATTCTGTGGTGTGTGTTGGGCAGCTTGGTTTGTCAGGAGGCATCCATCTAAGCTTGAAATTCCCACATGGACTGCACGGGGCAGGACAGTGCTCACTTGGTGTGTTGCAGAGCACACTCTGCCTTTTCAAGAGCTGAAGAAATACAAATAATTGTCTGCCATCCCAAAAGGAATCCTGCTAGCCCATAGCACTGCTTCTGTAACAGGAGGTGCATTGAGGAAGAGTGTGACCACACTAGAAATTGTGCCAGGATAATTTTAGTTAAAGCAGGTATTAAATACTGCCATTGCAGCTGTGATGCAGCCAGAACCTAGAGGAAATTTAACAGTTAAAATCAAACTGCTTAAAGAAGTTACATGGCTTTGTGGATACCATTCATTAGTTTCTTTTTTAATGTGCACTATGCAGCACTGATTAACGACTTGCAGTAGATGTGTGCAGCTTTTTTTTTTCCAGCAGTTTCACACAGCAGATTAAAAACTTACAGAAGAGCTGCAGGAGCTTAACTGACATATAGTTCAGAACGCTGCATGTGTGAGCTGCTGTAAAGTTTGGCATGCTATATGCAAAGCTTGGAAATTAACATTTCCAATATCGATTTGCTTAAATCTGGCAATAGGGTGTAATGTAACTGAAAAGAATATGTATTAAAAAAATTTAAGCCAGTTCCTCCTTTAGAACAGAGCAGATCAAATACTTTTTTCCATTTGCCCTCCTCTAAATTTAGCAAATGTAGCAAATGAAATGTCCAGGAAAAGGCAAGTATTGGTGTTCTGCAGCTAGGTATGAAAAATATTAATCTGTTTGGATCACCAAATTTGGTATGTTATTATTTTTCCAGGAAAGTTTTCATTATAAAGTAATCAGGAAAAAAAGATGTTTCAGACTGTTAACTGGCATAACCCACCAAACAGAACAATGAATTGTAAAAAATATTGCATACAATTGGATGTGTTTTAAAATGCAAAATTTCAGACTCCCAGGCATCAGTTTTCCTATCTCTACCAAGTCATGTTTAAGCCTCAAGGCCAGCAAATTTAGTGCTCTCTTTTCAGAAGCACTGAGACATTGCTACCACCAGCAGCAGTTGCTTGCCCAGTTAAGTACTGACCTCCTACAGAATGCTCTCTGTTGTTCCCTAAATTGGTGGCTCTGTGCCTACCCAACACTCATTTCTGTTTCAGTCCCTCAGAGCTTAGGTTTCTAATAAGTCAGTCAATTCAGTCGTGAAACAGGAGTGGTAGCTTAGTCAATGTCTTAAGAACTGTTCAATCTTCTCTGTTTTATTTTAAAAAATAATAGAGTGACAGCTGTCAAACTGTAAAATTTCCTGTGGATGGCTTTTCTAGCTCCTCCACAGAGGAGCAGTAGCTTTCAATAATCCTGCATGATTTCTCTTTAACCAAACTTGCCTCAGAACTTTTTTCTTTTCTTTCAACCCTTCATAGCCTCTCATCTGGTTTAATGCTGATAAGCAGAGGTATCTGCTGACATCACCTGCTTTTTCTAAACGGTTATGTGCATTTATCCTCCTCTCCTCCTTTTTGCATGAGAGGCAAGCTAAAAGGCTGATTTGGTGAGAGGCAGCAGCAAGGTTGGATTCCCAGCTGTCCATCTCAAATGAGGTTCCAATCTCACAAGAGTTAAAAGTGTGTCAAACCCAGTCTGCCTGGGTTAAAATTTCCTGTTTCAGTTGTCCTCACTGAACCTCAGTTCATTCTTTGAACTCTTGAGTCTGCAGAAGGCTTAAAAAATGTTTGAAGCTCATATCTTCCCTCACTATCAATTTGCTGTAGAAGGACTGGGAACATTTGAAGACCCATGTTAGCTTCTGGCACAGAAAAGCAGCCTGATGAGTTCAGTTTTACTATGTGTGCAACCTTTGCTCTTTTCTTGCATGCAAGTTTTTGTAGCCTCTCTGTGTTTTAGAATTACACATGTGGTATTGGAGTCCCAGCTCTTGCGTGCTTACTCAGTCACTTTGGGGGTTTCGTAGTATAATGATGTCATATAAGTACTTGGGGGAAACATATCTCTGAGAACTACAAGTGGGACAACTGGTAGCACTACACCATCTGAAGATCTCCTGAATACTCCTGTATTGGCAAGTTAAAAGTTTGGTTTCTGTTACTCCTCAGAACCACAAACCTTTTTCCCTTCTGCTTTTCCCATCATTCACAGAGTAATCCTTGCTACAGCTTTACAGTGTTGCTAAAATTGCTTTGAAATGTAGACTGACACAGTTAAGTTGGAAAAAAAAAAAGAAAAAAAAGAATAATAGGTGGTGTAAACTGGAGATTAGTGGATAATTTTGTTATGTCTCCCCAGTAAAAAGTACAGTGGAAGGTCCAGAATTGGAAGATGCTATTCTGAAGTTTCTGTCAGCCGTTGTTATAGTTGATGGCTGAAATTCTTCTCCATTTTTATGTCTTAAGTCTTCTCATCCATTTTTCTTTAGAGCAATGCTGGGGCTTTGTTAGTGGCAGCTAGAATTCCAGCAAGTCAGTCTTTGGTATTAAGAATAGAGTGGGAGTGGAATGCATTTATGTTGTAACAGAATAATAACATTTTCCTCAGAGAAATTGCAAGGGCTTGTTGAGACTTTCTTTAACACATTTCTGTCAGAAGCAATGGAAAGGCATTGTATTTGTGCTTCAATATGCTAAATAAGAGGTATTTTAGACTTAAGAATGTTATGTTTCACTTGATTAGCCTAATAGTTGCAACCTACGGTTACATGGTGCATTAGCTTTCAGTGCTGTATAATAGGACTGGCAGCATGGTGTCCCAAAAACTGTAATTGCGTGGGCTGCTGAACTGTTGTAGAGAAAGCTGCACAAACATTCTATTCTAGACAGAATTTTTTCATTTTGAAATGAATTTCACAACAAATTCACAGTTGGATGCCACTGCTTGTATTTCCAGTGAATCATACTCCAGAAAAGTAATACTTTGCTTCAGCAAAGACTGCCACAAACAGTGCAGTGATATAAATCAGAAATTGGATATTTTTTAATTGTAACTTTTCAAAATATAGTACAGTTATTAACTACGCCTGCAGGTCCTGACATTCCGATATGTTTGGCTTTGTCTCCACATCCAGAAATTAAATCCTTCACAAATAAGACAAAAAGAAGGGCTGGGGGGAATTACCCTTTTTACTTATGTTCTATTCATGGTAGGAAACTGACTCCCTGACAGCAATGGCTGTCATAAAACCACATATTTCATAGCTTACTTAGAGCAAACCTGTTACACAGTGATCTTTAATTTCCAGCCTAACTCCACTGATGGTCAATTCATGTATACCTTTCTTTCTTTCTTGTGCCTATGTTGTTCTTCACCATGCATAGTTCTCCCTTCTTTCCCTGTCTGGTTCCACTAACTGGCATTTTTGGAGTGCAGTTGCATGTTCTTTCTGTGTTTGGCTTGTTTAGCTTACCAAGACAAGGTCTTTCAGGTTATTAAATGCTGCAGTTAAGGCAACTAAACTGCATAGCTTTGCACAGTTTGTGCTGAATTATTTGCTCTTAAATTGTAAAACCTGTCTAAGAAACAGAGACAATATTTGTGCTGGTACTGAGCTCCCTGATCCTGAAGTCATTGCAGGACCGAGCCTTCTATGAAAGGTCAGGAACACCTAATTATTTCTTGCAATCCCAGTAGCACTAATCTCCTTTAAATTCTTAGTTCACCCATTTGTCCTTGTGTGTGGTACAAGGATGAAAGATAAATTATGTCTGCTTATGCCCTTTCACTGAGGTTTAAGTTGACAATTTTATCATGCAGCTGGGATAGGCTAACAATATGCAATACTAAGCTACTCTCACTTCATTTTTACCGTAGCGTCCATCTCCATTCCATTCACTCTATTCATTCTGAGCTCTGACATAAATAACCATTTTACCTTAGCTGTGCACCATGAAACAACGGTGTTCAATACCTGGAGCTAATGTTGCTGATATTAGTATTTCATGCTTTTAGAAATTAACAGTTCTTATGTAGTTATAACAGTTATGGCAACTCAGTGACTAATTCTTTATGAAATACTTTATGGAAGGTTTCTACAGACATAGTGATAGCCAGCTTTTGCCAATACAGTCAAAAGCTGTTTAATTTGGGTGCTTACAGCAGCAGACAGAATTAGCAGCTCCTACCCTGAGCCAAGTTGCGTGAATGCATGAGAAGAGGCATGCTACCTCAGGGGTTTAGGTGGGATAAGTGGGAAATGAGGATTCTTCCTTGGAATCACAACACCCTCTTACACAACCCACTTCAGTCTCTATCCACTCCGGCTTTTCACTTACCTCCTTGGTAACACTTCTTCCCAGCTCAGCCTGCTGGCCACCTCTGCAGGAGACACATGTGCCCTCTCTGTCTGACATGGCAGCCCCCTCTCTGTACTTTCCTTACAGCTCCCCAGCAGTAGCAGGGTTTGAGTGAGATGCTTCATTAGGGAACCCTCAGCTGGGCCAAAGAAGTGCTGCTTAGGTCATGACTGAAATTTTGTTTGACTAAGGAACATGCCGTGACAGTGCTCAGGTATCCCTGGAGAAGGGAGACAGTCAAAGTCTTAATCTTGTGCACCATTTGTGCAAAAGTAAAATCACAGTTTCCACATGAAAGATCCCACTGTCACAAGATGAGACTGGTAGGCAGACAAAAGCTGAATACCGCATAGGTTTACAGACCAAAAGCAACACTTTGCACCCTGAGGTTAATTGCAAACCAACTCCCAAATTCACCCTGTACCTCATGAAGTGATTTGCATACCATCGTTCAGAGTCTGGTCAAGTTGTATTTGCTTCTGGGATGTGATAGAAATTTTGCCCTCTGTGATATGAAGCGTGCAGGGGGTTTAAACAGGGGCAGAGTGAAGTAAAAGAAGGAAAACAGTAGAAGAGGAAAAAGGAAGGGGGTGTTGCATTTCCACATATACCTGTGATCTTTTGGTGTGGTTCAAGTATTGGTATGTACCATTCTTGCTTTGTTTTGCAAGGTTACAGGGCAGGAGAAAAAAAGTCAGTTTCATAAAATTTCTGGTATTGCTTTATTCCTCCCTCACTTTCTTGCTAAGATGAAAGAAATTTTAAGTTTGCAACCTAGTGTACAATACTGTTTGACTTGTCTTTGGGTTAATTTAAATGGAAAAAACTACTGGGATTTTTCAAGGAGAATAATAAATGTAAAGAGAAAAGGCACTAGAGATGTTTTGGAATGTGTGGAGAAAGGCTTGTATTTTTCTAACGCCCAGGCTGCATCCCATTGCACATCCTAGATGTTTGTTCCTCATGCAAGAGGATCCTGTTGTCCTTGTGTCCTGCTGTTATAA
This sequence comes from Struthidea cinerea, assembly GCA_013397865.1. Lineage (NCBI taxonomy): Eukaryota > Metazoa > Chordata > Aves > Passeriformes > Corcoracidae > Struthidea > Struthidea cinerea. The sequence goes on along the minus strand of VZTI01003658.1, from coordinate 167,331 downwards.
AATGTTTGTCTGTAATTGTCTAACAAAGAGAAGTGTCACCTTTTTAGATCTTGAGGCAAGTTGTGGGACCAATGGTTAAAGATGTGAGCATGGCTGAGGTGGCAGTTGTGAGACACTACTCTTCTCACAGAGTGGCTCATTTTGATGATCTCGGGTAACCCCTTTTAAAGCTGTGTTTTGTAGCAGGACTAAGTTGCTACATTGGTGTTATCTGAGGAAAGGTGGAGCAAGTAAGATGAACTGATTAAAGGTTCACTTTGTAATTTTTATAGCAGCAGCCTTAATCACACTGTGATCTTCAAGCTGCGTGGTTTCACCAATCGTTGTCCATGATTCTCATATTTTACTGTCGACTGAATATACTGAAGGAAGTGATGTGGTCATTGCACTTTCTCTGATTCGTGCTAGAGTAATCAAAATCAGAAGTTGAGGTCATGTGGATCAGTAACACTTTCTCATTACTTTGTACTTCCAGCATTTATACATACTTTAATGAGTTAAATGCTTGCTAATTTTCCTTTGCCTACAAAGTGAAGTGGCCATAAAAACAAGTGAGGCAATTTTAGATTTTTGTCTATTTTAAATCTTAGATGACTGGAGTACAGGCCAGGAAAGTTACAGAATTACAGCAGGAGAGAGTACTAAGAGCCTGTCCTAACTAAAGCACACCCTGCTGGATGTTCTTGTGTTTAGAATTCACTTATTAGTATAAATTGACAAGCATTTCATAAGCTTAGCAAGAAAATGCTTATTTGACTTCTCTACCTTCCCCAAAAGGAAATTTCTACTAAGGCATGACATCTCCTATAAACTGCCATGAGTAATATATTCTGAACCACATTCAGAGAAACAAGAGTGCTTGCTATTCCTATCAGTAATAATTCACAGATAGAGAATCTGATAAAGCAGTAAGATCTTGAAGGCTGTTATACAAACAAAGCATCTTGTCTTTGTTCTTTAGAACTTAGCAAACTGTGGTGCACGTTCTGTGCCACAGTGTGTGTATTCTAGCAAAACATTCAGAATATATTTTTTGATAATGCTAGTTTTTTACTAAATTGCAAAGTTGGTGAAATTATGTTGCTAGAGAAGAACACTAAAACAGGAACCTACTGCCTTTTTTTAACCTTCTGCTGTAAGGAAATGTGCCTTTCTCCATTTGATTTGAAAAAGGAAATAGACTGGTGGTGTGGCTATGGAACTTTCTCTTTCTGCCTCTGATTGCAAAAGTAGTAGTAAAAAATGAAAATAAAAAGTACAGTATTGAACATCAGAATACTGTGGTGTTGTTGAGACAACAGAATGAAAGCAATTTTTTTGTTTGTTTTGTTTCAGGTGTCAGAAACTATTTGAAAGAGGCACTAGTGAATATCATTGCTGTGCATGCAGAGGTGAGGAGAAACTTCAGATCGTTTCGTGCTTATATTCATATGATTTCAGTGTACTTTTCTGCTAAATCCTGCCTTTCACCAGGGTTTTTCACCCTTTTATTGAAGTGTCTTCATTTACAGATGTGTTTTAGATTAGGTTTAGCCAGTCTGTTACACAACTGATAACTTTTTTTAATGGGCTGACGGAGATGAGCAGTTCCTGTTTATCCTCACTAACACTCCATTACACCTTTTTGTTTCCATTATCTGATAAAGAGGAAAGCCAAATTCTAAAGCTAAATTCTCCCTTTCCATGCAGCTAATATATAGATATATAGCTAGTTATGGTGCTCTCTTTCTCTGATTACCTTTATTTTCCAAAACATCTGTAAATGAACTTCTGTTTCACCTTGAAAGAAATGTTCAACACATGCCGTTCAGAGTGAAAAGCCAATATATGTCAGTCTTCTGCATACAATGGAAATAGGAAAGCTAAATCCAGAAACTTTTACGGTCTCTGTACAGCACAAATACTGCTTGAAATGCTTAGATAGGTAATGGCTACCTAGGCTAGGGAGTGCATGTTAAAACATTACTTACAATGTAATAAGCTTGGAGGAGCTGCAATTATTTAGCCTTTTGTGATAATATGCAGGAATTTTCTATGGTTCTTTAAATCAGAGCCTGTGTTTTACATAATCATTCCTTCTAATCATCAAGACTGTTAACAGATTACCGTTGCTCCTGGTAGAAGCATTGGTAGTAATATTACTCTTACCTTCCAAAATACAAGTATGGCTGCTCTACCTTTTCCCTAAAATAATGAGAATGCACTTGAGGCTTTTACTTATCTTATTCCTTCTTAAATTACAAGGATTCATATAAATCAAAATATTTTTAAGAACTTCAAATTTGATTTGCGGTGTTTTTGATACAATTTCAGTGTTAAATTATAGCAGAAGCACTTACACAGAAGCATCATGATTTTACCAAATGCTTCCAAATGAGGGAATAGGAAACACTAAAAGCATATACCAACATGGTAATAATTTTTAATATTGTTTTACAGTGTAGTGGAAATTGATTAAAATGGAAATTAGAGAGTTTGCTTTAAAAAATTCGAGGGCATTTGTGACTTATTGAGCTAGTCTTGTAAACATGCATACTTGTTAAAATGCTGCAGCAGAAAGGTGTGTTGCTGTGCTCTCTTCATTAAGACTGATACTGATTCTGGCCTAAATAGCATTGCCTCATAAATTTCTAGATGTGAAATCTTACAGAAATATGAGAACGTGTGTCAAGACGAAACTCCCATTTCCACTGGTGAAATTCTGTAAGCTGGGTCAGGTTTAAGTTTAGTTAGCAAGGCTGCAAGTTTCTGTAGTTTGAAACAGCAAAAATTAACCATCAGATGAACAGCAAGGATAGACTGAAATGGAAAGAAAATTGTTTCTCTACCGTTGAATTCAAGTTTAGCTGAAATCAAAATAAGGGCTTCTTATTGCAAATTTGTGATGATTCACCCTTGCTGAGAATTATTTTTCCTGGATTCTGTAAAGTAACTTCAAGAGTGCTCATTGCAGGCAGAAATATTCTCTTCTCAGTAGATGATCTTGGGGCATGTTCCTGGTATGTTTGTGTTGAATTGGTCAGCAATGTTTGGTGCTGAGTAAGATGACCCCTTACCAGCACTGGTAACAGCTGGTAGCTGACATTTATGTGGTCAGTGTACTTAGCCTGTGGTGCAGACCTGCTTTTTGGAATGGTCAACCTTATGGAATGCCTGGTACACAATTCTTTATTTAAATCACTGAAAATTCTGTAGGAATCTTGCTCTCTTCAGGTTTTTTTCCTTAATTTATTTTTACACATATGTATTAATATCTTCTGTCAGTTAGTAAATTTCCTTGTCAGACATGAGATCTAAACTTTGCGTTAAAGCAAATGTATTCTAGCAAAACAATCATTCCACTAAATTCTTTAGACCGTTTCAAAGCAGAAGCTGGGGAAGTGTTTCAAAACTTTATACAGTTCATTTTCTTTCTTGCACTACTCCAGTCACACACTTCGGCTTACATACACCAGCTTACATACACCACTCCATACAACACATCAGCTTCTTGTGTCATCTTCTCTCCCAGCCCCTGTTCAGTTTTATGCATGTTTATCATCACCTTTAAGCTTTGACACAAGTTTGGTGTCTCTAACCTATAATCTCACTTCCTCCTATATTCCAACCTCTTGGCCTGCATTTTCCCCAGTTCTGTGTAGAAAAATCATACCTTTTTTTTTTTTAATCCACCAACAATTTCTCGCTTCTGTAAAGCTCCCTTTAAGGAAGATTGGTCTCTTCATACTTTGCTTCAAGCATAGATCTAATAATTTTGTGTTGCATTTACTATTCTGAAAGTACCACTTTAAAAAGTTATACAAATAAGCAGTTAAAAAGATGGCCTTGATGCATGGGAAAACCAGTAAGGTTTAATTTTTTTTTGCCAGGGAACTAATAAATGACAGCAGCGGCAGAAATCTAAATGAAAATCCATTGACACTCTCCTACTCTCACAGGCTGTCAAATGTCTATCTTTGCCACGGAGCATAACAACACTAGCCATTCAACAGTGGTCAAATATAAAGGAGTCTAGAAGAAATAGCAAAATATATGGGTAAAAAGTGGCTGAATGTGTAATTGTGTCAGTCAGTCACACAACTCTGAATTAAAGGTGCTATCTACAAGACAGCAGTCTATCTACAGCCACCTGACTACCTGCATCCATCAGACAAGAGCACATATTTTGAAGTTTAGCTGCTTTTTGGCATTGCAAGGAGGTTATCACATATCACGTAGCCAACTTTACTATTAACAGAGGGGATTGGTCCAAGTGCAGGGCAAGCATCAGAAGACATCCTTCATATTCTAGTTGCTTTTGAAATTTTTTTGTACATTGATAAAATGAAGGAGACCTTTCAGTCAAAGAGGTTTATGTTTTTTATTGAAATGTTAGTATTGAAAATATTTCTGTTAATGTAGGTATTGTGCTCATGGTTCTTCTTTCATAAAACTTAGGTGTTTACCATTTCCAAAGACTTAGTTCCTCGGGTAATGTCAAGGGTTGTAGAAGCAGTCTCTGAAGAACTGAGTCGACTGATGCAGTGTGTTTCATCCTTCAGCAAAAATGGAGCTTTACAGGTACCTGAATACTTTGTATTGTCAAACATCTGAATCTAGAAAACTGAGAATAACAGACAGAGGTATAATCTGTTTGATTTATTGAAGCAGTGAAAGCAAGGAGATAAAAAGGATTAGTTTACAACCTATTTCAGATTTATGGATGAATATCGTTTGGGATACTGGTTCTTGGGTTTGATTATATTTTAGGGTTAGGGTTATCTTTGTGTCAGACAGCATTAAAACGCTACCTGTATCCTATGAGATAAAAAGCATCGTAATGGTATCTCTTTGAAATGTTGTTAAATACTCTCTTTGGCCTGACATAAAAAATCACTTTAAAAGAAAAAAACAACGTAGTGATATTTTGAGATTTAAAAATCTTGAAAACAGGATGCAGTAGGATCTTGTAAGACTGTGCAGAACTAGTCACTTGTTATACTCTCTCTACAATACCATGTTGTTGTAACATGGGTAGAATAGCTTTGCTTGCTTTGTTTACAGCTAGATTGGTAGTTGTACTTGCTGTTGGGTAAGCTTTAAAGGACTTCAAGAAAAACACCTTTTTTTAAAAAATCCCTTTGATTCAGGTTGCTATGGCTGTAGCAGAAAAAGAGCGAACTCCCTGTTTTAATTGTACTTGACAGCATTCTTGCATTATGATGGGAAAATAGTTATCCAGTTGTAAGCCTTATTTTCCAATTGCTGGTAGTAATGGCCTTGGACAGAGAATTAGTACAGGAAGATCAAAGCCAAGTAAGATTGACTCCCTATTTAAAACAAATCCATGAATAACAACAAAGCTATGCATACATCCCTTCCGTCTGACTAAACAACCCACTGTAGGGACTTGCTGCCTAAACCCATATTTGAAAGGATTTTCTCTCCTTACTGTAAGTTTGTCACTCATGGTCATTTTCTGTTCCTCTGAACATGGAAAATCATGTCTGACAGACAGCAACAGTGTGAGAGTCACCCAAAACTTGTCAAGCTGAACAAAAAATTCTCATTCAAGCCTCACTCTCTGTTCCCATCCCATGACCCACAGTTTTACAGGGCTTGCCCTTCCACCAGGTTTACTTAGGCTGTGGTACTTGCGAATGGGGTACTGGTACCTCCTAAAATGTAGAAAAGACTCCAGAATCTTAGGTGTAGGATTTCAAAAAGTCCAAAACTTTTGAGCTTGGAGCACTGTACAAAAAGAGGTAAAATATTCTGTTGCAAAAAGCATTTCTTATGAGTATAAAATTGGTGGATGGCTATGTTATATTTTGTGCCAGAAAGTTCTGGCTCTAAAAAAAGCATGGATTTTAGCTGTCTTCTTACCTAGGGTAGAGGTGAGGGAAATACCTGAAAGTCAAAGGCTTTCATTAGAATGGGAATTAGTTGTCTGTGTTGCATTGTTAAAAGTTCTGTTTTGGAAGATTAAATGTCATTAGTTGTGTCTAAATGTAGATCAGTTACTGTAATGTCTAACTGAATTAAATTTCATCTTTCTGCTTAAGAGAACAGACTGTGAATTTTTATGAAGTTCCTTTATATTTTTAAATGAAATTACTTAATGATCTCTTGCAGAATGTTTCTATTTCATATAAAAGTTGTGATGATAATGATTGCTTCTCAAAGACCAAAGGATGATCTATGAAGTTTGCTTAATCATTGAGTTCAGTCTCCTCCACAGTTTGCCTAAGTGAAAATTAATACCTGGGCACACAGTACAGTACAGGAATAAAATCCCCAAGCTCTTGTGCCCAGCAGGTGACACACAAGAAACAAAGTACAATCATTCTACTTCCTCATCTGATGGAAAAAAATAAATTCAACAGAAGAAGCAAGCATAAAATGTGTATTGACAGATTTTTGTACTTTTGTGTTTCCTTCCTCCCTGGCTAAGCAGTGCTGTGAGAAGTTAAGTTCACAGTATTTCATGAAAAAAAAAAAAAAAAGTTGCATCCTTCTATCTTTCTATCATAGTACAAAAAAGGTGGAACAGAATCGAAGATTTATTCCTGTTACTGAGAGACAAACCAGTGTTTTTTGACTACTGCACAGTGACTATGTAAACAGTTTGACTTGAATCTGAAGTATGAAATTGTTTCTTTGAGCAGTCTCCTGACAGAGCAGCATGGCAACAAAGAATACAGGAAACAAACTGTTAAAAGCCAAGGCTGCTTACAGCAGTGGTGTGCAATAGTATTTGCCTCTCAAGAAGGTGAGGCTCTGGGATACTGGTATACACTTGGTGAAAGGACATTGTGTCATTGTTTCAATATTTGTATTTCTGTCTTTAGGCGAAACTTGAAATCTGTGCCTTGAGGGATACCGTGGCCATATACCTAACACCTGAAAGCAAGTAAGATGTGCTGTAATGTCACTTTTTGCAGCGTAATGGAATCCTTGGTAAACATGCAAAAAATACATAATGTAAATTCAGAATGAAGAAATTTTGCTTCAAATAGAATATGTGATCTACTGGGTAAATATACAAAAACCAGATTACTAGCGAGATGTTATCAGTTGAAAGAAAGTAGTTACTTTTTTGTTGTTTTTTACTTGGACTTTTAGACACAAACTATTATTTGCCATCAAAAAAAATTGTAAAACTTCTTAATAGCAGTACAGCTGCTGAGGATAATTATGCTAAAGCCAGATACAAGCAGATGTTGATAAGTTTTATCCAGTTTTTTACAGCAATCTCATAAAGCATAAAGCAAATAACCTGCCCAGAGGCATGAGAGAGGTTACAGATCCAGACACTGGCAGGGTCCCCTTATAGGGATATGGAGAGTTAGGGCTCTCCATAGGCTTATATAATACCCTACTTCTTTTCCACACACCTAATCAGGGAAAGGGAATTCAGCTTCACACTGTCTCCTAGAATCAACACCTTCAAAAGGCTTTCAGCAATGTATCGTTGCTCACTGAGGCAAGAGCAAAGATAAATAGTGTGGGGGACACACACACGTTAATGTCAAGGGAGAAGAAAAAGCATTAGCACCAACAGTGGTTGATGCAGCCAAGGCACGTAAAAACAGGCTATGATAGCTGTCAGCAGTTTTGAGTAAAGTTGATTGGCTGAAATTTCTAGGTGATTATGGTGGGGATTGGATATGGGCAGATTCATTATTTTAATTACCTTCACTTCTTTTAAGATTTGCATTACGTGTCCCTGCAGGTGGCAATTTGGTCATCTTACCTGATCAACCGTTTTGTAGGAGACCTTGCAAGCCTTCATGTGTCTTCACAGTGTCATAGTGTCCTGTGGTGTCACTGCAATCCAACTTAGAGTACTCACTTCCCTATTCTAAGTGTCTGATAGTGACAAAGACCTTTAAAAGAAAACTACTTGGCACTGGCTTGGGTTGGATAAAATCGAAACTAATCATCGTAGGGCAAAGCACAGTGAACCCTGAAAGCTGGAGCTTTGTAGAGGTTTTTTTATTCCTGGACTTGTCAGTAGTAGTAGTTGCCACAAGTCACCATATTAATCTTTTGCTGACAAGACTCTACCTATCTGTGCAGGTCCTGCATTGTTCCCTCACTTCTGTTCCACATCTGTTGCCCGGAGTGGGGTGGGAACACCCCATCTTTGGAGTTACTCAAAACTTGACTGGATAATGGTCCAAAGAAACCTCCTCTAACCTTGAAATCGGCCCTACTGGGAGATCAGGGTGGACCTAAAGTCCCTTCCAACGTAAATTATTCTATGACTCTGTGTTACCTCAATGCAAACCTGCTTTAATTCTCAGTAGGCACCTTTCTGTAAGGCAGAATGCAGTGGCCCCACTAAGCACAGAAAATCAGTGTTTTAATCTGTTCTTCATACACTGATGGTCACTTGAGGCAGAAGGCAGGCTGGCCACTGCCTGTTAATTCTTGAACAGTCCAGGATGTCAAGCACAGTCTTAAATCAGCTGCTGTTTTAACATTTCCTGTTGATGTATGATGTACATCGCATTAGGAATGTCAAGATACCTGCTTGACCCCGTGACTATTTCATGTTCAATTTGCACATGAATGTCAGGTCTCTCAGGTAAATATTTTGTCAATTTATTGAAAAAAGGAATGGATAAAATACAGCATCTCTCTGTAGAATTTATAGAGGGAAACTGTAAATGCTGAGTCTTACTAGCAGAATATGAGTATTTTTGTTTTCCTTGCAGGTCAAGCTTTAAGCAAGCTTTGGAAGCCTTACCTCAGCTCTCAAGTGGAACTGACAGAAAGTGAGTGCAATGCACCTTTTTGTTTCCTTTATGGTCTTTGGAGCCATTGCTTTTTACATTTGTAAGAAAACTTTGTTATAGGAGGGTTAACTTTCACTGTATTTGACCCTTCCAAATTCCAGAGCAGAAGCTTCTTTCGACAGAGTCAAGAATAGGCTCAGTCCTTGCCTTGTTCATGGCCTATTAAATTACCCAGAAGAGCCAATGGCTTTGTGACATATCCTACTTGCCCGTCCTAGTCTTATCAGTTCAGTGTAGCTTTGTATTTGTCTTGTAGTATCAGTCTATTTTAGCCTTCCTGGTTAATCTTAAGGTTTCTGTGAGGTCCATTGTATTGTATTACTGAATTTAGCAGCAATAAAGAAAATGGCCGAGAACAAAGTTCAGGCTTTTGCAAGCTGATATATGGAGAACTCACAAAAATGGCGTGTTTTGTTTTAAAAACAAATAAGGAATGTCTTTGGCTCTTTCTTAACACCAAGAGGAGGAGTTTTGGGTTCTTCCTTTTCCACCATAACAACCTTTGACAAACAGGTTGCATTGCTGCATCCAGCCTAGTATTTGATAGTCTATTTTACAAGCACAGCTTAATAAAAAGTAGTATGGTAAAACTAGGACAGATTTGTAATGAGCAGAGTAGCGTAAGTATAAATGGTTTGAGCTAGATACTGGTTTCATTGTACTTTCCTGCATCAAATCAGTTTGCACTTAGCAGTCAGAATTTAGAATGTTTTGTAGACACATGAAGAGACTGTTTGTGCAGCTCATGGTCTGTGGGCTGTGCCTTGTTCCAGATGTCCTCTGTCTGTTTAATCAGACCTACTCTTCACTAGTCACAAGTCTCAAGATGCCTCCTCATCTTACTTAGCTCTTGTGCTTTATTAAAGTTAGACATCAGTTTTGAGTAAGGAGAGATCTTTTTAATCAAATTTTCCAAAACACCTGTAGAAATTCTTTTTTTCACTTAGTCACAAGCGTCTGAGCTTCATGAGACAGATGAGAATCAAGAACCGCATCATTATTACATCTGCGTCAGAGTTTTGAGCCCCAGACAGTGCAGAACTTGTTCTGTTTCCTAGGTCACAATAGGACAATTGTCATTGTTCCAGGCAGCTCCTTGCAACCTACCTGTATTTGTGTAAAATAACACATTTGTGCTCCAAGAGCTGTTTATGTGTGTTCATTCACAATCACTGCTACAATGCTAAGTGATGAATGTGGACATGGTCATCTTCCAGAGGACCCGCTGAGGAAGCAGATACTGATTTTTTGGTTTAAGTTGTTATTCTTGGGCTAGTTTGGGGTTTTTTTACCGCACAGTGTAATTTTTTTTTCTGTTGCTGGCTGTTCAGTAGTGCAGCATGTCAAAGAGTTCAGGTGATACATGTCTGCCCTATATGGCTTGTTTTTGAAATAGGGCAGAAAGTTCAGAGACACATTATTCCGTAGAAAAAGGAGAAAATAAAACACCCAACCAAGACTGTAAAATAACTTAATGCATCCCTGCTGTTACAGTAAGTATTTTCTACGACAGGCCCACCAACACCATTGCTCCTACACCTGTTATTTGTGGATTATAATAAATATTATCCACTGCACCAGGTACCTTCTTGACAGCTCAGTAGATCTAAATTAACCATTTTTATGCCCCCAAATGAACTCAAACACAGTTTATCTGTTAGGGACAAAACCACGTGATTGGGGTGAATTAATGTTTCTCCTAGAACAGTCATACTATCTCTGATCTTTCAGTCATGATACTTAAGAGAAATCTTAACAAAATACAAAACAACTACAAAATAACTTCCAAAGACAAGGCTGAGAACTGAAATTTGCAGTTCAGCTGCACAAGAAAAGCCGTGTACCTGAAGTCCCCAACAGAATAGTCAAAACTCACACTAATTGTTCCCTTTTCAGGATCTCCTAAAGTTGTAACTATTTTCCCTTTGCAGGTTACTAGAAGAGTTGCTAAACAAATTTAAAAGCAGCATGCACTTGCAGCTGACCTGTTTTCAAGCTTCTTCATCAGCCATGATGAAAACATAGACAACAGCACAATGCAGACAAATGTGCTTAATCATTGTACATTTTTTCTGGACTACTTCAATTCCTCTGAACACTCTAAAGAAAACAAAAGGAATTCCACTGGAAGAGAAATTGAGATGCAACTTTTTCAGTAATGTTATGGGATGTCCTGCTGAGTGAGACTTCTGTTCTTATGTACTTCGATAAAATAGTCTTCTGTCTACTGTATTTCACTTTGTGGAGGGAATTAAGTCAATTTTGTTTACATACACTTGTTCATGAAGAAATGTTCATCGTTGTTCTGCAGTCTCGGTTTCGCTTGTTAAAAATACATTGAAATGTATTTTTAGCAAATGTCACCTTAAATTTGAGTATTACTCATGTTGTTCAGTGTATCAGTCTTAATTTCTAGATGTAGAGTAATACTGAAGTGACTGGAAGACTTAAATTCTATAAACTATTGAGAAGTATGTAATAAGCATTGCCCCCTAGGGCTGGCTAATAACTGTCCAGATACCATATTAAGTACGCTGCTTCTTTCGCATTTAAAAATGATAGCTTTTTTTTTTTTTTTTTCTGTTCTCATCTACAGTTTCAGTGTTTGTAAGTCTGATTTCTTGGGGGCTTTTATTTTCTTGCTTATTTTTAATTAAACATGTTGCTGCCTCTCATATTTCTCCCTTCTATTGGAATATTGATGGTAACCTTCACATCTGAAATAAGATCTACTTTCACTGGCAATTAACAGAAAAGCACTCACAGTTTATAAGATTAGTAGAAAAAATGTCCAAGTAAAATATTCTTTGGTGTTAAGGAGTAGAATAGTTAATAGCTTCTCTCGTAGTAAGGAGGAGCACAATATGTCATTTGTTTTGCTTCTTCCTTCTTACTCTTCTTGTTTTTTCTTGCTGTTACCACCACTGCCTTCCTCTTGTTAGTCAGTCCTCTTTTCCTCTGTTCACCACTAGTTACTGGATTTGTATATGGGAAATAGGGATTCGGGAGAGAAGAACAGTTTTGCTGCCATTGTTTTGGGGGGTAACAAATCAGTTTAATTTTATAACTGGTATCATGGCTGGGAATTAAATAATGCAGTAATAATATATTCTTTCTGTAATTAAAGTCATTTTGAATAAATCATTTCAGGAATAGTGCGTAGTTTTCAAACAATTTTTTAATGTTAGCTCTTTTCTTTTGCCAGTTCAATTATGTGCTTTAAAAATACAGCGTACAATTACTATAATATGTAATTTTGGAGAAAGTTTGATGCACATGTAGTCACTTGTTAAAAAGTTCTGTGTAAGTATTAGCAGCATGTTGAATGGAAGTGTGAGACTTCAAATATATGTTATTATAATTAAGCACCTGGAGCGATGTTGTTTTAAGTGTTGTCCATTCTAAGGTGGTCATGGTCCGAACTGCTGATATTAACTGAAATAGTCATCCAGTTCTGTAAAAGATTTCACTTCAGAATAATAAAATATTAAGAAATATGTTCATAAGCTCTTCTTGAATGCCTCACTTTCCAAAAAATGTGATTTCTTTGAATTTTGCCAGTCTACAATTTCTGTATTCGTATCAGACATGCTCTAAGCATTGAAAACCTATTCTGTTGTCTGTACTGGATTAACACACATTCAGACATCTCTTTATTGTAAGATCATTCTCTTACTCATCTTCTGTTACAACAGCTTGTTGCTTGTCTTTAAAACCTGAAGTCAGCCCTCTGTGTGGTTGCTTCTCTGAAGTAACTTACACTTCAGAACATCTCACTGACGGCAGTGAGAATAATGTGGAATCGATCAAAATATTCCTTGAATTCCATCTGATATGCATAAATGTTCACAGTCAAGTCAGAGCAGTGCATTTGAATAAATCCACTTTGTGGGTTAAGGAAGTCAGTGAGCATCATGCTGCAACAGGAGGTTTTGGAATCCCTTTGCGTGGAAGGGGAGTTGGGACTGCTGAGGCTTCATAGCCAATGTACAGCAGGCTGCAGTTCCTCTGAGAAGAAGATTACAAAAAACAAGAAGTGGTCAGTGTGGGTTTTGCAATAAAAAACTGTTAGAAGGTACAATTAGGTTTAAAAAGTGTTCTTGAAAGTGGGAAAGGATGGGGAGACCACACCAGAATACACCATCAGTTATGGCTTGCAGAGAAGAGATGCAGCAAGGAAATCAAAGTAACAGAAGTGAAAGGCTCTGACATTTAAAGCAAGGTAAATGCTGAAAACAGTACAAGGGAAAATAAAATGAATTATTACGTGAACTTTGAACCTCTAGAAAAATCCAGAACAGTTACAAACTGGAAAAAAATTGTCATTGAAATAAAAACCTAGAGAGCTTTATTTCTCATATAAGGGAGAAATCTAGGAAGTAATAAGGCTGTAAAATGTATCTTACTAAAAGTAGGTAAAAATTTTACCATAATACCATAATACAAAAAATTCAACCATAATGCACTGTGTTGAGATATTCAGCCTCTGGAGATGATGAGGCATTCTTCTATTACTGTATTTTGATGTGTATTTTGAATAGTCATGAGTGGTTCAAGAGGTAGGCAAAGAGGAAATAAAAAAACAAGTGCTGCATCAGTGTAATTAGGGAACAACACAGGAAAAAATATTTTAATCCCCCATAAAAGTGATGGGATAAAATAGGGAAAAATCATTACATATCTGGGGGTTAACTTAATGGAATAGCTCAAATAAGTAGTGTGAAAGAATGAAGAAATCCTGTTCTCACTCACAGAATGTTTTTTTAATTGACATTCTTTAGAAATAATTTATGAAATGTGCTCATAGTGTGTCATTGTCCAAGTTAAACATCTTCCTATAGCTTTTTAAAAGCCATTTGTTTTAGTAATATAGAAAGAACCACAGTCCTGCTACTTTTCATGACTGTGCTGTATTTTAAGGATAAGAATAGACATGAGATGACTGAGGATCAGGCAGGTTGTATTCTGTGTGCTAAAACCCCTTGCATCTTCCCAGGACTCCGACCTGTTTAATTTCATTGTATGGCAACAGAGAAGGAAATAAGAAGCAGTTGTGCTTTGCAGGGGGCTTGTGGCTGCTCAATAACGTGTGACTGTTGGCCCTGTAAAACAGGTCCAGTCTCTCAACCTTTGCCAAAGCTATTGCATCTCCCTGAAGAGAGTGTACTTTATGGTGAGGGTGAGATTTTTGTTTTGTTTTGTTTTCTACACAGGCAGCCTTTTGCCACTCAGAACCAAGGAAACGTTTCTGAAGCAACAGCATGTTTCCCTGCTCTATTGGTAAGTAGTCTGATGCAGATAAAACAGGCCTGTAAAAACTGGTGTAACACTGTACAGAACGTAGGGCTGGGGAAAAAAGGAAAACAATTATTGCTTATTCTGATTCTACTTCAGTTAAAAATGCTCTTATGTATGTTCAGGAAAAAAAAAAAGAGAGTAAGTCTTGATTGTTGATATAAAGGCAGGTGTAATGGCAATATTTTTTAAAAATCATGATAGAAGAATTTCATGGAGCTCTTCGCTGAGCCTACTAAATGACAAAATCCCTCATCTGCAAAAGTCTAATACTTACCTAAGCAATGCCCTAGGTAATTTATCGTAAAAATGTTCACAAACTCAACTTCTTTTTAACACTGAATGTACTGAAATTCAACTCCTTCTTAATGTTGAAGGTACTGATAGACATTTTCTGTTTCCAGTCTAAGGGAAGGTAGAAGATTGCAGTTTCCTAGATACAGTTTTGGCCTCATGAAGAAGGAAGCTTCAAGAATCTTTTGCCATGGTTACCACGGTCATCAGAGATAGTCCTGCACAGGGGATTTATACTTCCAAACCTACTGCCGGACCATGTTTAAGTCAACTCCAGGCAACAGCTTTGGATATGTCCAGCTAAAATACTCTTAGCTGTGTTTTTCCTGAGGATATTAAATAGTACAATATTGATTGTATCAATGGGTGCAAATACTGATCTTTGTATCCAAGCAGATTTCTGGACTCACTAGAATTGAGGGGGTTTACATGTTTTCCACACTATAAACTTAATGGCTATTTTGCTCTTTTCATTCTGTAACGTCTATAAAAATTAGAAGGAAAAGATCTTTAACCTCATCAGAACACATTGAAACTGAAAATTGAATGCAGTGCCCCTGGAGAAGCCTGAGATTCAGAATTCACATCTGGATCTTTAACCTTGTAAAGTTTTGGCTCTGTGGATCTGATTGATCAGGTGCATCTTATCCAGGGATAGGAGAGACCCCTGAGGATATATAGTATCTGCAATCTGTTTCTGGTTTTTAGGAACTGTAGTTCCTGCATGGCGCTTAAAATTTTAGTGTCAGTCAGGAGTTAGTAATAGACTCTGACTACTGTCAAAACAAGCCACAGCACATGCATTATTTAACTAGTAAGATGCAAATATGATTTGAATTAGTCATGCTTCCAGATAGATTGAAATATTTGGGAATTTGTTAAAGATAATGACAGACTTCAAATACGACTTTGGACTTCTGGCATTTCTGGTCTAGCTGTGTAACTAGGGGAGTTCTGGGTGACTACCCTCATCTGAAGATAAAAATAATTGTAACTTGTAAATTCCTTTAAAAGATTTTTTTAGGAGGGAATTTGGTGTGTTTACCGTTCAAGGATAAAAATATGCCTAGTTACATTCTGGTCTGTCCATATAGTGATAAAGACATGGTTCAATTTACCTGCCATGTCCTCATTAGCAGTTCTCCTGTTCTGTGTCAAACATTAGTACGAAGTGTGCACACATGAGGTTGGCTGTAGTTAGGAATGCTTCTGCAGTGCTAACACAGGACACTTTGCTTCTTTCGACATTCTTAAAGACGGCCAGAAAGAAGGGAGCTAGATGGTTATTTATAGGCAAAAATAATTTTGCACAAGCTATGTTATGTGTTAAGAGTATTTTGGCTTCATGTGGTTGACAGGCTGTTTTCTGACTTAGCATCGCTTACTAGAGTTTTTTTGGCATGAAATGAAAGGCAAAACTGGGAGTAACAGGGAACACAGTTTCATAAGGGAACACGATAGCTGTTTCTGTCTTCACCTTTTTTAAGTTCTGGTTTTATGTAGTACTGCCAAGGGTTAAAGAGGAGGTATGTGCAATTCAGCTCCATTTCTCCTGTGCTGTTTTGAGCCACAGAGATCTAAACCTTGTCTTTAATGAAGGTATTAGGAGAGCATATCCAAAATGGTATATTTATTTCAGAACAAGGTGTTTACCATGTAAATTATATACTCCTTTCAGTATTACATGACAACCCAAGGGGGCTTTCCTTTGGAGAATCACCAGTGCAACCGTGAAGTCCATTACAATAATGTGCCTTGGTGAGTAACTTAAATGCCACAGTTTGCAACATTCATCACTGCACAGAACAGCTTTTGGAGCCGCAGCACCGACAGATCTGCTGTGGGATTTTTTGGGGAACAAATGGGGGGACTGGGTGGGCTTCTTTGTTGTACCTAATTGCTTCTAGTCTGAACATCCCAGAAGACAACTGTATTCCTTTCTTCTCATACCCCCACTGTTTAAAGGCTTGTAATAGGTTTTGTAGGACTCTTCTGCAAGCAGCCCTCCTTGAGCTCAAGACCAAGTAAGGGAAATCTTCAGCCAAATTCCTTTTGAATTGGAAAATTTAAACAACTTGAGGAAAAAGGAGTAAGACAATGGAAAGTGGAATCCAGCCTTATTTGTAACAGATGCTATTAACACATGCTTAGTTTTATAGCCTATTCTGGCAGCCTTTCACCTCTTTCTTCTGGAAAAAAACTTTTAATATTAAAAGTTCATTGCCATTCCCAGGCAAAAGTGCACAAATAAAATGGGCTGATAGTCTCAATATAGCTCATGAAAAATGCATTAAATACAAGTTAAGGATTAAGAATTATCTTTTCCTTTATTCCTGAAATGAGGTGCAGATAGGGGAAAGGAGAGCTTTGCTGCATGCTTCCGTGCTTTGATGACACCTGTGTGGTGAAATAGCTGCAGTTCTGATGTGACTGCAGATAACCAGGGGGCTCAGCATAGACTCAAACCTGAAGCCCGGTGTACCCAGTTATTTCTAAATACACGGTGATCTGGAAACAAGCACGAGAGGCTTCGTTTTGGTGGCACAAGGTTTCATGCTGCAGTACTAACGCAGCAAAATTTTTGCAGCCACAGATTCTGCTTCGACCAAGTGGAGCACATGCCTCACTTTTCTTGGTTCATAAGCAGATTTTTAGCACAGAATGTCAAATCAGATAATTTATAAAGTAAAATTAGCAAAATGAGACAGGCTTTCTCACTGCTCATTACTCATTTTTTCTGATAAATTTCACTCATTTAACTAGATTGTACTTCTGCTCACAGAGGGGCTTCCCGTTCCAGCTTATCTTTTTAGATATTCAGCAGTTAATTAAAATTCAAAATGTTAATGGTGCTGTGTATTTTTAGAACCTGATATAAATACAGGCAGACATAGGTTTGAAAATAAATTAGGAGAGACCAGAGAGCTCTGAACCATTTGGGTAAAAAATGTTGGTAGACACCTGTTCTAGCTCTCTGTGGTACAGCCTGCACAGGAAAGGGAATCTCCGTCGCTGTCTCTTCAGACTTCTCCACCCAACCTTGCTGGGGAACAGGAGAAGGTGATATCTTGGTGCAGAAGGTGAGATGATTCTTTGTAATAATTAAAAATGCTACAAAACCGAATAAAATGAACCCCAGCAAAATTTTCTGTCTCACAAAGGTAAAACCTACTCTACATTTTGAAATTTCCAAAATCAGCAGCACAACTGGGCTGGTTCTGATACAATCTCTGAGGAAGACATTTCTCACAGGCACATTTTACCCTTGTGCTGCAGCATTGCCCAGGTTGACCTTTTTGGGTCATTATTTAAGTGTTGAGTCAAACGGGAAAACTGTTCTAGCTCGTGTATTCCGTGACAGCTTTACAAACCCAGGTGGTTCATGGATTAGCTCATGGGCAAAATACGCAGTTTTTCTTAGGGTCCCATATATGTGAATGTTGAATCTCTTTATAAACCTTGATAAACTCCACTCCCTGGGGACCCTGTGTGCCAGGGCAACGCGTTCTCTGTGTGTGTGGTTTTCTGCTCCTGAGAGTACTCATTGCACAGACCCACCTGAGTTGTGTTAATCCATGCTTCAGTCCAGCCTCCTGAATGTACTTGGGAACCCACCCATAGCATATCAGAACTTGTGTGTTTACTTTTCCAGTACTGATCCCATCGTTTATTTCACCCAGCTTCACAAGCAGATTTGGATGTAGGCTGCTGTAGGTTGCACTAGGGTAAGGAGTCCTGATTTCCATGGTTTAAGCTGTGCGGGAAGGAACTCATGGACAAGAAGCTCCAGCAGTGTGCACACGCAGCCCAGAAAGCCAACGGTGCCCTGGGCTGCATCCAAAGCAGCGTGGCCAGCAGGGAGAGGGAGGGAATTCTGCCCCTCTGCTCTGCTCTCCTGAGACCCCACCTGGAACACTGCATCCAGCTCTGGGGCCCTCAACATGAGAAAGGCATGGACCTCTTAGAGCAAATCCAGAGGAGGCCCACAAAGATGATCAGAGGGCTCCTCGGAGAGCACCTCTCCTATGAAGACAGGCTCAGACAGCTGGGGTTGTTCAGCCTGGAGAAAAGAAGGCTCTGGAGACACCGTCTAGTACCTAGGTGTCTGGAAAGGGGGCCTGGAAGAGAGCTGGAGAGGGACTTTTTACGAGGATGTATAGTGGTAGGACAAGGGGGAATGGTTTAAAACTGAAAGAGGAGAGATTTAGATGAGCTATTAGGAAGAAAGTCTTTACTGTGAGGGTGGTTAGACACTGGAAGAGGTTGCCCAGAGAGGTTTTGGATGCCCCATCCCTGGCAGTGTTGAAGGCCAGGTTGGATGGGGCTTTGACCAACCTGGTCTAGTGAAAACTGTCCCTGACCGTGGCAGGGGGGTTGGAACTAGATGAGGCCTAAGGTCTCTTCCAGCCTAAACCATTCTATGATTGAGTCTATGAATTCAAGATTTTTTTGGTCAGAAGAAAGGAGCCAAGTGCTGTTTTGGTGCTCAAAGTGAGAATTGAGGACAGGTGAAGGTCAGCATTTCAGTTTTGAAGACTGATGAAGTGTTACAGTTAAGGATTGTTTAAACATGAACTTCTGACCTTCTAACAACTTGTGTAGGTGCCTCTTCATTCATCTTACGTGCTCTTGAGACACTTCTTTGTGCTTTTCTTATGGTGTTCAGAGTGGATTCTGCTGCGGGACTGAGGAATTGCAAAGCTGGAAAAAACCACCACCTCATGGCTCTGAGGAGTGTGACGCAGCTGCATTGCCACCCTGGCCAAGCACTGCACCCTTGCCTCAAATTCATCATTAGTTGCATCAGGTCACTGAGCAGATGCTTGCCAAACACAAGGGCTGGCACGAGGAAGAGGGCTGGGACAAGGAACACATGGTCTAGAGCTGAATGAGTCAAGAGCAGCCCTGCCTGAGGTGGGACAAAGGGCCCAAGGCTCCCTTCCTGACATGAGATCAGCCTTGGTACCTCCGCTGTGACCACATGCATTGATGCAAGAGCAGAGACAGAACAGCAGAACCTGAAGTCCTCCTGGAGCAAAGTCATGGTACGTCAGGGTGGCTCATACATGACAAGGCATGCTTGATGCTACACTGAAGGCAGCAGTGCTCCCACTCCTCTGCCACCCTCACATGCAATCTACGAACATACTGAAAACTCAATTTACAAATCCAGCATAGCTTCTTGTGACACTGGGCCTTTGATCTCTGACTCTGAGTGCAATTTGCAGGAATGAACAGCAGAACTCGTGAAACACAACAGACACCGCCCATCAGCTTCGACAGCCCCCAAATCATGTGCCTGGCACTGGCTGTCCTGAAGAGCAGAGCTGTCACACCAGGTGTGCCACCACGTCCCCAGGAGATGTGGAGCCAGGAGGTGACTCACCCCCAGCAGCCAGTGAGTCAGTGCCAGTGGCAGGGATGGAAGTGAGATACTCAAAGCCCTGGGCCTCTCCTCTACACAGCAGACCGCACCCTCCAGGGTTTCCTGTCTGCAGTGAATTGTGTCAAGTTTTATCTGTAAGACAGGTTTAAAAGGAAAAAAAAAAAAAAGGAAAAAATAAAAGCCCCCAAAAACAAGCAAACAAACAAACAAAAAAACCAACTCAGTTCTCATGAATGAAAAACTACTCAGTCTTCAAAAGCTTTCTCAGCCTTTCGGGGAGCAGCATGTCACTCAAATAACTGAAGAAATATTGTGGGTTTCCTCTGTTTCTTATGACCTTCAGTCTGACTAGCTAGCTTTTACCAACGATAGTGAGTGATAAACACTCACTGATAAAAATGGTTCTACCTTTCTGGGGAGCCTTTTTATCAGGTTGACCACTCTGGGAAGAACAACTCACAGATTTTGGTCTAAGCTTGACAGCTCCATTGTGCTACAGAAATGAAGGGCGAGTCAAACACACACCGCCCTCTCCCCCATACACGCCTATATTTAAGAAAAGTAAAACTAATACACTAGGACTGTAATAATCAGACTCGTACACGACATGGTCAGCCATGATTGACCACATGGTGGTACATACTCATCTAGAAATAGGTGCTTAAGGCCTGCTGGGAGGTATTCTCTGTATTCATAGTGTCACATTCTCTCTAACAGAGTGTTTTTCCCATCAGCCAGATCCAAGATGAAGTGTGTTTTCAAGATCAGTTTGGTTGCTTTACACATGTTGATCTTTTTTTTTTTGTTTCAGCTTATACAAGTATGAGTGAATCTCACTAAATGACTCCCCTTTGAAAGTGGCCGATGGCCAATTTGCCATTGAACATCCTTCCTGTGCTTTTATCATGCTGCAGAGACCAGGGAGGAGAACAAAGACACAGTGGGCTGGTGGAGCATTATCTGAAGTGACTCACACCACGAAGTGTGGGCTTTCTGGAATGATGCCCCAAGTGTTTATTTCCTTCTATTCTTCATCTTGTTGAGTTTTTTGTGTGTTTTCTTCCTACTTTCCATATCTGCATTTTGTTTGCATTTTCAGTTCCTCATATTCCAATAAAATCCAATTGCTGCCATTTTGTCAGAGTCTTGGGGCTGGTTCTTCCTTTGGGGGTTTGTGTTTCATGTGTTTTGCTTGGTCTTTTATTGGGAAGAGGTTTTTTTATGTATTTGGTTTGTTGGAGCAGGGCATTACTTGAGGGGGGTTTTGCAGTGGCAG
This sequence comes from Struthidea cinerea, assembly GCA_013397865.1. Classification (NCBI taxonomy): domain Eukaryota; kingdom Metazoa; phylum Chordata; class Aves; order Passeriformes; family Corcoracidae; genus Struthidea; species Struthidea cinerea. The sequence goes on along the minus strand of VZTI01003658.1, from coordinate 146,297 downwards.
TATCTTTTCTTTTTTAAAAAAAATTTGCACTTCTCACCAATATATTATTTCAGCTTAACTTCAACATAACAAAAGGTTTTCTCTCTGGCAAAACAGAATCTGTTTTACACAGTCTGTTATATCACATTTGAAATTGTTCCATTTTGGCCCTGGGAAAGAAGAGGATGTGTGGTGGGCGCAAGGCCAGCAGGAGTTAGATAGGGGTGAGCAAAGGTTCAGTCTCCTCAGACCTGTCCCTTAGTAGATCTACCCCTGCTCACAGACACAAATACACATCCTTTTGCTTTTATGTTTGTCCCACAGGGTGAAAACTGAAGCTAGGATTGCTCTAAAAAGCACAATGCCTTCCTGAGTGTGAGGAGAAGCAAGCACTCCAGCTTTACGGGACATCGTCTGCCCTTCCTGCATACCTGGTGGAAGATTCCACTGCAGCATCCCTGCAGCTCTTACCACCTGCACAAGATTGCACCAAGATGGTTTTTCCTCTGCTGTACTGCTGTGCTCTTCCCAGCTGCCATATAGATGAGGGGCAAGGAGTTGGCTTACCAGGATTTTAATTTTCCTGTGGAGCTTTGGCCTCAGCAATGCTTTGTGGCACTGAGTCCACAGGTTAAGAGCGAGTGAGCAAGTTTGGGGCTTTTTTACAAGTTTTAACTCATGTGCTCGTGTGCCATTTAAACTATTATCCTAACCCATGCAACAGTTTATCATACACAGTTGCATTGCTTTTTCCTTGGGAGGGAGAGTTTCGGTGCCCACTGTGTTGTCGAGTACCTCTAAGTGTACTGGGGGGCTGCTATTCCCATATGGAGCCTTCCCTCATGAGTATCAGCTGTTCCTAGGCACAGTCACAGTGGCCCTGGCCCACACTCTCCAGTACATGCCCAGTGTCTCCTCACTCTGTCACTTGCCCAGAGGGCCGTGCAGGTCAGGCTGCATTTCTGGAGACAATTTTGTTCTCTTATTCCAGGGAATGGGACTCCTTACCACTTCTCACCCTTGCAGGTGGCACTCTCGGGCAGTGGTAATTAAGGGAGAAAGAGGGACTAGGACACAAAGGGAGGTCATTGAGGAGACAGAGAGAGTAAAGACCTGGAGAAAAGTGATGAAGATGAGTCAGAAAGTGTAAGGAAGAGCGACTTAGCCAGCAGCACTCAGGGCAAGTGAAGGTCATACCTGGTGAGCAGTCCAGGAACACCTTCCCACGCTGTGGTTTGGGGAATCAGAACCCTTTGGTGACCAAGAGGGGTGGGTGATGCTGCCCAGGCAGCCAAGCCTTTCCCTAGGATGTCATGAGGAGGGTGCGCTGTCTGGGATCGTAGCCCTGTGCCATGACAGGGACACAGCCCTCCTGCTGCCTGTGCCTCCCCAGGCGTCCAATGCACCCTGAGGAGAAGCAGTGGTAGACAAGGTTTGACTCTGAATGTGGGGACAGGCAACAAAAAGAGTGACAAGCCTTTTCCTGGGGCTGCCCGGAACCTCCTCAAATGCCCCACTGGTCTCTGCCTGTCCAAGTTGCCCAGGACAGTAGGGTCACTTGTCACCCCCCCACAAGTTCAGAGACAAGGATGAAAGGCTCACAAATATATTTCATGGAAGCCAACTCAGAATAAAAGGCAACCTTTCATTTCAGGAAACCTCATTTTTCATTTGTAAAACACTTTCATTCAGAAAAAAGGGAGGTGGGGGGAGAAGCAGAGCAGGGCGCTGGTTCTTCCCAACCATAGCAAACATACTGTACAGCAACTTTCAGTGTCTGAAAAATGTAAAAATGGGGCACAAGGAAACCCAGCAGTTGCCTCTTGCTTCCTAGTTACGGTTGCTTGTAATTTTGGGCTAAAATATCCCAGGTTGGAGTCTGCCCCAGTATATTTTCTCTGCCTGGAAATTTTAAGTAGTTGCTGATCATTTAGCTGGAAGAAAATATACTCTTTCTCCCCCGCTCCATGCTTCAAGAAACTTGGTGACCTTTTCCTCATGTCCCCAGGCTTTGGAAAAAGGACTTGAAATGTGGCAGGGTTTTGGCTTGTGTGTCAGGAATGTGCTGCTTGCCTGCAAAAAACCTCCATCCAAATTTTGCCAAGTTATAAACCTCTGAAGAAATAAATTATCCTGCTCACAAGCACTCTCTAGAGCTGGACACTAAAAAAACCCTCCCTAGCTTTATTCCAGACTCAGGGCTCCCCATGAGCCCCCCCGGGGTCTGCTCCTGAGTCCCTCTGCATGGAACTTTGTGTTGCAGCCCCAGGGAGTGGGTCTTGTTGGGGTCTCACCCAGGAGGAAGGTCCCACCACCGACAGTGCTGGCAGCAGCAGCCTGAGCCCCAGAGCTGCTGGGGGCAAGGCAGGAGCTGGGGGTGGAGGGGAGGGCAGACAGGGCTTGGGGTGGGATGAGGGATGAGAGGTGGAGGGAGGAATTGTGCCTTAGAGCTGGTGGTGATGGGAAAGGGAAGCAGTGAAGGCGCTGGTGCCTGGAGCATATCAGGACATACTCGATGAGGACTAATCATAAGGATGGCAATTCAGAGTACCTCTAGGAGGTGCAGGCGACAGCCAAAAAGGGTCCAATAAAATGGAATCCAATTTTGTTGCTTAAGTTTGCTGTCCCTTCCATTTCTGCCTCCTTAGGCTAAGGGAACCACATACCCAGGCACACCAGCACCGCACAGACAAGTCAAACGCTGGCATCTCCTAAATTTGCCCATGTGGCCTTCATACTATTCTCCTCTGTCTGCATAATACTGTAAGTGAAGTGCGAAATAGGAATAAAAGAAAAACCAACCCAAAGCAAAGAAGCAATCTGAGACTTCCGTGATTAAAGAGATTTCCTTCAAGAGTTCAAGGCAAGGTACTTCTATCAACAGGCTTTGTAAATAAGCAGGCTTGTAAGTGATGAGTGGGTTTGTAAATAAAGGGGTTGGCTTTCTGAGAAGCTGAACACCCACCACTTCAGGCACAGCTACAGTGGTGACCAGCACCTCTGAATCATGGGCCAGGAGGCCTTTCTATATTCTGAGACCCGTGCCAAAACCATCCCTTATCTCTGCTCTTTTTCCCTAGCTTGACAAAGAGATCTTTCACGTGCTATGCTTTCATTCCTCAACTCTTTTAGCCTCCTTTTGCACCCACAGAGGCACCTGCCACTGGGAGGAGATGGGGGGTAATCACTCCAGTCAATCCCAACCCTTATTCAGAATTCTGGAGTTTCCTTCTTAATTAGGCTAATGGATGCAATTGCTCACAAAAATAGGTTGCTGGGGCTTGGGTTTGGTTGGTTTTTACTTTTGGTAGGTATCGATGGTTACTCTGTCCAGTCAAAAGTAACTTCCAAGGCCCTGGGCCTACAGCTGCCTCTCGCTGCCACCCCAGAGCCACCAGGCACCATCCCACCATTGGTCCAGCCAGCACCTTGGCATCCTTGGGGAAGTGACAGCTTGTAAAATGATGCCACAAGCTCCCCACCAATACCACATCTCTGTACAGTGTTGAGACCTTGACTGTCAACGCAGGGCTGGAAAAGCCTCCTGCCAGCCCGGTCTGCAGCTGTGCCTGGTCCTTCAATTCTCATCTGCTGGTGAGCTTCCGGAATAGCATCCACTCCTGGAAATTCTCCCCTTCACCACCAGCTAGGACAGCACTACCTGAGCAAGAGCAATATCTGAGATGTGAGCTCATGAGGGCGAGTTATGGGCCTTCCTGGAGCTGGGCACCCTGAGGGTTCCTTGCAGCAGCCCTGAGTACCCAGGGCAGACGCAGGTCCCATGCCTAAGACCGTAAAGGGTCCATGGTGTGATTTCCAGGTCTTGTAGGCATATGACTCCATTCAGAAAAAGCTACCCATATTTTTAATTTTTTTTTCAACTATCAAAACCATAATTTTTTTTTATCAACCATCTCGTTGTATCACTTTTTCAAAGGTGGTGGGGGAAGAATCTAGTTAGTAATGTTTCCATTCTTCTGCCACTTGCCCCATTGACTTAAACAGGAAGCTTCTGAGGGCAAGAAATGTCACTTATTAAAAGCTACTGCAGCTGCCAACCTCATTTTGGTTTGGTGTCTAGACAGTAAAGCAGAAGAGAGCATTAATAAAAACTGAGCAACCAAATACCTGAAAGTTCTTGTTTGATGGTCTCAAGCTCAACTTCACGCGAGGTGAAATCAAACCTGTGAGGTTTTTGAGAGTTTTTGTTGGGTTTGGGTTTTTTGGTGTCTGTTTTGATTTTGACTCCAACATGATGACCTGGTCTGTGTGTGTCTTCTTCACACACGTGTGCTCATCATGCCCTGTTTCTATTAATCGAAGTAGGAAGCTTCACACAGGACATGCTCCTTTTTCAGAAGTTGCACTATTATTGCTGGAAAAAGGAAAAGTAGCTCAATTCTTTAAAGTCACTAGTATGGAAAGATGTCCCTTACTTTTAAATTCCCTAAATCCAAGTAAGGCAGCTTCAATGTTTAAAAAGAGATAAACATTTCTGTTTATCTCTGCTTATAATCATGCAGGCCAAAGACTCATGTCTATGTGAATCTTTTCCAGGAAAACACTTCAGCCTGCTCCACTGAGCTCTCTTCTGGCTGCTACGAATCCCTGGTTATGTTGCCATAACTTTGTAAAAAAGCCGAGAGAGAAAGGAGCTGGCCCCTCATTTATGTGTGCTCTGAATTGCTGTCACAAACAGAGGCCTGGATTAATTGGTTTGGGAATCCTTGAAGTGAAAGCACACCAGCTCACATCACCCTGGCGTGTGTTGGGAAAGGGCAGCAGGAACGCTGCAGCTCCTTGAGACATTTGGTTGGTGGATCCGGGGATCTTCCGAGTTTCAGACAAACTGAGAGTCCTATTGCTGTCTCCAGCACCAGGGTTCCTGGAGGTAAGGTCAAACCACCATTGCTCTCTTTCCTTCTCTTTGAGCACAGGTTTTGGGCTAACATGCTTCCTGGCATTGGACACCTCCCTTGAAAAGACTGGAGGAATAATCCGTGCTCTGCATCATCCTGCATTGCAGGGAAATGAACCTCTTAGTTTGCAGCTTGGCTATGTTTCTTTAAAAAGTTGGGGCAGGAGGAAGAAAGAAGAAAAACAGCAACAGGAAGGAAAACACTAATAAAAATGCTCTTGGTCTATCCCTGGGGAAAAAGAAGAGCCCCCACTTTCACTTAAGGTGACATAAGCCCCCACACCCCCCAACAACCATTTGGAGGATGAAGTCTGCTCTCCAACATAGCCCTTGCAGAGGGAACCCCACATCCAGCAGCAAACCAGCAGCTCCAGCTTGGCCAGCAGCACTCAGTTGTCCCTGCACCCCGCCACACACACACTTCAGAGCTGCAATTCATACAGCGACTGCTGAAGTAAAATCAGGAGAAATGGGGACTATATATAAAAGAGCTGGAGTAAAGGCAAGTGGCACCTCGATTCTGCTTCTGAGTAAGTCTCCTGTTTTTAGAAGAAGCCCAGCTTTGCACACCCAGTCCCTGAGCGACTCAGCCCCGCTGTGCTGCCATGAACAACTGCGGTGGGGCTGCCAGGGGCCCCAGCTTGCAAGGCACAGATTTCCCTCCAGGCCCTGCCTCGCTGCCTGAGCACCCAAAACCACACTCCAGCTGAATCACACAGGACCAACCCTGGCTCCTGGGGAGGCATCCCCTCTGCTGGGCTTTCTCTGAGCACCTGTGGAGCACAGCTCTGGAGAGCCAGGATTACTCCCAGTGGGCTGAGGGCTGAGTTTTGAAGTCACTGATTCTGGCAGGCGTGAAGAGGTGTCCTCCCCACCAGTGAGCCTCTTCTCCATCGAGTTCAAGCCTCTTTCGCTCATCCCTGGCTGCTGCCTCCAGGGACAGGAGTGTCTGGGTATCTCAATATCTCCGCTGAGTCACCTGCATCCATCTATGGCACAGGTGTCCACACCAGAGCAGGCACACAGTCCCACACTGGACTGGGCCAGGCCCCCTCTCCTGATTTCAAACTTTCTTAGTGGTGTGAAGTACTTTTGAATGGCTTCCCTTTGATATTTTATTTTATTTTATTTTATTTTATTTTATTTTATTTTATTTTATTTTATTTTATATTTTTATTGTTTCTTGGTTTTTTTTCCCCAGGAAAAATCTAAATAAAATCTTGCTTTCCCCCCATCCCTTGCTGAATTTAAAAAAAAAAAAACCAAACTAGACAACAAACAAAAGCCTTAATTCCAAATGTCAAAAAACTCCCTGTTTCTTCTGCAAAACAGAATTCTTATTGTCCCGTAGCCCCAACTTATTGACAGGCAGAGGCAAAGCAGACAGACCTGTGGCAGCAGCGGGAAAGAAAAAAAGGCAAACAAGAAAGAAAAACCACAAACACTTCCACTTGAGATGCAGCTCGATTCCCAAGGTACTGCTGCTGTGAGCATTGCCCAGGCTGCAGAGCCACAGGGTGCTGGGGAGCATGGGGCCACAGACTTTCCCATCACCCACATTCCGTGGGGCTGGAGAGGGGTTTAATGTGGGATAGGGCCATGCAAATGCCAACAAGTTTGTTTTGCAGTCTGTCAAAGCCAAACCAGCACAGACAGGGACAACGTAGCTCCTGCAAAAAAATGAACATCAGTGAGCCACCTTGCCTCCCTCCTCAGCCGGTGCTGCTGAATTACAGGGAGGCAGAAGCAGTAAGTGAGAATAAACGAGCAGTGGGGAACGAAGAGAAGACAGCCCCATTCAAACTGGGTAAGAGAAAAAAAACAACTTTTTTTAAAAAAAATCACTGGTGTGAAGTTCCTGGTGCCAACCACAGAACAAAAGGAACTACCCTTTTGTATAAGTAAATGTTGTCAAGTAGCTGTTCTCTCTTCCGGCAGGCCCCCAACAGTAATATGAGCTTTACCTGCAGGTGAAGCATCCTGGTCCCTCCCAGCAGTGACCAGCTCATGCAATCCCCATCACTGAGCAGCAGGACCTGCCCTTCCCACGGGCAGGTGGAAATGTTTTGGCCATTTCAGATGGCCAAAACATCCAATATCATCAGCTGTGGAGACGGTTTGGGTACACGGGGTTGCAAAGCCCTGGAACAGCTGGAGCTGCGTAGTGTGGACATGTGCATCACACAGCCATGCTCTTGTTAGCTTTGCTTTGGGCATGTCCTTGGGTTATGCCGTCATGGGGGTTTTTATATCCTGGAGAGATTTGGTGGTATTAAGGCATCTCTGTTTGCACAGGAAACCCTCTGCCTCTCCTCTCACTGTTTTCCTGGGGGTGCCTCTGCAGCTGGTGGTAGAGGATTTTGCAGGACACGCTTGCAGGCTCTGTCTTCCAAGGCACCCAGTGTGCCCAGGATGGTTGTGCTCTACAGCATGCCAGCAAGGGTGTGCTGGTGCTTTGTGTGTCGTAAGATGTGCTATAGCAACGCCAGTTCTTGGCTGCATTTGTCACATTCACCCTGCCACCTTCTCCTGACCTTGGTAGTGCGGCACCACGCAGAGCTCCCAGCTGGAGCCCCCAGTTCATCTCAGTGCTCAGTGCCAGAGAAATGCCCATGCACTGTGCCAGAGAGCTTGTTCTCTAATTTGAACCGAGATGCAGACAAAAAACTCACCAAAGCCAACGTAGGAAGATCAGGACAGGCCAGAGGTAATGTCAGCTCAAGTCTGAGCTTTTCCAGATTTACGCTGTTCTGTACAACTTTGAAATGACAGAGCTAAGTCCGGAGCATATCCCTCTGTTTCCATTGCCAAAATAGATTAGCTGGTGTGGGAGGGGAAGAATTTACATACTTATTTTATTTTTGCTGTTACACATTTGAGGAGGAAAAGACCTATTAGAAGGCTGAGCCTGAACTACAGTGAGGAGTTTGGTACCAGCCAGGGGTGGCAGATTTCAGACCAGAGTAAGCGCTGAGAGTAGGAGCACAGCACTGCGGAGGAATCCCTGCTCCAGTGCGAGAGGCATCATGTACTTGGGAGCTCGTACCTTGTCAAATACAACCAAATGTCTGTGCTGAGAAGCTCCTGCCCCCTCCTCTGCACACATGCACTCGATTCTCTGGAGAAGTGTAACTTCTGTAGCATCAGATGTAGCAGAGGAAGCTACAGCCCCGACTGCCGTGTGTGCTGCTTCCACAGGGTGCCAAGGGGTGAGGGACTTGCTACCCACTGTCTGTTGTCCCCTCACTGCTACAGGTGAGTGGTGAGGAAGGCTCACCCTTCAGGCCATTCTCTAGTGCTCCCTCCCATGCACATCAAGGTCCTCTCCATCACCGCTTGCTGTCACATAACCCTGTGCATCATGGAACCATGCTCCTGCCAACCCAAAGGTACCTGCTGGGGTTCCTGCAGGCTCATGAAGGAGAGAGACAGCTCTTTGAGGAGGGGAGCACACCAGGAATCCAAAACACCCCTGTGATGGGCAAGAGCTGCCATCTCTGCTTACTGCCACCCTCCCGGGGTAGAGCCGGGGAACTGTCCCTCTCTGCGCTGTACCTCAGTTCTGTCTCTCTCTCAAGACACTGACTGAAAGAGTAAGCCACTGAAAGGCTGGAATAATTATTTATGGGCAATTTTCTTTTAGAGTGAATATTGATACAGAAATATTTTCTCTTCATGCGAAGTCATCTGAGGTGGTTAAGAGGGAATTAACATCCCATAGGCTGTCCTATAGGATGGAGCACCCAGAATCAGTAGAGGTGGCCTTTTTATCTCAGTAATTAATGATGGCAAGATGAACACAGACAGGCAGAGACAGAGGAAGGTGCTATTAGACACTTCTGGATTATCACAAGTGATAGAGCCATCAGGCAGAGCCTGATTCCCTTCTGGAAAAACTCTGATCCAACACCGCAGCCAGACTGCTGAGCCCGTGGCTGCAGCACGGGCCTACGACTGCTGCAAGTACGAAGTGAATCAGCCATGCCACGGGCAGACTTTTTCTAGGTACAAGCCTCCAGCTGACAGCAGGCGGTGGGAGCCCACTGCCACAGAGACAGAGAGCGAAAGCAGCGCAGACAGACCACCACCTCCAGCCTGCCCTGGGCACAGCTCTGGTGTCTTTTGCTCTGTTTCACCCACAGCGACTTCGAGCACCTGCCCCTCGCGCTCACGGGCACTGCGCAGCAAGCTCAGGGCTGCCTGTGTGCTGCGGCGACTTGGCACCTTTCCCATGGAAGCCCCCCGGCTATTCTTGTAAAGGAACTGATTCAAGTAAATTCTGACTCTATATTCCCACCTTTGCTTGACAAACAGAACAGGGAAATGCCATTAACACGCAAGCCTTCCTCAAACCACCTTGTTTTCGCTAGTCGCTCGCTGCCAGTCACAGTGGAAACAACACCACTTCCTCCCACATGCTGTCAGTGCCTAGACTGTAGTTACTTGCTTTTAATTGAATTAGCCAGCCCATTGCTTTTTTGTTATCCTATACAAAGCAGCTACGTTCTGCAAACACCTTGCCGGAGTGACTAAATCAGACGGTGAGATAATTATTTCCACCACATCAGTTGCTTCAGTTCCAAATTGGCCATCAAAACACAGACAGGCAGCTATGAGGTTCATGGGATGTCCTCAGCAGTTAGGTAACACCACAGACCCACTCCCAAATAACTGAAGTCATCTCTGGTTTTTGAAAAACAGACTTTTTTCTCTGGGGTGGCATCTCAGCCCACAAATTCAGTGGAATCAGGATTTTGAGCCTCTACCCCAGCCCTGTCCTGCTCCAGCTTCTTAGATTGTGTTTCACCAACACCTCAGTTTCCACTAAAATAATACTTATTCTGTTGTTGTTACTGCTGTCATTAACACGACTGCACACAGCTCACAATATTCCTTGGAGAAAAAAGAAAACCTTTGCTTTAATCATCAGCGTAAGAAGTGATAAACGGCACATCTGCTTTGTATACTTATCTTAAATCTGCTTCCAGTGTGTTTAAAAGCAAACCTAAACGATTTCTCACAAATAAGCACAGGACTATTTTAGGGGTGGAAGGATGGCTTTGGGTAGCTTTTAATCATGGGTTTGCTCTGGACCTATCCCAGACTTTTCTCTGCCCCTTAGCAAACCTCAGCAGGTGTTTCCCCACACACACTGGGGCAGGTTAACTTTCCCTCTTGCCAGGCAGAAGACCTCGTCCCATGTTTGTACAAGACACAGAACACAGGGGCTGTGAGCCTGAAGTGGTTTTACAGGCACTGCCATCAGCATGAATACTTCTCAAGCATTGGGTAGATGACCTCTGCCTGGTGCATTTAGCCTCTCCCCTCCATCCATGGGATGGGGGAGAGGAGCAGTGTCTCCCCCAGCCCAGCCCACAGAAGGAGTGCAAGGGGCTTGGGGGGAGATGGAGACAATCGATGCGTAAGGCTTGGCTGCACGCTCGTGGAAAGGGAAACATCTCTGCTGGACTGTGTGATGCAGAGCAATCCCATGCGTTCTGGGAACATGGCACTTCCTTGCACCCGTGCAGCTCACAGCAACACCTTCTTGCTGGGAGCGTGGTCATGGCATTGCCAGTGCAAGGAGCTGGGCTTTCCAGAAGAGAAGTGTTGACTAGCAATGGCAGCTGGTTACTCTTGCATCATCGACAATAAAATCAATGATTTACTGAACTATTCACTACTTCAAATCAGCCTTCTTGGCCCATTAAACCCTTGGCAGTCTTGATGAGATTCCCCAGTGGACTGCACAGGAATTGCTGTCTTTGTTCCAAAAGTAATACTATTCACTTCCTACTTCCAAATACGGAGCTGGAGATGGCTGGGCAGGAGCAGGAGCACATGGATGTCTGTGGGAAGATGCTTACCTGAAGCCAAGGAAGCTTCACTTGACTTCGTTGAGGAACTGAGGAAATATTCAACATCCCACTTTCACTAAGGCTTCACCACAGGACCACTTGCTAACTTTCACTCCTCTTAAAAACGTTCTTCAGGCTATGCTCTGCTCCTTATCTGATCTCTGGGCTCTCAGTTCCTTCTCTATGGCCACCTTTGTCTCTCCCTCAGCATCATCTTCTTGTCTCTCCACCTGGCCTTGCTGTGACCTCGGCTGTATCACTGGCTGTGGCTTTGCTGCTTTTTTCAGCATCCCCTTGACCCTCTGCAGGCAGATCCTTCAGGACCTCTCCAGCAGCTCTGAGTCTCCTGATTTTATCTCTCTGTAGCACTGGGTTCACTCTGGCTCTCTCTATCCCAGCTCATGAGCTGCTTTTACCCCATTCTCCAAGAGTGGATGAAAACCTCCTGGCAAGGCCTTCCAATAACCCTCTCCTCCAGCTCTTCTAGACCCAGGCACACACCTAGCATTTACTCCCCTAAACACAGCCAGCTCCTTACTTCTGACCATCATCATCCTCCATCTTCTTCTTCTTTCCTGGCCTGCCTACCTCCTGCTTGCCAGAGCACCCGTGGCTGCAGCATCCCCCTCTTGCTGTGCTGCCTTCTGCTCCTTTTCTCCCTCCAAGCTCTTCCTCAAGCTCCCTCCCCTATTCCAACCACGACTTGCTACACTGTATTTCTCAAACTCCCCCTTGCCCTCCACTTACACCCACACTTAGCAGCCCCACTGTCAGCTTCCCTCACAGCCAAGGCCCCACTGCTGCCCCTTGGAGGTCCCTTTCACTCCCTTTTCCCTCCTCCATCCTCCTCTAGGATGGTCTCCAGGCTTGCTCTTGGCCCACTTCCTTATGATATCCCTCTCTCAACTCTCACAGAGCTCTTCCAGACCTGCCCTCCTAACAGCTCCCATTCTGCCCAGCACCCCCCCCCCATAACCGACCCTGTGTGGCCACGAGCAGCAGCTCATACCTGTCCACCTCTTTTTCCAGACAGATTTAGCTTCTATCTTTTCTTTTTTTTATTTTTTCTTTTTTTTTTTTTTGGAGGGGGAGGCCTGTCTTTATGCACTGATTTTTGTTTTTATGTTTTTTATGCCTTCCCTGCTCCCCATGTCTTGCACATGCTGCCTTATTTCTGAGAACAAGCTGACTTCTCCTCCTGGCCAAAACCCACTTCTCTACTTCAGATCAGACCCTTGTGAAAGGCAGAACTCACTAAATGGCCCTTATGAACCCCAACTATACCTGCAGCTGAACTGTCCTCAACCTGCTGTCCTCCTCCACACTTTGCTCCTTGCATTCACTGGGTTCATGCCTGCAGCCACTGTCCTCTGCCTCACCCGTCCAAAGATGCAGAGTTTTTCCTGGGGAAGACACGGTTTGGCTGGAATGGTAGAGAGCAATGATGATAATCCTTGCATACTGCTAGACTAACTTCAGTACTATCCCATCCACAGGGGTGTGCCAAAGAGGCTGGAAGAAGAGGCTGCACATGAGCATTTACCTTCCCCTGCCCACAGTCAACCTACCTCTCAAGCTGGTGTCCAGGGGAAAGGGTTGTTGACGCCAAGAGCTGCAACCTTCATCCTGGGAACACCTAGCACGTGGAAGGAGAAGCAATGGGTTTATTGGGCCCTTGGGGTATGTGGTTTGTTTTCTGTAAGACCTTGCAGGTAAGATGGAGTTCTGGAGCAGCAGAATTTGCAGGCCATGTCCTGCAGTGCTGTCTCTGGGGGTTAATAAGGCACAAGGCACCAATGGACACTCCTCCCCTGGTGGAGTCTGAAAAATTAAGTGCCTAATATGTTTTGAGAGCCTGCAGCAGATGCTGGTTTGCACTTGATCTTTCTTCCTCTCCCCAGCCCAATATTTTCATAAAATTTTTAGGGTGTCATTAGCACCTCACTCACATGGGAATAAACCCTGCCAATTGCGTAAAAGATTGTTAGAGAGGGGTGAGAGTGGCTTGCTAGCTGCACATGCACACACATACACACACACTCTGTATGCAATACCTTCATGTTTTACTTAATGATTCTGGCTTTGATATAAATTTTGCAAACAAAAGAAGTAATCAACCTTCATAATAAAAAAATGAAGCCAGGCCGAAAAACTTTGCCAGATATCTGCAGCTAGCAGGCTGCAGGATGATAAGCAGCACAGAAGTCATGCTTCAACTTCCTGCATTCATCCTCCCTGCTCTGCCCTGCGTGCTGGAGCAGCCCCCACCACTGCCTCCCAGAAATGAACTCATTCATTTCCAGAAAACGCCGCACCGTCCCCTCCCTGCAGCAGGGACCCCAGGGGCCCGGGGTGCCTTTGGCTTTTGCGGGGGTGCAGGTGCCGCCAGGACACAGGTCTAGAGCATGCCGCGTGGGCCAGCTCCCTGGAGAGCGGCAGCAGGCGGACGTGCGTGCCGGGGGGCCGCGACAGGCCGGCCAGGTCCGGCGGCGGTGTCACCACGGCAGTGGATGGTGCAGGTTCGGCCGGGTCCCTCGGCAGACGCCAGCCTATCACAGCTCCAGGCTGATTTCAAACTTCCTTTTTGCGGCTTATGTCGTCTCGATTTATGCATTTCCTTGTAATGTACAGATAGGCATCGATGCTTGCTATATTTAAACAGTGCCTGTAACTGTGTGGGGATTGTAGGTAAGCCATTTTATTTGTAGGGTGATGGTTTTAAAGGAAAGTGAGACTTCAGAGTCATCCTTCGGGCTGGCGCTGTCTGCGGGTACGGGTGACCTGCATCCACACGCAGCGACACCAGGCGAACCCCCTCCCTGGCCCGCGGCACCAGGGACACAGACAGCTCCCAGCTCCTCCCGCTTCCGGCCACCACCACCGAGAGGGCTTGTCCGCCTCTGTCCCACACAGACTGCTGCACCAAGCTCAGCAACCAAACCCGCTAATTGGTTCAAATAATAAAGTTTTTAAGATGGTGCAATTAAAACTTCCAGGATTCAGTTATACTGGGTTGGAAGAAGCTCTAAAAGAAAACAATGTGATTGGTTTAAAAGGGCAAAAAGGATTTGCAATATTCCCATGCAAAAATCTGTCATTTATTTCACCACTTTCCTTTGGGAAGTCCATGTTAAGCAATGGAACATAGGATGGTAATCTATGTTAAAAACCATGGAGCAGCCACTTCTCTGGATGGAGGGTCACCAAAGAGTTTGGGAAAAGATGAGATAAAGGGTGAGGACTCCAAGAACTCTTCAGACCCAGTCTGGGTTTTTCAGCTGAGTTGTGAAAACCCCCTTGGTCTAAACAGCTCTGACCTTTCCTAGTTCTTGGAGAGTGACGTCTACAAGTAGATACATGATGAGGCCACTCACCCTGTTTTTGAAGTCTCTCTCTCACTACTCCTTGCATGGGTTTTTTTCTGTGGGAGGGGACAGTCATGAAGAGGGCTAAACCTCTTGATCATGTGTGAAAAAAAGGAAATGAAAATGAGCTATTGGCGATATAACAGGGCCTGACCCATAACTTTGGTTTCTGAGGATATAATATTGTGAAACCCAGAAGTTTGAAAGGAAAAAGTAGGACATCTAGCTCTAAAAGCAATTTTATTGGAGGCTATATGCTCTGTGCTAGAAACTAGAAATGCTCAGCCTTTGCTTTTATGAGACAGTTATGAATGGCTCCAACAGGAGCGTGAGAAACCATCGATTCAATTACCTCCTTGAGAAAATGTAATTTGAATGTGGTGCCTCGGGTGGAGAGAAGCTGCGCACCAGCTTCCTACGGGAAAGCCTAGCATAGATGATTGCCATGATCACATTCTGCTGAGCAGTTCATGGTTCTGAGGGTCAGAATCACAACTGGGAAGACACAAGAACATCCTACTCACAGTTATAGGAATTGTGGTGTTGTCTAGAGACTAAACTGTAAAGGTTGTGCCCCGGCATGCTTGGCATGCACAAATAAGAGGCACTGTCAGTGCAGAGGAAAACTGCTAGAGGACCCAAAAGAGAGCCAAAACGGTGAGCTAGACCCACAACAAGGTACCTAGCAATGCACGTTACCAGATGGCTGCAACCACCAGGAAAAAAGGAAATTTCTTCACGACCCTTTGCCAAGGCATATTAGACCAGGAAGAGGAGGCATCAGAGAGATAAACAGTCCCTGATGTATGAGATATATGAGATAAATAGTCCCTGATACCTGAGTAGGACTTATCCATGGACAATGACAGGCTAATGAATTTGGAGACAAGCAGCAGAACCTGAAAGCATCTGACCACTGCCTGTGCTGTGCTGGCCATCCTCAGCTTAGAGAGAAAATCTACATCTTGCAGACCTAAAGAAATCAGGGCTTTCCTCTATCTGCCTGATCCACATTTAAACGTCTGCTCTTCACAAAGGAAGTGAGAAGGAGAAAGATGAACAGTATGGTGAGGATGGGATGAAACGTGCTTGATTGCATGTGGTGATGTACACACTGTGCTTGCACTGACACAGCTGAGAGAGCTTGGAAAGCATATTTCCGGTAAGATGCTCTAACCTCACCAGGTTCACATGGACATTCACAGAACTTCCTCTGGGAGGTGGTTTCATCAATACTACACGGACACCATTTCTGCCTGGCCAGGAAAGGAATTAAAGGCTGGGGTGAGCAGACTGGACAACCAGAGACTCTAAGTTTTTGGATTTCAGACATTCCTAGAGCAAGAATTCAGAAACTGGTCTCAAAATCAAAACAGAGAAATCCCAAAGGTCAAAGATGAAAACGCTTCCCAAGAATATGGAGGACAAACATTATCTGTGGCTTGTGAAAAGTCACCTGAATCTTCCTCTTAGCTTCAAATACAGAATTTTTGCATAATTCATGACCTATCTTTTGAAGGGAGCAGGAAATGATAGCTGAAGCATAGAAGACTGATCTAAGAGAAGTGCCCAGCATACCAGGTCTGGCCTCAGCTGGCAGCACTGTAAGCTGGAGTGGCAGGAGGCTGCCAGCTGCCTGCAGAGACATGCTAGGCAGCCGTGCTGTGTAGAAACAATAAAAATGCATTTGCAAAATGAAGTCCTGTGTTTCATTGCCATTGTTTTCCAGGGCATGAAGCTATTCCTATCTAAGAGATGAAAACCTGGACTGGGCTCTATGCATTCTTGACAATTGCCTTTTTGTGCAACATCACCCTGTGCAGAGCCACTCAGACGTCAGCTTTCCAGTCAGCTTCTGCTAGGGCCAAGCAGAAAAACAAGTCCAAACCCAGAACCGAGGCATCTGGCCTGTTTTTCAGCTTCCAGTTGAGCACAGGTGATTGCCTTTTCCTCTTGCCAGTTCCCAAAAGGACAACAACAACACATCCAATCAGTTCGTAAATTATTTAATGTCTATAGTTCCAAGAGTCTTATTCTGAGACACCTGAGTCAGCTCCTCCTTCACAGTCATTTCAGCATGGTCAGGGCATGGAGCATTCTGCAGGCATTGGGCCAGCTGGCTCCTGAAGCCCAGCAGTGAAGCTGGCTGTGGGTCACAGAGGATGTGACCACTCCCCTGGGGTGCAACAAGGATGTGCTCACCTGACTACACACTTGGAAGTTAAGTGCTTGGACGGCTGCACACCAGCTACCTCCTAACTAATCTGAGTCCCAGGGAGCTGCAGACATCTCTTCAGAGCCAACCAAACTCACAAGCATTAAAGCAAAAATCAGTAACTCTTAGCCTACTACCAGACAGATCAGAGTTCAGATAAAAACCACCCTGGCAATCTTTAGTATCTTGCCATCCAAGTCAATCTAAATTTGACACAGAGTTCTGCCTGGGAAAAGAGATACGATTGTTTCAATCTGCTTGGCCTTTTTGGTGAGTGCTCTTTCTCTTTCTCTCTTCCCTCCCCCTTCCTCCCCCCCGCCTCTCTGCAAGTATACACAGACAGTGATCTGAGAGCGTGCAAGAGAAAATGCTTTACTTTTTCCTGAAAGCCCTCTGCCGAGGGTGGTGTTTCCCCACCTCCACGCTGCTGACAAACGCTGATGTAAACACCATGCATATGCCCGTCTAAAAGGCCACAGGGGTTTTCACGTGAATCCTGTGTTTTTTCCACAAACCCCGTTGCACTGTACTTCAGCTTAAAATATATCTCCTTGTTTCTGGTTAACCTACAAGCCCTCTAAGTCTAATACAGCTCACAGCAGCAGGCAAAACTACTCAGCAGAACCAAATTTGGAATACAGGTGCTTCTCTGCTACAAAACCCTTTCAAGAAACTGTTGCAACTGTGGCTGTACTAAAATCAGAAAAACCAACACTGACACAAAAAACGTTTGAAGAAAAAACCAAACAGCTATGCCTTCGTTATTGACAGGAATAAAACATGTCATTTACAACGCCACCGAAATCATAACAAGAAGGAAGTAGACCTCAGAAACTATAAACAGAATTTAACAGAGGTAGGAAGTACTTAAAAGGCTTTCATGTAGTGACTGTAAAAAAGATACTAAAAGGAGAAAATGTTTCCAGGGTTTTTTTTTCCTTGTTGTTTGCTTTTTATTTCTTCCCCACTTTAGGTATTTGTAGTTTCTTTGAACAGTAAGAAATCATCACAAAAGTAAATGCAGCTTTTAAGTCCTCACATGCAAAACAATTTATGGTACAAACAACAGCTTGATTTTCCTTCCACTCACCCCCCTGCACCATCACTCCAAGGGAAATATCTCAGCCTCTTTGCTCGGTTAAAATAAGCCTTTCACCTGCATCTCTCTGCATTCAAACTAAGCAAGTTGTGTTTGGCCAGATATTAGATGGTGCTCTTCTCCCTCCCTGGCCACAGCCACTAGCTCCAAATTATGCTACTTCAAGGAAAATAATTAAAAGCTCACTCCAAAGCCAAAACTGATAATGCACCTCAATAATCAATAGGAGTCTACACAAAAAGAGAAAATACTCTTCCCCCCATCTTCAGATGCTTCACAGATCATGTAACTGTATTTCACACCTTGCTTGCTTTGTAATCCCCTGCACCCAAAAACCCCTCTCAGGACCCTGATTTCCAATGAAGACGGGCTACCTGGTTAATTCACTCCTATTTGCAACTTCACTACTTTAGTTCACTTTACCATCCTCCTTTTCACCCTTTCCTAGCTTTAGTCACTCGAAAGTGCACTGGAAACTGTAACAACCAAAAACTAAGGGGCAGTCAGAGGATCCCCACATGCTGGGCTGGGCAGGAGGGTACCAGCCTGGTCCCCAGCCCCAGAGGCCCCGGAGGTGCAGGGGCAGAGCATAGCAGCACCAGATCACCAGCTGCAGGGCTCTGCTGCAATGTCCATGGACCTGTAAACCAACAGCCGAAGGGTAACATCCCGATTTTCCCTTTTTCTGCTACCTGTGGCTAATATTGCAGACATTTCTGTAAACAAAAATCCTTACCTTTTGACCTTTCTCTGCACTTTTGGCTTAGAACAGAGTTCCCCATAGACAGCCAGCAGCACTGGCCATGTTCACAGTGCAGAACCACACAAGTTAGATTTGTCCCACTACTGAAAACAACACATACGCACCATGTTGGTAGGGAAATAGAACTTTATTCCAAGACGCGAGCTGAAGCAATGAGCATATGAAGCAACAACCACTAGAAAAAAGTGAAAAACACATCAAATATTTGTATTCTACCAGTTAAGTTTGAACACAGAAGTCCCTTTCAGTAAAATGTATGTGCAGGACAAAAGCACACGCGAAGCTCAGAAGCTCACCTAGAGCATTGCTTTTAAAGTCTAAGAAAGAGGTCTCCCCTACAAAAATCTTTAAGCCAGGAAAAAAAACCCTTCAAGTAACAAAGTAGAAATGATCTGCTCATTCTGCTTGGCACTGTGGAGAAGGAGGGGGATAATATATCCCAAAAGAGTATGCATCTTTAAGATGTATAAATTCAAAGTCCCTAGAACACAAGTCTGCTGCCAGACCAAGTACCGTTTTTTCTTCCTCATTTAGGAAGTCAAGTGAAGTATGTCTGCTAGGCACAGGGGGATCACATTCTGGAGCGAAAGCTGCTAATATCCCATGGTCTGCCTGCCAGCAAGGAAATTTCATTGACACACACACCCACCAGACCTCTCCTCTTGGTCTTTTTAACAGCACTCTATCACTGAAAGCTGCAAACTGCATCAAATTCTACAAACATTCAAACAACTATTTCCTTGACTATTTTATTACAGGAGGCCAAATGCTGCTCTCCTTGAGCTGTCCCTTCACATTCATTTCAGTACCACTGGACCAAAGCTGTGAGTGCGCACAAACAGCGGAGTTGGCTCTGTATAAGTCAGAGGTGGTAGTTATTTTTAGATGGCTCATGCATGTGGCATCAAAAAAGGGGTAGCTGGACCATTTCTGTGCTGTTTGCAAGGTCTGCCAACTTCATTCTAATGCATACATATATGCACACACACACATACATATAGATATATATGTATGTATAATGCATGCATAGTAGCTTACAATTACAAGAAAAATGCAATTTATTTATAAACCTGTTCTTTGGGACTCTAGAATTTTAGTGGTTAATCCACTAAATTCACAGGTAGTATGAGTTGAACGGTCACTTTTCTTAACACAGTACCATAAATGCATCACTTTAAAACTGCTATCATGGGGGCTAATCCAATAACAACAATGGCAGCAAAAGAATTCATTCTCAAGACAAATGTCAGTCAGGCATTAAAAAAATATGTCTCTGAAGAATTGCATTTTTTTCAAAAAATACACTGAAATATTCTGTACAAGAATATAGGCATCACACTTATGAATCTAAATTTATAACCATTTACATGTATTAGCTATTCTCAATAAACCATCTACGTTTGCTACCCACCTGCAGTAGCTACAGTTTCAAATTGGGAACACCGCAAAT
The DNA here is from genome assembly GCA_013397865.1 of Struthidea cinerea. Lineage (NCBI taxonomy): Eukaryota > Metazoa > Chordata > Aves > Passeriformes > Corcoracidae > Struthidea > Struthidea cinerea. The sequence goes on along the minus strand of VZTI01003658.1, from coordinate 126,650 downwards.
TTATGTACTTTCCCTGAGATCGGTAATCCAAAATAAATAGCCCTGCAAAGGTAACAGTGTAAACTCTGGATTTAAGTCTTCGGTAAGGATCAGTCCTCAAAAGCCAAGGAGAACATTAAGCAAACGTAAACACAGCAATCATTTTGTCAGTTTCGAGTTATTCTCAGAAACAGTGGAACCCTATGTGAGATGTAGCATCCAAATGTTGAAGACCCGTCACTTTTATTGTACAATACAGTTGTCCTAGTTGTTCACTTTCCTACCATTGAACCCCTGAACACATCCAGCTGGGACTAGGGATCTCCAAATCGTGACCCAGATCTGCTCTTCCACTCTCCACAATCTTTACAGTGCCTTTAAAACCACTCTTTCTGAGGATCTTACTCTTGAATAGAGGAATGGCGAATAGATCTGTGATAATCCTCTGGACTAGTCACAAGTTCTGGTAAATCATAGCCTCTCAGCAGATGTCCACTGTTTTGTTGAGCAAAGTAATACAGCTGCCTGGCAAACATGGGTTCAACCTTAAGAACAGACAAAATGTTAATCAGACATGTGACAAAACTTCATGGTCCTCATCTTAGTTATCTACGGTGGCTCCAAGTTAAGAACAAGATGGGACAAAACAGTTCTGCTTACCAGAATGAGAACACAATTTCAGCGGTCTCACTAATCTCTGTTTTAAGCTAGGTCTTGCCTAGCCTAGCCTAGCTCTGCTGCCAAGTGCCTCCCACTCCTTACCTTCACCGCCTTAATTTAAAAGGGACTGTAGTAGTGACACAAAAGATGTATCAAAAATTGCAGTCCCTTAGCCAGCCCCAGGATGTGAGCAATGTCCACAGGACACAGATGTCCATGGCCACTCGAGGTGTTTAAATACATATTGAACACACCAAAAGTCTTGTCTGCATTGCAAAGTACCTTGAGGACTTAACTTGAAATGTTGGAGCCCTTGTGTAAGCTGAGATACGTCACCAAATGACTGTGTAACATCAAGGTTACTCTTGTTTCTGTTCATTCAAGCTCTGATGAGGAATTTGTTCAACCACCAAGTGGGATTTGTATGAGTTAACACTGCCTTCAGTTCTGTCTCTTCAGAAACTACCGCTCCCTCTCAGGGCTCTGGGCTCTGACTGTAAATATTTGAGCTGTACACTGAGAACAAACACCTGAAGCTCTCCTTAGTCTCAGTGGAGAGACAGGCTGGATGACACTTCTCCACAATCCTCTCCTGCTAGTCAGCCAATCCCTCCATATTAAAATACACAGGCACTGTTTTGGAGGAAATAAATGCCATGGTGGAGATGGGAAGGCAGTGGGACAGGTGAGTCAGGTAGCTCCCAGTGCATAACTCTTTGGTGGGATGGTAGAATCCTACCAGCCCACGAGTCAGGACAGATCAAGAGGACGAGGCGATTGAGCAGTTGGTAAAGGGGAAGCAAAGCTCTGGGAAGAGCAGGAGGTACAGGCTCACAGAGAAGACATCAGGACAGATGGATGGGGGGCTGAAGAGAGGATGCTAGGAAGGAGGGATGGAAAGCTGTAAAGCCAAAACAGGAATGGAAAAGAGTTGAAGGAAAGTCAGGGATGGGCAGCTATCTCTAACTAGTCATTACACAGCTCAGGATGGATTTGTGAGCTTCTCAGCTTCCACCCCAGAGACCTGCTAGGCAGCAGTGTGGCAGTGTGAAAGCTACACAGCTAAGGAGAGGCCACAGCTTACGGCAAAAGTCTGACTTGGGATCCGTGCTGCTACTGAAGGGGCTTTCGAAAAATTTAAAAGAGACACCAGTTTTCTTATCAAGGATGCAGTAAGCTAAGCCCTGCCACTAATGTGTGCATTACCACCTCTCTTGTGGTTTTATGGGCCAATACAGCCAATTCAGAAAGTACCTGGTCTCAGTCTCCGTCATCACCCTCTCTCAGAGAGCATCCTGAAACAGCAGCTTTGAGTGTGTGTGAACTGTGGTCAGTCAGCCTGCGAGCCTGACAGCTATTGAACCCTGAAGCTGCACAGGCGGTCCCTGCGTCCCATTAAGGGCTGAGGCCCTGGAGATGCAAGCTGGGATTCTGGAGCACCTGCAGGTGCAGTGGGTGTAAAAGCACTGCATCCTGCACTGGCCAGGCAGTCCAAGGAGCTGCACATCCAGGCTGGTGATAACAACACAGCCCAGCAGTTCCCGGTACATTTCAGCTTTAGGGTTTGATGGGATTTGCAACAGATCACAAATGACACATTCTGTAGAGAGGGAAAATCAGGTGCTCTGCCCTACTGAGGGCTACCAGGCAGTCCTTGGAAGATCTGGGGATTAAACCCTGTTCTGGAAAGTGCTGCATTTTCAACAATTTATTACCTCCCTCATAATACACATGAGGTACAAAAGCCTGACTGGCAGATTCGTATCCTCTAAGGAGTGTGCTTGTTTTAGGTAAGGCAGAAATCTTACTTACATGGGCTGTAATTAGTTTCCTCTGCCTCTGTGGATCTGGAAATTCCTCCCCAAAGCACAGAGCGACCTGGTATCTTGGCAGTGGACGTCCATGGTGAGCAAAGGCTTGCAGCTCTGGGAAGAGAGAAAGTACCGTGCTGTGGAACAATCATGGAGAACAGGCAAGCACCACGCAGCTACTCACTCACTCCCAGCACCAGCATGGGAGAGAAAAACAGAATGGCAAAAGAAAAAAGAATTATGGGTTGAGATAAAGAAAAAAACAAAGAAGACAAAACAAAGAAAAATAAGTACTGGAAAAAGCAATCACTCATGACCGGCTGACCTACGCACTACCAGTGCCCAAGCAACAGCAACCTCTGGTAAATTCCCCCACACCCTGTCTTACTGCAGAACACAAGGTCATACGGAATGGAATATCCCTCAGCTGGGGTCGGCTGCCCTGGCTGTGCCCCTTCCCAGACTCTTGGTCACCCCAGACTGCAGCTTGTGAGGGCAGAATGAGACACGGAGAAAGCCTTGGCATTGTGCTTGCACCATTCAACGTCAGCTAAATTGCGCCTGTGTTATCAGCACCGCTTAGGTCACAAATCCAAACCATAGCACCACATGGACCACTGTGAAGAAAATTAACCCTGCCCCAGTCAAAACCAGTATAGGCCAGTAAGATAGACTTTGTGGACAATCCTGGAGCACAGTGGGAGAAGACAAAGTAACTCCAGGGCATGATGAGTGAGGTCAGGAAAAAGACAAGAGATAAGCACAAGACACTGAGTTTGGAGACTTTCCCTCGGGTCAGGGGGAGCTAGATACAACACTGCAATTTTTCTGTTTGCTTTGTCTCACAATTAATTTCATATGCACAAACCAAGATGTCTCTCAATTAGTACTGCTGTGGGACCCCGCCAGCAGAGCCCCTGGAGCAGACACTAGTGGTGACTGGGAACCATCCAAGCAGACATAGAAGAGCAGCACTGAAACCAGTGGCTTGATAGCGGCCAGAGACACAAAGCACTGCCAGGCACAAAGTTTAGCCACAGCCAGACTGTCACAGAGCCATTGCCATCACTGTGCCTGGTGCGGGACATGGAGGTAAGGAAAGGGGAAGGGCTGCACTTCAGCCATGTACTGAGCCAGCAAAAGAGCCTTTTGTGTCTTCTGTGCTCCTGCACTCCCTTCACGAACCTCTAGCCTTGTGCAAAGTGAAATGGTCAAATTGTATTATTATTCTAATAGTCAGTGTCCCCTATGAAAGGCAGCAGGGGAGGCCTTCATAAGATACTTCCACTCGGACCAAAATCTCCAGTGTTGTGGACCAAATGTTGTGTTTTAGACCATGTTTGGATGTGCATTTCCATCCTGAAAAGAGAACATTCCATCTAACATATCCTTGCTAAAGTCTGTGTTAACTGCCATATTTCTACACAGCTGATTGGTAAAGATTTCATTTTAATTTATAACCCTGTCCATGCTTTCTGAAAAAAGTTGAAATTAATATTAAAGCCAATGTGTTATAATGAAGCACCCTCCCTGCTAGAGAGGGAAAGGAGAGCCTTTGAACTTGACATGACAAATGCATCTTTTCCCAAAATACACCCCTGCCATTCCTACTCTAACTGCAAGCTGTTCAGACCAAGGCGTGGATTCAGTGGCTACCACAACAGCATCCCAACCATGGCTTGGACTACCAGTCTTACCGAGAGGGTCAGTTACACAAGTAAAACAATGGGCAGCTCACTTAAAACATGGGGCAAAGCGTAGCTTTCCCCAAAGTCTCCCTAAAAACCCCTGAAGAGTGCCATGAGCTCTCTGGGAATAAGGCAAGAAAGCTGTTTTCCATGGGACCCTGCTTCCCTCTGTGCTGGTACAGGACAGGGAAGGACGATCCACCCAAGGCCAATCCAACCACACTGATAATCTGCAACTTCTTTCAACTTCCTCTCTCCCTTGTTTTGCTTGGCCTCAGCAATTCTCCAAATCCTGAATACCTGTGGGAGTGCCTATAGCACGGACCTGGAGAAGAAAGCCCTTTCTTTCCCACCACCAGGATAATCATGGCTTGAGGTCAGCCCAGCACTTCTCCAGAACCTTCCACTTGCTCTGTCTTCCTTTCCAGGCCCAAGTGCATCCTCCAACACCAAAGAGCTCCCCATGTACCTCCCCAAACCTTTCCCATCTCCTGATACTCCGGCTCCAGCTGCCACTCCGTCTGTCCCACCAACCATCCTCCGGCTGCAACCCTCAAACTCCAAGTCTCTGTCCTCCTACTCTCCAGACAGCCCAATTTACAACAATTACAATGCATTTATCTCTCTCCACAGAGATCATTCCTCTGATTTCTGATTTATTGCCCCATTTTAGCTTTCTCAGCAGCAGAGGCTTCTCAGCACAGGCCCCAGTACTCCAGTGCAGTTTGCATTGCAGGGTTCAGCTCCTCAGTGGTTTCCCAAGAGCTGTGGTAGGTCCATAGCAGTTCTGCATCTGTTCCTTTCTCAGCTGCTCAAGATTCCCTCTCCTGGCAGAGATCTCCCGCCTCTCCACCCAGGGAAGCCCCAGTTTCCCAGTGTAGGGGAATCCCTGAGCTTGCTTGCAGGCTGGGACCTCGGCACATTCAATTAACATGCAGATGTGACAGGCCCATGGCAAGTCACTTACAAACTTCAGTGAGCATCATCACATGCAAAAACTCGCTTTGCACACGCCACAGACTGTGACTGCAACCACACGCTTGGGTTTGCACAGGCACTGGTGCATAAGTAATTTAGGAGGGGTGAAAAATAACTATTGCTTGAGCTTATCTTTGGGGTTAGGTGTCTAAAAAGAGATGTCCTGTCAACCATTTGGAAGAACCCAGAGCACATCTAAAAAACCACCCGAGAAAAGGGAAAGGGATTTCCAAAACCATCACCAGGCACAGAATTATACATCTTTAAATTAGCATGTGATTGAAGCCCAAGCCAATACCCTGACCTCAAATTCCCCTTTCTAACTGTCAATTCTCACATCTATATAAGATTTCTCTCTTTAAATACATTTTTTCTTGACTGTTTCTCTAGGACAGTGCATCAACCTTGGAATATAAAGTATGCTAAAGCTGCTGATTTGGATTTAGTTTGTTGGGGTTTTTTTTAATTTTGCAAGGCATTATTGCCCTGAGAGCATCATGCCAGTGCTGATGCCCAGTTCTAGTAAGAAAACACACCAAATCATAGCCACTTAGTTCACCTCTAAGCGATGCCAGAAATACCAAAAAAGGGCCAATGTCTACTCCTGCTGCCCAAGCTGTCCTCTGGAACAATGACTATCCCCCACTAGTTCCTCTGGGTGGACAGCTCTCCTCTCTCTAACTGTTCAGGTGTGCTGGGAAGTGGGGTTGAGGCTTTCCCCCTTCTCTTCATGGGCTGGAAGGAGAAGGCACTGTCCTAAAGCACTCCCCTGCTCCCTCTGCACTGCCTTGTGCAAAATGAGACTTTCCCAGAGAGCTCTGGTGAGGTATGCATCTCCTTGCTCAGAATATTAGGCAATCTTGAAATTCCAGAGCTTGTGAAATCCTTTTCAATTCCCAGATATCTTTTAGACACTGGCACAGTCTGAAAAGAAGGCTTGCTACTGAAGTTTTTATACTCTGGGCAAGACCTCAGGCTTGTTTTGGGTCAAGAGAAGAGCACGAGTGCAGACCACAGACCTATCCAGGACTTAAGACTAGCAAATCTGAGATCAGGATCCACTCTTCTATGTCAATTTATGGACAAACTATTTTGCTAGGTTGCTTTTTATGCTTCATACAGAAATGTGGGGGGTTGGGCATCACCAGCTGAGCCTCAGTTCACCCCTGCTGGTCCTGCTGGTGCAGGGGCACTGAATGTGCAGAGAGTACAGAAATTTATAGGATTACTCAGGATTCCAGGATTACTCCTTGGCTGCATTTGCCCAGAAATATCGAGGGGCGATTCTCACTGTAAGTCATAAAGCAGCATGAAAAGAGCACTCCCATAAAGCTGATGTGGACAGCGACCACAGGGTGACATTTCCAAAACGGTATCAAAGCCATAGTGGGAATTACCTGCTAAAAACTGCTGAGTATCGAAGAGCTTGCATGTTTGGTCCCGCTCCAGCTTGTTGGGTCGGTCACTGCAGAGCGCCAGAGGCCCGTCCCAGTAGATCCTGCTTTGGCAAAGTCTCTTAGCATAGAGGCCATCGGGTGCCATCCATAGAATTACTCCTCGTTCCAGGTGGTTCAGCAGTTTTTCTATGTTCTTCCTCTGGCCATTATCCTCTGGATAAGGGAAGATAACTTGGTCCAGGCTGCTGACCTCGTAGCTTTGGCCATGGGATATCCTACAGCCTTCAGGACTGGAAGTTGTCACCTCCTTCACCAGTATTTCACGGTAATATAAGCAGATGTGGAGTCGACAGTCTACAAGGAGAAACAAACAAACAAACAAACAAAAAACAATCATTGTGATACACTAGCATGGATATTTTATGTTTCACATCTGTGCTAAGGCCAAGAGACAAATTCGCATGAGATTTCTGAACCCAATGGTCAGCACTGCCCAGAAGCTCATATTAGTAAAAAAAAAATTAAAAAAATATAAATACTAACATTTTTTGGGCAGAGTAGCATTAATGCCCTCTTCTCTTATTGAAAGGGCTATTGATGCGTGGGAATTTGGTAGGAACTAAAATCCCACAAACTTCACATTTCCATTTAAAAGGAAAAATCTGCACACAAGAAGTTGATGTTGGTCACATTTTCCAAGTTCACGTCACAATTAAACCCACCGGCTCAGTACACTTCCTCAGATTTAATAAGGAAGTAGCTGTGTTTCCCCCCAGACTTTGCATAGAAAGGGCTTCTGCACAGGGGACCTGCAAACTTGCACTCAGCTGCCTGGGAGAGAAGCAACTGCTGGCTCCAGCTCCAACAGGGCTGTACCCAAAATCCCCTGCCTTGCTTTCAAATGGTCATTTGGTCAACTTGGCTGACTCCTATGAATTCACATGGCACTGAAAATATAAATATATATAAATATATATATATAATATATACATAGGTGTGTACAATATATGTTCACATGTGCACAAAGACACACACATCTGCACACACACTGACCCTGATTCAGGAGAGCAATCCCACCTAAGGACCCCACCAAGTATCACATTACAGGTCTGTCCATTATTCCTGTGAAAACCGCATTCCCACACCTTCTCCCAGAGTTACTTAGAAAGCTCCCCAGCATCCAGACATCTGCAAACCTGGGTGAAATAACTTCCCTTTCCTTTCCTGAATGTCTTTTTTTTCCACCGGGAATAACAAAGCAGAGCAAAGCCAGATGGCACCAACAGGAGCACTACAAGGTAGGTAGCACTACAGGAGCACTACCCAGGTAACACCAATTTTTTGGGGGGGGGGGGCTCCTCCCAAATGAAAACCTGAGCCTTAAGTCACTGATACTCCTAAATTGCCAAACTCCCTTGGGAAGGCCTGATTTGGTGTCTCACCAAAGCACCTCAGCACTAACACCATGAGCAAGCGAAGCACTTCCATTAACTTTAACCACCTCCAGCCCTTGGAGCTGGAGCTGGAAGTGCTTAAGGATCCTGGAAAACAGAGACTTACAACCATACACCAAATTCACTCATTAAAGAGTTTTGGGTTTTTTTTTTTACTTCTTTTTTCCTTTCATCTGAAAGGAGGGATGGTGCCTGGGCAAGTCAGAAGTGGGAGTCTCTTGTCAAGCTTCCCAGAAAGTCTGGGGGGTTACAGACCTTACCTGACAGAGCGAGGGCTTCACCAGACCTTATGCTTGGCTCAATCGGGATGCCAGGAGTCTGGGACTCAGGAGGAGCACAAGCATAAAAGGTTCCTGTCACCTGACAACCTGTTTTCACAAACAAAAGTCAGTGACAGCGGCCTAAATCCTAAAAGAAAAGCTAGGGCAGAGATCACAGCAATGCAAAAGTGAGTTTTCCTGGGCCCCAACAGGAACTCTCTCTCTCTCTCTCTCTTTCCCCTTCTCAAAAAGGTCCTATTTCCCAATTCCTCCAGGTAGGCCAACTCTTCCAGTCACTCCAGATGTTACCAGGACTGTATTTTTCTTTGGGTCTTTATGAAATAGTCCCTTAGCACTTCAATATTCCCCCTAGTCCTTTTCCTTACCTAACGTGTTATTCCATTAGAGAAATAATTTACATTTTTAACTAGACTACAGTGCTCTTAAAAGTCACCGGCATAAAACAATTTGTTTTTACAAGAAATTTTACTAATGACGGGTGTAACAATAAAGCTGGGATTAACACTGTTTAAATGTAGGTAAAGAAAAATGTGTGGCGGGAGATTATTAGGGTTTTATTAGCAGAACTACTATTAAACTGTCCCAACAGATGCCTTTCAGTAAGTGGATTACACCACGGGCAACTGATGTTTTTCCTCTGTTTCTTAATGCCAATAAAAGTCTTTGGAGGATGATGCAAGTGACTTGCAGACAAGCACACGTTACTTTTCCCAGGAGCAGAACCCACCACAATCAGGAGCTGGAGTGATGTGGATAAAAAACACCCTCAATCTCTTGATGCATTTTAGAGCCCAGTGAGAAACACAATATCAACCACTAACAACTGCCTACAAATTCAGCAAAGTATCCAAATGTGTTTAACTGCTGCAGAGGATGTACTTCAGGGCAGAGCTCATTCTGCTTGCTACCTTGATATTTTTATTAGCAAATAACTCAACTAAAAGCAAAGCGTTCTGCCTAATAATTCCAAAATACTGCCAGCAAAAGTTGCAGTGCAATGCGCATTTAATTTTTAGCAGATCCAAAGATTTCTCTGCATCAAAACCAGTAGAGAGCTGTCCTCTGAAAATACAGCATCTCCTCCTTGGAGTCCTTTCTCACTTCCCATCCTTTCCTGCCCCTCTGAACCAGCTGCTCCTCCTCATAAAGCAAACGCCTGCATCCCCAGGCGAGCTATCCTGCAAGGGTCTACAGGACACAGTTCTCTTTCTCTTATGTTTTATTCCCTGCAGGCTTCAGCACCGCTGATTTTCACAATTTGGGCTTTTTCCTATGGATGCAGAGATTGGAAAGCCATGATTATGTTATGCTCTGGTACTCTGAGATCTTTGGGGAAGGAAAGATCCCTTTATTCTGTTTCTGCTGTACCAGCCCCAAGAGAGTCTCAATCCATGACAAGCTGTCCCACTGCCACAGCACTAAAATGAAGTAATAATTCCAGCTTTCTCCTAGGGAGAATAATGCCAGTCTAACCCACAAGGCTGGAGGGAAAACCTCACTGGCTTGTACCTCAAAAAGTCCAAAATCAGAGAGAAAAGCGAAAGAACTTATGTTCCCATTTGGGGATTTTGTGAAGGTTGGTTGCCTTCTTTGTTGCTCAGGGCTCTTGAGACAGCTGAGGACTTTTGGGGGCTGATTTCTATCAATTCAGAGGACTGCACAACCCACACACCACACATACAGTGGCAGGGAATGCAAGAGCCAGGACAAAGGTGGCTCTCTTTGAAGGGAACCCAGCACTCCTCTCCATCCACATCTCTTAATTCCAGTCAAAGCCACAAATAATGAACCTGGAATCTGAGGTTCCTCCAGGTGGCCAGCCTCAGCAAGCAGCCCTAAACAAGGGTGTCTTACCGTTTTCACAGCCGGGCCCTTGCCAGTGATGACCGCGAGTGGCGAAGGGAACGCTGGCGCACTGGTAGGGAATGTCAGGATGCGGCTGCTCCGGGGCGAACTCCCTCCAGTTCCGTTCATGGGGCACCATGTAGTTCGGTACCTATTCAATTTAACGAGGTATTCTTTTAGTAGGCAGCTGTCAAAAGTAATGCTGTGCATTGCATCAGCTTTCTCATCCCAGCTCCTTGATTCTCCCTGCCAAAGCCCATGGAGGTCTGAGCCGTGCCCAGGCTACACGGATGGCACTTCACCACCACCACCAGTGAGGCTTTCAAATGAGTTTCTCACCACTGGTGTAAATAGTAAGTGGAGTGGAATAACAAAAGGCAGTCAAAGCGCTGCTGCTAAATGTCTGCTTGAAAGAGCAAGGCTTCCTTGGGTGCTTGCAGTCTGGCATCAACAGAATGGCAGTGCACTAGGGACTGTCGTCCAACAGAAAAGAGCTGTTACTCCGGGATAAACAACACCAAGGGAAATCAATTGCCCTGTGGCCTCATCTGACATTAGAAAAGTTGCTTCTCAATTTCTCACTTTTCATAATGAAGTTTCTTCACAGAGAGAACCTGAGAGCCCCACCAGCAAGCACAGACATGGCACAGAGCGCAGAAATCGTGCTGCTCTGTGTAGAGGCACCAAGAAAAACGCTCAACTAATGCCATACCTGGGATGGTAGTGCGGTGTAAGGAGATGTTATTGGAAAGGGATGATTCATCATTAATGGTTGCTCCTCCATGTTGATCTGTTTTGCACCTGTGTTCACCAAAGGGATGAAAATAAATGTCAATATCTTAAGGAAATCTGCAATCGGCACATTAAAGACAAATCCATACAACCTGCTGTTGAACAAAGAGAGGACCAAAATGCCTTCCAGAGCCCAGATGGGACTGGATTCCCTGGCCCCCGTTGCCGTCAGCTCTGGGAAGCAGACTGTCCTGCAGTGCCCCACAGCACAGTGCTGCCCAGCCTACTGCACAATGATGCCAAGCCTTTGCCTCCCACAGGCCCTGCCTGGCACCAGGGACTCCTTGGAGAACAGGCACTGCCCTGCCCCTGCCCTGGAGGCTGCAGGCTGGGCATCCCTCACTCCCAGCTCTTCCCCCACAAGACAGTGACCTACTGTCTGCCTCAAAATTGCTCTTCCCTGTATTCCCAACCTAGATCCAGCATGCAATTTTTTTTTTTTTTTTTTTGCCTGTCCCTTGAGCTGCTTGCTTGGCTCTCACTACACAGAACTGGCAGGGAGGCTCCAGCTAAAAGAGCAATTCCTCCAGTGATGTGCAGGCGCCTGTCTGCATCTTCCTGCAAGGGCTCCCTTTCAATGCTCCGACTCAATTGCCAGCAGTCCTCCCGCAGACACAGCCTCTCAAGCCATCAGAACAAGCTGCACTTGAGCCCTCACTTTTGTCCCTTAAAAGACTTAAAAAGACTGCAGGACCATTCCAGAAAAGCACACTTCAGTCCTCATATGCTTGCAATGAGCCATATTCACATTCTGTTACACAGGGAATTTGAGATGCTTTACCTTTTTTGGCTCCTTCTGGCACTATTCTGTACACTTTATAGGGATCTGAGATGTCCAGCTGGCTTCTCTCCACCAGTTCTTCAAAGTCATTGCTCTTGTTCAAAGCACACCTTAATCTTGTCTTCCAGGTAGGGGGATCTGGTTTATCAATGCCCTCTCTGAACTTTCCTTTAAAAAGAGCCCAAGCCTGGAAACATTTCAGATAATCAAAAGAGCAGGAAAATGGGAAAAAAAAAAGAAAGAAAAAAAAAAAAGAAAAAAAGAAAAAAAAGAATCAACTACAGGGCACAATGCTTGAAACAGCATATGTGTGTGTGCTTACATGTGCATGAACTGTGCATGAATTTACTCCCTACAGGTTTAGGCTAAAAAAAAGCAGCATGGTAAGGTATCAAAAACAGTTTAGAGGGCATAAGAAAGGGGAATGAGTGTGGAAACAGATGTGCTGCACTCCCAAAAGCATTTCACTTCACGCAGAGAAGCGTGGAAGGGTGGGCTGTCCCGCAAACACAGGGACACCAGGGCACAGCCAGTGCCACCAGCCAGGCAGCGTCCAGCAGCAGCCCACCAGCAGAACTGGCCTGCAGAGGCAGGTGGCAAGGATGGGATGGTGAGGGGCATCCCTCCTGCCCTGCCAATGTTCCACAATCCCAAGCCCAGGCTGAGCCTTACCTTGAAGAGGGCAGCATCCTCCTCCCGGTTGTAGTCCTGCTTGCCAGCATGCTTCCAGGGGATGCGGAAGATGCTCTTCTCATCGTTCTCCCACACCAGCCCGGGGTACTTGCCGCTGTCTATCTGGTCGATCAGCCACTGGCGGAGTTTCCCATTGCCACAGCTCACCGAGTTCATCCCGCACTCGCCCGGCTCCAAGTTCATGCCACTTGTGTCAGAGGTTGGGCAGGAGGTTTTGGGGTGCCCCACCAAGCTGACCTCTCCACACACGTCCAAGCACCGGCTCTCTGGGAGGCTGTGGGGGAGGGGGAAGTGGGCAGGATGTGGGTAGAGGAAAACCCACAGGTCAAGCGCTGGGCTAAGTGCGCACCAGCGGTGCCCAGTCCCTGATGCCACACACACCACACCAAACAGCAGCCACGGCATGCAGGGGGCCCTGGGGGCCCCGGGAAACACGGTACAGAGCCTCAGGAAACTGGGCACAGCCAGTGCCCCACAGCCCTCCCCAGGCACTGCCTGTGCTGCAGACTTTGACAGACTTCCCCCTGTCCCAACACTCTTTTGCATGAACATACATCAGTCATTAAAATTTTTACTGCAAGTGACTTTAGGCACAACTCCCTTGTCCTGCTGAGAGTTCGACTGGGGGCTTACTTTTCAACCAAGAGAGGAAAATTGCATTAAAATGTATTTGCATATGATCGTGCACATGTGTGATATCAGACACATGCACACCATTCCGAGGGCTTCACATGCAGTTATGACTTATATGGCATCTATCTATAACATCACACTAGTTTCCACAAGCTCACTTCAGCAAGACACACTTGAACACATGATGTCCTATACATATCTACCCCTCCAACTGCTCCCAGCGCACACACATAGCAACGCTCAAATCTATACATTGCATATACCTAAAAGTGGAAAGACGGCAACCCACAGAGCCTGGCATAAGGGCACTTATGTCCCCAGGGACGTGGGAGCTTGCAGCCCACCACGCAGAGCCCTATAGCTGCACGCAGAGGTGCAGGCGTGCTCAGAGAGTGGCGCGGCTCCGCAGGGATGGGCACCCGCTGGGAAGGTGCAAACGCCAGGACACCGGCACCAGTGATGGGGACCTGGCCTCAGGTTTGTCTCCCCGATCTGAAAAATGCTTGAATGCCCGAAATCTTAGTTTCGTGGGTTCCCACTCCACTCCACCCCCCTATTACATCTAGCAAAATAAAGTGATTCCTCGCCCAGGAATCTTTGCCCCTACCCAGGGGGAGCCTTCCCAAGCCCCTTGCCAGACAGATGCACACTACTGTGGGCAGATGGGCAACACCGCTCCGCACCCCTTACACCCCTTCAGCAGGGGCAGCATCCCCCCGGACACCAAACCGGGTCCCCCACCATCTCCCCTGCACATGGTGCGTCTGCCGCGGGGAGCGTTCGGGACCACGGCTCCCCAGCGCGGAGCCCGCAGGAGTCCGTGCGAAGACCCCAAAAAAGTCACTTTTCCCCCTTTCACTGTGCATGAAGCGGATCCCTCCCACACATTCCAGCGACCCTCAGGAGGGTCGCGGGAACCGGCCGGGCTGGGGGCCGGTGCACCCCTTCATCTCAGGAGCAGGTAACGGGAGGGTATTTTTTTTTTTTTTTGCTTTAAATTAAGGAAAAAGTAGAATAAGGCGGGGGAAATGAAAAAGAAAAAAAAAAAGCCAAACAAAAAAGAAGAAAACAAAAAGGCAAAGGGCTCGCTCAGGTGCCGACAGCCACAGGAGAAGCCCCGACTGGGGGAAGCCGAGGCGCCCGCACCGCCCACCCCGCCTCCCTGCCCTGCCCGGCCCGGCGGGTGCTGCGGCGGGAGCGCTGTGCCCGGGCTGGGGGTCCCGGGGGGCTCGGCCGCCCCCCGCTTACCTCTGTCGCGGCGCTGGGAGCGGGCAGGGGCCGCCGGTGCCGGGCGGCTGCTGAGACCGGGCGCAGGGCGACTGGGCCGGTGGCACCGGGAAGTTTCTTTATATGATGGAGGGCGTCGTGCCGGGCGGGGGGAGGCGGGCCCGGAGGTGGAGCCGGTGGAGGGGAGCGGGGACTAGGCGAGCTGGAAAACATCTGAGGTAGTGACACATATCACTGCTGGTAAACAGCCGGCAGGCGGGGGGGCGTGCAGCCCGGCGCCCTCTCCGCGTCCCCGCTGGGTTGGGTTTTTTTAAATCTGTACAGACAGACGCACATACATAAATAGCCCGGGGAAACTCCTACCAGTGAGAGCCGGGCGGCTTTTACTGTAAAGACCCAGCTCGCTACACCCACCAGAAACGTCCTAGACGGCGCCGGCCAGGCCCCCGAGATGCTCGGGGAGACGCGGGGGCATCCGCCCACCCACCCACGCCTTGCCCGGGGTCGGTACCCCCTGCCGGCACCCTCTGCGACCCAACCCCACTTTGCCCGGGCCACAGAGCCGGGATCGCGGAGAGGCATGAGACACACACCCGCCTCCTTTCCCCCCGGGGCTCGGGCTCTCCCCGTACAGCCTGCACCGTGTTTTACAGCCCGAAAGGAGTGAAATGGGGGACAAGGTGGGTGGGATGGGGGCGTGGGGGGGGCAGCAGCTGCGCCGGTCCCGCAGGCAGCGAACCCCGACGGGGCGGCAGCAGCCGGAGCAGGGACAGCCGCCGGCTCCGGCCGGGAGCGGCTCCCGCCCCGCTGAGCCCAGGGGATGCTGCCTCCGCAAAGCCCATCGTGAGGCACCAGGGCTGGAACCCACTCGCTCGCCTGCCTTCAGAGCCTCCTGCCCTAACGTGGTGGGAGCTGGTGGATGAAGGAGCGAACTCCGGGCTTGCATGAAAGTCTCTCTTGCCGCTTTTCGGGTTTCAAGCACGTGTTTCGTGCCACAACACTCGGTGGTGTTGTTCTGTTCTAACGTCCCCAGCACACCTCCATCCACATCCTCTCTGCTGCAACGTCTCAGAATCTGTCACCGCGCTGCGCCGGCAGGCCGCCGGCAAGCCGAGCACATGCAGGGTTTAGGATATTAATTGCAAATCTTCAACGCCATCTTCTGAAATTTAAATGTAATTATCGCCACGTTTGGAGGGAGAAGTGAGAAGTGCAGGCGTCTTCAGGTACTGGGTTTGCAAAACACCATCCATCCTCTAAAAAAAGCATTGGCAGGGCCAGAACGAATTCCTTTCAGTTGTGAGCCAAGGCACCTTTGCAACATTGGAGTACATCTTTGAGATGGGAGGTGACTGCTACCATAAATCAAGACAAGTAACTACAGCGTTACCAAAAGGCATCTGAAAGACTTTCTAAAAATCCAATTTCAATTTGCAGGGTTAAGGCTGTGTGGTACTCAGGGTGCCAGCTGTAATTTCACTAAGTATAAAACCATCTTGAAATATATCAGTGTAAAAGGAATACTTCTTATGACTTCTCCTTTGTGGTTTTTAAACCAGCAAATTCTGGGCCAGGGTGAAACATGCAGATTGGATCCACACTAGGTCAAACACTTCAGGAGAAAAATAAAAACCTTCTTTCTCAAATGCTGAAGAATATTTTTTAAAAACAGTTGCTCTTGTCCAAAGAAATCCATGTATAGATGGAGAGGTAGATAAGCTGCATGTTAAGAGAAGATAAAGTCAATCATAAAATCCTCAGAGAGTACATATGTAGGAAATTACCTGGCTGAGTGGTTGCTTTGTGCAGCAAGAACTCTATCACAAAACTACCTCCAGTTGCCTAAACGTTAGAGGAGATGATTAAAGCCAGACCCCTACATGCACACTCGGTCTTTGCTAATCAGTCTTCTCATGAGAAAGACATTCTAACCTCATTAGCTTTGCTGACTTCGTTACTCAGGGTTTCTGGACATCAACCATTTCCATTTAAGACGGCAAAAATATGTAGGACCACCATTTTGGTCTGCAAAGTAGAAAGCTCTGATCAAGAACACGGCTGTGGTGTCCCCATTAAATGCTGCATCACTGGTGCTTTTTGCATATCCTAAGAGACAATTCCTCCCTAACCAGCCTTGCTAGTGATACGAACACTCCAGCACCTCATAGCCCGTTCATCCATTTCTGGTGTTTTCCACAGCATTGCGAGTGCCTGACTCTTCAAACACTACCTAAAAGCCCTGCTGCCTTCATGGAAGTTTCCTGAGTTAATGACTGAAGTCCTCTTGTGAAAATGCTCTTGCTGCTGTTTAACCACGGCAGTCACCGCCGGGCCCCCTGTTTTTCACACTCTTAAGGTCACATTGACTAAAGGCATGCCAGGAAAAGTGACTGTTTCTTCTCAACAGTCGCTCACAAGCCCTCAGCGCACAGAGAGATGGCTTCTGCTTTCACCAAACCCCTCTGAAGTCCCAGCTGACTCACCTGGGAATTGCACACAAGGTACAAAAGCAAAGAGAGACAGACGTCACCTCAAAGCAGCTGCCAAGGGCTCTCTGAAGTGAGTCCCTACAGAAAGGGGCAGTGCTGAGCCGTAGGGCACACATATTAAATGCTCTTGCACCCAGGAGTTTACTCCTCCTGTCCTTCAGAAAGGTTTTTCCCTCCTCTCTGGGTACAAAGGCTCTCCTGTCTCCCTAAAATACCCCTGGGTGAGCTCAGTCCCTAAGCCAGGGGGACCTGTTGGAGATATGCCAGAGGCAGTATGTCTGGCAGCAGAGACCTTTTGAGGACTGTGGCTTGTTCAGGGGCTCTCTCTGCACCAGAGACCACGAAATCCCCTCAGGCATCAGCACAGGGGGAGTTCCACGGTGCAGAAGAGGAACCTACAGAGGGGAGTGAGGGGCACCCACTCCCTGGCACTGCTCCGCCCCGGCGTGGGAGGGCTGCCCTGGCTGCCCTGGCATTCCATCTGCCTGTGCCTCTGCTGGGAGCTTGCTCGTGGGGGCAGGTCCCGGTGCTCAGTAAAGGTCTGGCCCACTGCACTCTGGCTGCAGCCCAGAGCAGACCCAGGTGAGCAGGAGTGTGGCAGCAAGTGAGCTCCTTCCCAGCTCTCCTATCGAGTGAAGACCCTGAACAGGGCTCTTCAGGAACCCAGCAAAGCTTGGTGCTGAAGCCCTTGACAAATGACATCGGTAAATGCATTTTCAGAAGTGCATTAAGCCCCTAAAAGTAGTTCTGAAAAGCCTGCAGCTACCAGTCTACACCTTTAGCTGTCCCAAAACCCCTTTCCTGAGATGGAGGTTGCTGGTGGCACAGGTTTCTACCGCGGGGTCTTCTTGCCTTAGAAGTCCTTACCAATCCGTGGTTGCAAGTCCCTGTGGAAGGATGTGCCCCACTGCCCAAAGCAGCAGCACAACTCAGACCCCAAACAGGGGCATTAATAAAGCCTCCCAACACCACACTTCAGTCAACAGCTCTGAGGCATGGAGTTTGAGTTCGAAAGTCATTTATACATCAGAAAGACCTGTGCAGATGGAACTGAATGAATTCAGAGACACTGTGGAAATTTGGGGCAGATTTCTGACTACATCGTTTTATTCCAGCAAAGCACCTGCTCTATAAGCAGTCTGACATAATTCAAGACAAACAATTTTAAGCATCTTCTATTGTAGTAACTTCAACTTCTGATGTCATAAGAGCTGCCTTCTCAATTTGGAAGGGTATTTGCAGTTCCTCCATTTAAAATAGTGACTCCTAAAACAGTATTAGCCAGTCATATATTTTCCATAATACTAATTGCAGAGACATTTTAAACTACTAGAAATAAAGCAAACCGGTGAGCATAGCTATGTCTCTTAAGCAGAAGAGTCTCACAGAGCAGATGACATTATTTTAGGTGGATTTGGTGGATGTTTTGTTTTCTTTTCCTGTACTTCCCCTCTTCTTCATAGCTAAGAATATTTCAAACCAACTCTCGTTAAGCTGCTTTCATGCCTCTGTACATCAGCCTGTGCACGGGACTGAAAGAGCTCTTCCCCACATGTGCTCACTAATGAGATATTATTGAATCATGGGCTCGGTTAGGTTGGAAAAGCCCTTTAAGATGAGCAAGTGCAACTGTTAACCTAGCACTGGCCAAGTCCACCACAATGTAAGACAATACATTAACTGCAGAATCTATTTTTTTGAAAAATCTGCAAATTAACATCACATAAAACAAAAATGCTATTCTGTGGCTTTTCTTTGAGGAGAAAAAGTTGGCCAGCACATCCAGCCAATGTGGCACACAAGCAGCATGGTGCCCTTCCCCAATGCTCAGTTGTCAGGCCAGGAGCTTGAAACCCTGGGTTGACACTTTAACCTCTGAAAACCAACAGCAAATTTTTTATGGACTTCCATCTCCTCAAGGGAGGAGGCTCCTTGCCTCCTGATTGAACAGCCTACCCATCTCCCCAAAGCATTTCAACCTATGCTATTCCAGCTACTTTCATCAGCAAGTAGCAGTCATTAATCTGAAGAAAAAAAGAAATAAAGAAAACTATAGGAAAAGAAAACAATTTTCAGTAGTTTTCAAATAAAAAAAATAAGGAAAGCACCTGATGCTGGCCAGGAGCTGTTGAGAGCAACCTCTTCCTTAACTCAAATAATCTGAGACCTCCATCTCTGCAGGGCAGCTACCAAGGACTGCCCAGGACTGCTCATATGGAGGCAAGGGAATCATGGTCCTCTACCAGTAACGTGAGGCACAGCGTGGCCATGTGTCCCCTATTCCCTGGAGTAATAGGCCCATCTCACTGTCACCTGGGAACCTCTGTTACCCTTCATCCAGTGGAAGAGGCAAATCCTAATTATAGGAATTTTTTTCATATCCAACCTCCTTTATTTGCAGTAAAAAGATGGGGTGACAGGTAGGATTTCAGACCATCAGCCCACCTGACCAAATTTCTTCAGCCATGTTGTGTCCTCAGAGTATTTCCCATAAATGTAGTTTACAAACTGCACTCAATGATATCCCAAATATGATGAGCACTGACAAAAAAACACTTACTGCAATTTGATCACAGAGGTTAGGCCAGGCTAGGGACGGACTCTCACCAGAGTGGAGAAGCAGGACTGCTCTAGAGGTGGTACCTGATCTAAACAAGACTTACTACAGTAAAGAACAAGGTAAAGACTGAATTCCTGCTTTGGAAACATTCCACGTTTGGAGTCCGTTTCCAAACTGTGGGACACACGAGGAGAGGGCCAGGCTGATGGTTGTGGAAGTGGGACGAGTACAGAACTGGTGACAGGGGTGATGTCACTTGTGTGCCTGGGCTGGGACACCCCCTGGCATCACTGTCTTAAGTCCATTCCTCCAGCAAGGAAGAAGTGACTTTCCAGGGAATTGGGGAGCACTGAGCACTGTGTGGCTGACACATTGTTTGATTCCTGGCACATTTTGAGCTTGTCAAGAGTCTGTGGCTGGATGACACGCCAAGTGTTGGACACCCTGGAATGTTGTGAGAGCCCCATGCCCAGGGGAAGGGAGGCTGCATATATGACTGCTTTAAGTACTTTTTGTTTTAACCAATTGTTGCCAACTTTCACACCAGCAAATGCAAGCAATGTGCTTGGGTTCCTTTGTATATAAGTTCAAACCCACGTAATTTCCTGGGTTCAAAAGATCAGCTTGGTTTTGTATATTTTGGGGTTGAGGTTCCACTTCAAAGAAAGTGAGCTGCAAGGAGCCCTGCTAAAAAAGAAAATTACTTGGAGAGGGGAGGGATTAGGGTGGCACAACAAGAAAACTCACCAAAAACTAAGCAATGAATATTAAAAAAGCCCACAAGACATATACTGCATATGTATCATCCATTCTGCTCCTACTATCTACTGCAATTGTCCATTAAATGTAAAACTGTCTGGGGTTTCTGTCCTTTTGAAGTGGAGCATCTTTCTGAAAAGCAGTGCAAAGAAGGAATTTAAATGATAGAAAAAGGAACTCAGATGGAAGGGAGCTTTGGGAAGTTCCACAAAACTCATAGCTGTGGCTTCCACTAGGATTTCCCTGCTTTAAAGAAACTGGGAGCATCCCCAGAGGCACACTTGTGGCACATACAACACTGTGGAAGGAGCTTCACAATTTCAAACATGATTCGGTTTCATCCTGTCTTGATTAGCGAGGGGTAAATCCTCAGCCCAGACTTACTGAGCAGATGGTGATGACATACAGATCGTTGTGAGAAGGAGGTGGTGATGGTCTAGCAGTTTGTTACATTCTTCTTTCTGATAGACAAAAGAGGAACCCAGAGCCCCAAAGGAAAAATATTTAGTAAGCAAGGGGGGCTAGAATCTAAAGTATTTAAAGAAAAAGAAAAATCCATTTATTTATTGCTCTTCTTTAGGCAGCAACAAAAACAACCTGCCTACATTTTTCTGTTGAGGAGAGACCTGGCTCGTCATTCACAGAGCACAATGTGAGTTTGGCTGTGATCTACAGGGAGTGAGCAAGAAAGCCCTAAATGAATGTACAGTGGTATTTCACTCTGAAAAGAAGCGGGTCAGCCCTATTAGATGTGCAGGAGAATGATTTAAAAGGAAACAAGTCTCTGTAAACAAGCATTTTGGTGGAGGGCAAGAATGGAGGGTAGGAAGTCAGAATTACTCCTGCTATCAATGATCAGTCTAGCACGTACATAAACTGCTGAAGGCTTTCTAAAAGTTTTCAAAAACATGTAACACCAAACCCAACCAAAAATCACTTTACAGCACAGTACCAGATGAACCACTGGATGCTCAGTGGTTTCAGCTCCAGCCCTTGGATCAGGAGGCCCCACAAAGCACTCCACTGGCCAGCTGTCCTGGGCAGGGGCTTTGGTGCAAAATCCTACAGGGCGACATTCACGCTTCTGCAGTCCTGTGATAACTGGGACGTTTGTGTTACAGTCATCCTTGTCAGGTACCTTTATAAATGAGAGGGAACGAGAGCATGGAGAGTGCTTGACAAGCTTGAAGAAACCTCTCTCCTGGGATGTCAGCATCTTTCCACCTAAAGCAGCTTTGGCATTTTTTCATTCTGGGTGATGGAGGATAAACCCACTAAATGTGGGGGGAAATACACAAGAGCTGAAATGTTGTGGGAAGACAGGAGGAAACCTCACAACACTGTGACATTGTGGCCACTTCAGAAAAAGAGACTTGGCTGCTTTTGGAAATGTCTCCCAGAACAATGAATATGTGAAATTAGAGTAACAAATACACTATTACATCTCCTCCCACCTTTCTCCGCCCCAGATCATAGCAGCTTTTGGTATCAGTGGAAAAGGAAGGGCCATGGCAACTTTAGTTCTGCATCCACAACTGTCTCATCAGAACAGCATTTGGGACCACCAAGGGCAGATTTGCAAAGGTAGAGGGGGAAGTTTTCAATGGCAGTGAACTGCTGCTTTCCTTCCAGTGACAGGGGAAATACCCCCCTTTTTAGACACACTGCCTGCATGGCTTTATTTCACTTTATCTCAGGAAAATTCTGAATATTCTCCTAATTTCACCTGACAGTTGATGCAGGCCGACGGTGCCTTCTGAGGACTGAACAGCTGCAGCGACTGTTGACAGCTGATGCAGCCTGGATGGCCTCTTTCATTGACTTTTGTCCCAGGTTGCTCTTTTCTAGTGGTGAAAGAAGAAGAGATCTTTGCATGCATGGCTACTCATGGTTAGCATGAACAGGAAGGATGCTCTGAAGGGTGACTTACTAGCATGGGGGAATGCTTCCGTTTTGAAGCAAAATAATTTTTTTCACATTGTCAGTGATGCAAGCCTAGCCACACACACTTCTGCTGAAGGTAGCTGCATGCTAGAAAACACCAAGAAATTCCCTCACCCACTCAGCATTACTCATTTTGTTACATAATTTTTTTCCTTTTGCTGTGGATTGGGTCAATAAATACACTGGCCCTTAAAAAACCCAACTGTCTGTTGTTTGTTTATAGCAAATGCAATTTTGGCTGTGACTGAGCGGGAAGGCACCATGGGCTACTGGTCCCAGCAAGATGGTGTGAATAACTTGCCACTGGTTTTATTGCAGCACCTCTGGCCTGTAGTGGGACAGTTTGTCCCTCCTTATCACCTCTGGATATTTAGACCTACCAGCCTTACAAAGGCCTTGAGAATCCTCTTGCAGTGCTCCCCAGCTCTTACTGTTCAGAAGGACACAAGTCACTGCCACTGTTGAAGCTGTTGCTGTAAGAAGCGTATTGTCAAATGTGCTTCATTGTTTCAAAGTTTCTCTAACCCTTTTCTTTCACTTAGTCCTTGAAGATGGGAGAATTTATTGGTGATATGAGAAGCAGGATGAAATCCCATTGCATCTGTATGTAAGGCAAAATCCTGTTACATCTCTCTAGTGCCACATAAGCCTTTCTCCCACACTGGTGCTGCAGGCTGGCTGCCTTGAGAAAGGGGAAAAAATTTTAAAATAAAGAAATGACCATTTGGTGCCCTTAAACTGCTACTCAAAGCACCAAAAGTCAGATCCTGCTGTCACTGAACTAGGGAGGAGTTCCTCTTCTGGCTTCACTGGGAGCAAAGTGTCCAGGCCAGGAGCTGCCTGTTGCACATGTCCAGACAGCCCCAGTCCTGCCAATGCTAGGGGCTGCCTGCTGCTACACTGCCCCAGTAGCTGTGAGTTACGAGGTTTCCCTCCACAGCTGCGAGGCAATGGCTTTTTAAAAGACTTTTTGAAAAGGACAGACAGCAGCATTTAAGGGGATGCAAACAAAATTCCCTGCTGACACAGTAAAGCTTCTTGAGTAACAGTAAATGCTCCACACCAAATGGCACATGTATTGGGTTTCTGAGGCATCTCTGGGGCAAGGACTTTACTGCCACAGTTACTTCCAAGTCTCCACAGCGCTGGCAGCACCATATGACTGACAGTAGTCCCAGGACACAGCTTCAGTGGTATTGTTCCCAATCCATCTAAAACTCCAGCCTGAAACCTAGACCAATATCTGTTTAATGTGTAATGTCTGACAGAGAGCAGTGCCTACGTAGTCCAGTCATCCCATGTTTGGGATAGGTGTGTGCTTCCATGTCAGGCAGTCAGGTAAAGTCCTCTCTAATAGAGTCTGGAAAAGCTCCAAGAACTGGTGTTTATTTTTCATAAGGCGAATGAGAAACCTATCATATAGTGTTGGAGCAGCAGCAGGACAGGGTGTCCTCATTAGGGAAAAAAAAGAAGTGTCTGACAGGGAACTCAAGAACATCATTATTGTTGCCCAAGGCTCATTTGGGAATCCATATTAAAAGGGCGCTGCTTGGGACCAATTCTTTCCTCTTCCCTCAAAGGTTCCCTTGAATGGAGTTCTCATAATTTTGACACTCACCAGAGATCAAATAGTATCCTTTTAGCAACTCTCAGTCTATAAATTTACACTTCAAAATATTAACTCACATTTCCAGAGCACAGAGGCCATTCAAAGAAGGTCATAGATGCCTCCAGTGCCTTGGGGTGAGGATAATTGTTGGTGCCACTAAAGAGCACAAGCAAACGATCTGATGTTATACCCGCAGAACTGAGAAAAACTGTTCAGCTCCGTGCATTTTCATGAAGCTCCTCAGAGCTTAAGGGAGCAGAGGTTGTCAGGTCCTTTCCCCTCTCTGCATGGGCAGGAGTCCAAAATATAAAATATCGGTACCAAGTGGACCTGCTCAGAATATCAGAAGTCAGCACGGGCTCATGTAGCCTCAGTCTGCAAGTCCTAAATCTTACCATGGAATCACAGAATACCAGTTTGGAAGGGACTCATCTGGTCCAACCTTTCTTGGCAAAAGCATGGTTTAGACAAGATGGCCCAGCACCCTTTCCAGCTGGACCTTAAAAGTGTCCAATGCTGGGGAATCCACCACTTCCCTGGGGAGATTATTCCAGTGGTTGATTCTTCTCATTGTGAAACATTTCCCTCTTTTGACCAATAGTAATCTCCCCAAGAGTAACAAGTACTGACACTTTCTGTGCATTAATTAATGTCTCCCCGGATGGGGAAGAGTTTTAGCATCTTTGCCAGGAATCCAAGAGACGAACGGGACCTTCAGCAGTCTCTGCTTTCAGATAGTTGTTTATTAAGTCTTATCAGAGAAAGGGAGTCACTAGTGTGGCCCGGACACAGCACAGAGCAGAGACTGCAGGAAAAAGCCCAATTATCAAGATTAGACAGTCTTTTTAAAGGTAAATTATCCAATAAAAACATAAAACGAAAGATATTTTCACTTTTCCACCAATGTTCCATACCTCACTTTGTCACGTACACAGGAACTGCGGAACTTTTTANTGTGACAATCTTACATAACATTCTATCATCTAGTTCACACCAGCGTAGATTCTAATTCTTCCCAAAGGGTAGGTCATTTTCTCCATGGGCGAAGGTCAAAGACAGTGTTGTCCAGGGGGATAGAATCATTCAAAACAGGCAGAGAGATATTCTCTGCATTCTGGATTCCAACAATGTACCCATTATCCCTCATCTTTTCCATATGACTCCTTGTTAAAAGGGAGTCTCCATCTTCTTTGTAGCTACCCTATAAATACTGGCACATGGTGATAAGGTCACCCCTGATTCTTCTTTTCTCAAGGCTGAACAAATCCATTTGTCTCTTAGCCTTTCCTCACATGTCAGGCTGCCCAGGCCTTTGATTATTTTTGTGGCACTTCTCTGGACCCTCCCCAGCCTGTCCACAGCTTTTTTTGCATAGCAGGGACCAAAACTGAACACAGTGTTCCAGGTGCAGCCTGAGAAGTGCTGATCAGAGTGGGGCAATGAATTCTCCATCTCTGCTGGTGATGCCCTTGATGATGCAGCCCAGCATCCTGCTGGCTTTCTTTGCTGCAGGAGCAGCACACTGCTCACTCAGATTGAGCACCACCAGGACTGGCCCCAGGTCCCTTTCCACAGAGCTGCCCCTCAGCTGGGTAGATCCCAAACTGTGATACAGTCCTGGATTATGTTTTCCAAGGTACAAGATATCACACTTGTCCTTCATAAGGTTCTCGTTCACTTGCTCTTCCAATCTATCCAGCAGGGTAGCTCTCCCTTCCAAAGTGTCACTTTCCCTCTCAGTTTGGTACCATCACCAAATTTCATCAGAGTATCCTTGATCCCATCACTCACATGACTTGTGACAATATTGAACAGCACTGGGCCCAATATTCTCTACCGATGCATCCATGCTCCTTCCTCATGTTCCTGCTCCACACAAGAAATACTGGAATGGGGCTCTAACCATTGGCCTGTCAAGTGCAGCTCACTGGCAGCCAGTTCGTGTATTTACTCTGGACTAGAACCATCAGTTTGGTTAGTCGTGTTTTCATTATTGGGTTGTGGGGGGGTTTTTGGTGCACTGAGATACAATAGTCAATGTAATTCTCCCAGGAAGTGTCCTTTTCCTTTCACCTTTCTGATTACAAACAGTATTAGCCATCTTTTCTGCCCTCTCAGTAATTCCAGAACAAAACCTTTAGTCTTCCTCGCTGTGTCTTTCTCAGAAAACTTACACAGTTCCTGAAAGTTCCTCCAATTTTTCCTTCCAGCTCCCACAAGTGCCACTGTTTGCTTGTAGAGTTCTTCTCTCATGATAAAGCAGCAGAAAACCAACAGACGAAAATCAAAGCCTGACTTGGCTTTCCTCTAAAAACATGGTTATGCTTTTCTCTTACCTTCCCTGAGCTAGAGCACTACAAACCCCCTTAAGATCAGCTTATCTGGTATGACTGTTCACCTCCAGGGGTTTAACAAATGTGCACCATGCCTGCCCAACACACCAACAGTGACAGAAACTGAGAGTCACTGATGCAAAGCTCTAGAAGACCGTAGGAAAAAGAGAAATTTGATGACAACCCAAAGTCATACAATGACTTCAAGCTTTTCTCTTCTATTAAATTTTATGTGTTACTCTTAAAGATGATCGCAGCAGATACCTGCATAATTCAAACTACTCTCATGTTTATTGTTCCCGCTATCAGATGCCAGGATACACCACCTTTTTTGGAAGATCTTTTGAAACCGTAATTTTGGGCTATACTCCATCAGTAAACTTGTTTAAATAAATAAATAAATAATGCCTTTCTACAGGCAATCTTCATAAACTCTTCCCACATCTAGTTATTACTGACAGGTGGAAGGCAAGATAAATCGTAACAGAGGTCTTCCTTTTTGCGACTGCTATGACTCCGCTCCAGGAATGACCGTGTACCTGCAGGGCCTGGCGAAAGTCATCCCTGAAATGTGAAGCTGCTGTTCCATAAAGCTGCAACAGCATGTGACAGACCAAGAATATTGATCACCCTCCTTTGAAGGACGGCCAAAAAGCAAAACTGCCAAAAGCATCGTTGACTTCTGAAAGTGTGCATTAAAGGCTTATCTTAGGGTTGCACTCAATGTTTAAAGCTTCCCCTCCAGGTGGTCAGGCTAATCCTCTCCCAAACTGAACCAGCTCAGTGTCACCAATGCACAATCCACTCCCAGTTGCCTGGGGTACAGCTCATGCAGTTTGCCAGCAAACCATGGCGTGGGCCTGTCCCACCCATCAGCCCTCTGGGAGCCAGGGCATGCCGTGTCGCAGCACAGAGCCAGCTGGGATGCACAGCTGGCAACCCTCATTGCTGTGCAGGTTTCACTCTAGGTGATGGAGACACGACCCTATTTATTACCTTCTCCCAGGAGAACATGGCCATTTCACACAACTCCATTGTCAAGTGTTTCCTTCAGGCATCATCTTGGCGTCTTCTATTGAAATGGGGTTTCTAGTGTGTCATTCCATCCCTTCTCAGAAAAAGTACTCAGCTGCAGCCTAGCACTACTTACAGAAGGCTCCTTCTTGCTTTAATTGCAACCTCTTGTTTAATACCCACTGCCCATCTGCCCTCCCTCTCCCCCAACAAGTACACAGGTGGAAATTCTCTTGCTCAGAGGTTCACAGTACTTCATGAAATATTAAATTAGAATATGGCTGGTTTAAAACAGCTACTAATGCCTTTCTTCTACAGCCCACAAAGCATTCTTGTAACCAAAGCCACAAGAAAGGAGGTATTTTTAAATGAGCTTTGCGGATTGATTCACCGATTACTGTCTCTTCCTCCCCTTTATTGTTTCCCATCAGAGCTGGCAAATCACTCTCAGAGCACTCACCAAACCATGCTCTCCCTACTCTTAGCTCTGCTATTTCCACAGCTGGGTCCCCCCACGAGTTATTTTCAGCTAGGTAAATAATCCATTAGTTTCTAACCACGCTAATATACATGCCTCGGATTAGAAATGGATTCAACTGTTTGGCTTTGTTGAACAAGTCATCAGCACAGAGTCCAGCAACTGCCTCCATTCAGTCTTGAAGGGAGGGAGGAAAGCCTGGAGGGACTAAAAGAATCCTAATTACCCAGCTTAGTGCTGCAGGCAACATGGAAAGGACAAGGAGACTTTGGCCATTGGTAGAAAGACAGAGGCTTCTCCAATACACAGTTTGCATCTACTGTGGCTGGAAATTGAAGGTTTTCTTTTTTAACTGAGGTGCCCACAGCAGGCACTGCAAGTTCCCCAACCCTGCATGCAGTTCAAGATGTTCCAAGGCACTGAGGCTCCCTGATCACTCAATCTGAGTCCCCGCACACTGACCTTCCCTCAGAAATGACCTGAGAGGTGGCACGGATGGCATTTCACACAAGAGCAATGAATTCAGAGAAAAACAGCTAAATCAAGGGAGAGTCCCTTCCTCTGCTGCCTGGAGTTTCCAAGCTGTCTTTGGAAATGAATCAAATTCATGTCTTCCATGAAGCAGTCCAAAAGTAGCAGCAGCAGCTTGGCCAAGGAGACACTGATTTTGTTCTTCCTCCAACTCTCATCTGCCAGAACAGCTTTTATTAGATGTATTCACCATATGCACTTTCTTTCCAGAACAAGAAAATCAGGACAACACTTTTTTTTTTCTATCACCATAGCCATATATTCAAAGTACTGTGGAGAATCCCTTTTTTTTTTCAGCCTGCAGACTTTTTCCTGGAGTACACGGAACATACCAGCACATGCATCAGCAGCTCAAACCGTGTTACTGTTAGCTATTCCAATGCTTTAATTTTTTGCCATATGCTATTCCTCCTCTGCCTGCCACCCGCCACTGCCCCCATCATTCTTCAAATCACAAGCACATTACATATCCCAACTATTTAATTTTTACCTGAGATTTTATGTTCAACTGATACACCAGAGGGATGAATTTCATCGAGGGCAGTCACACCCAGAATTGCTCTGGGCCTCTTTCCCTTCACTCAATTTTTTTTTCCATATAGAAATCATGACATCTGCACTTCATAATTCATGTTGAATACAGCAAACAGTTCCTGAGGGAGTAAGATCTTGAATTTTCTCCCATCTACACCCAAACACCATCCCGTGCAGGGCTTCATATGCGGGTGGGATGAAGGTGTTGACACCCCCACAGCCTCTTGCCCTGCTTCAGGATTGTTCTGTTACAAACACACTTTAACACCCCTGAGATGGAGGGCAGATACGTCATCTGATAATACACAACCAACACCAAGGCAGTGCTTTTCACTGAGGGCATCTCAAAGCTGTACCAGGGAAAGTCGTAACTGCTTCTCCATTTTACTGGGGAAAGGAAGCAAACAAGACTGAAACAACTTGCATAGTCACACAGCAGATTATAGGAGACTTGGCAACAGAATCCCAAATGCTCCTCAGTGCAGCATTTCATGGATTGGACAAAGGTGACTGATTCAGTATGCCTACTTGGAAGTCAAAACCACAAGTCCTTTGTTTCAAAAAGGACTATGGAAATTCCTACCCCGTCTTACTGCAACACTGATGCTCTTGCAACCCTTTTTATGCCATTTATGCAAGCTGTGCATTGTTAGGGAGGTATAATTCTAATGGAGAGAAGGCCAGCTAGAAATATGCGAGATCTCCCAAGGGAAACATTGATGTAAGGTGACCAACCCAGGGGAATGAAGGTCAGCTCTAAAAGAAAAGAAAATATTGTAAAGTATTTAAGATTCTTTCAGTGGCAGCAGAGTCTAGAGTGCATTTCCAATGAATTACTGTATTACATTAACATCCACTGGTGGTTACACCTTTTCCCATTCATCCTCCAAACTTATTACTGATGGTTAACTTCATACAGCCTTACCCAGCGGAGAAATGAGAGGTACACTTGCATGGCCCCCAACATGTGCAAAAATATGAGTTTCTTGTTTGTTTTTCTCCTTTCTTTCCTTCTTTTGAGACACTGAGGGATTTAATAAGCTGTTTTGCTGGGAAAGTCACATGCTGCAGACTTAACTTGCAAAGGCTTCCAAAACGCATTCCTTGGAAAAATACGCAGTGAGCATGCATATACACAGCCATAACTGTGACACTTTCAACATATACTTCCTCTCAACACAGGACAGAGTTTTACTCTACTTAGAAACTTTCAACAAAGTCACATCTTGCCTTAAAATAGAAGGGAGAGAATCAAATAAAATGTTTGCAATCAGTAACCTGCACAGGATGCCAGTCCACCAATGAACATTGCTTTTTGGCATACAAATCAGAAATAAAATATCCCTTTTCAATTTTTTAAATGCCATGCATCTACTGTCATGGATCAGTGTTACTTATCCAAAGCACCCAGTGCTGTAGAAGAGCCAAAAGGCCACAGAAGATGACAACATCCAACAGAAGGCACATCAGGCTTGGGAAAAAACCACCTCAACCATAACAGGACAGATACATAGACAGCCAAAGTGTACTTGTTAATAAAATTAATTAAATCAGCAACCTTATAACATGAGCATTTCTTAATATAAATACATACTTACAGTAAACAAAATTGTTTGCAAGCCACACACTGGCACTCACCCTGACTCAAGAGTTCTGGGATGAATGCTAGTTAATTAAAAAAAAAAACCAAACCAACCAAAAAAAAACCCCCAAACAGACCCACACACAGAAAACAAAGGTAAAAAGATGGGAGGAGGGGAAGAAATGCAATAAATTGTAACAAAATTCTCATTCGCTGTATTATCCGCTGACAAATTAAATAAAACCTCACTTGTTTTCAGAGTAAGAAGGGAAGAAGGAGAATCAGAACTCACTTTCAAAGGGTCCATTTGTAAATGTCTCCTCCCAGGTCTAACACTGCTTTGCCAATGCCTGTATGAATAATGACCAATCGAGCAAACAACCGAAGAACACTTCACACTTCAAGTAGCTTCGATGTCTTGGTTCTGATCTCTCTATTCATAGTTCAGTAAATAATGGAGGGTACAAACCTGCACATTCATAATTGTCTCAACTAAAATGGAAACTGGGCTCAGGTCTGGCTGAAAATCCCACTTTTTGAGGCTGCTTGCAAGTGAGTTTTAGTCCCAGTTTACTGCAGACGTGTTTGGCTCGCACCAGCAGAACCAAGTCTCCCACAAGGACTGAGCTATGCAGCTACTCAATGGCAAAAGGACACCTCTTGCTCACACTTCATTAATGCCCACTCCTAATATTTACACTACATGGAAACTACAGGAAGTCACCGCGCTACTCACAAGCTACTCAGTTTTGGTAAACCGGAGTTGGCAGAATTCACTAGAGCAAAGCACACATTCAAATATACAAAGAAGAATTTGTTCCTTGGCTGAGGGCAGAATAATAATGTTGGACAGAGCAGCTAAATGTAGCAATGAAATAGTTAAGCACAGGAGCTGGGCCACATGGAAAACAAAACCCACATTTAAAGCTCTGCTGGGAACAAAGTGTGAAACTAGCTGTTTCTGTCACGTGCCTTGTGTCTCCAGGGGTATCTACAGAAACACTGCACAGTGCAATATCATCTTCCTCATGCTGTCTAATATTTTCTACAGACCATCATCAATTTCCCTCTGCCAGTGAAGTCTTCTTGAGGAGGTGGAAGGACTCTTGTAATTTGCTGGCAAAGCCAAAACTCCTTACCAAGTTATCAGCACATCTAAGGACAGACAGGTTTGCCCTCTAGTTCCTTCAGCTGACTGCACGGTGGGACAGGTCTCCAGGAATCAGATCAAAACTGCCACTTTCCAGAACTCACAACAGTTACATGTAACACCGGAGGGAACGAGATACACAGTCAGGAACAGCAATACAGCACCACAGCTCCAGTACGACTTTTGCATGTGATTTGGATAAAAATTACCCTTGAAAAGTACTAAGTGGTCAAAAGTAGAGCATTTTTCATTTGGAAACTGCTGCTTTCCTTTAGGCATAGGAGAAGCCTCCTCTAAAACTTATGAGGTTTTCCTAGATCAGGAGGGATTATACTTTAGGCATGTTTTCTCTCTCATCAGTGCTGTAGCACGTACACCTACAACATCACTATGGATAACAGATGGGAGAGAGAAGGTAATCACACTACTAATTCAAGTGTCACATAGCAGGTTGTATTGAATTTAAAGTCTCTTCACAGAAAGACACAAAGAGGACTGAAACACATAATAATAAAATCCAAGCCATCCCATTTACAATGAAGAGGAATAATGTATTGTGTATTATGAAATGTATTATGAAGAAGGTGCATCTATCACTTCCAGAGCTATCTACAGACACATCTATTTTATTCTAGTGGAGGATATTACTGATTAGTTGAATGCCCAAGATTCCTTAGGAATCACCATCCACACATTCCCAATAGCATATAAAATAACAAGTACTAGGAGAGGAAGGAGAGGGAAAAAAGAGAAGAATCAAAACTCACTGTGCCTGAGCATCTAATTCTGCCTTCATGATAAGGGAGTCCCACTGCAAAACCAGTTCAGCCTTCAGCAATGACTAAAGTGGCCATGAGATCTGGCTATAATCTGACTGATTATACATTCAGGTTGGGGGGCTTTTTGGTGTGGGTTTGGCACTTTTTTCCGATTGCCCAAATGTCAGAAATACCCTCTTAACAGAGGTAGTGTCAAACCAGAAATTCAGTGTGTTATCTGTGGGAATTTGAACGGGGCATTTCCCTCCTTACACTGTAAGTTTTTTAATGTTTTCCCCTGAGAATCATCTGCCACTTACATCAGCTTCCTCTGACAGACCACTACTGAGAGCCTTGAGCACTGGCAGCCTGAAAACCAGGTAAGTTTTACAGCTGATTAAGCCCTAAATCAGTGTGCTATGGAAAAGAAGGTATTTCAGTATAATAAAAACATTGGATTCACCACATACCCTGTTGCAATGATGGACCAGCAACAATAAGTAAGACAGCAACATGCAAGATCCTCTTGGGAGATTATCAAGATGTGCTTGTGCTGAAGATTCTTGAACTGACCTGGAAGAACTCAGTGAAGAGAGGGGAAGTTTCAAGAAGTCTGTGTGCAGTAACCTAAATACCAAAATAAGTTAGTCTTGTACTCTTACTGTACCTGCAGGGATACAAACAGCAAGTAGAAGCCTTCTGGACACTATGACTGATTTCAAGAAATACAAAAGCAGATCAGGTGTTAACATTTAATTTTATTTATAAAAAAATTGTAGAACGTATTAAATACAAACATTTGGAAAAAGCAATCAAGGCTTCGCTAAGATGCCCAGGAAGAGGAAGACAGAGAATCAAGAAGCTTACCAGATTTAGAGTTTTTAAACCAGTGGAAGTAATTGCTATAATTTTTCACTGACATCTTTATAGGTGGTGGCCATTATAGCAACCAAAGTTATTATCCTTTTTAAAAAACAGATATGATTTGCCATATCTTCCCACTCAACCACAAAATGTAAGGAAGCAACTTTTTCCAGGTTAAAAAACAGAGTAATAAATACTATTAATACATTTACCCATTACCTACATTCTATAACACTAGACATTTGCTTATAATCACACATGGATATCAAGTTTAGCCCAAAAAAATCAATTATACATTTCAAATCTGGATATCCAATAAGGTGTTATAAACTTTATACATTTTCCAGTGAACATCAAAATGAGGACGGTGTTTTGAAGTACAGAAACAAAACAACCGAATGCATCATCTACACTACAAAGGCCAACTACTAAGAGGTGAATTGGGTCTAGTCATGTTCCAGATAGCTGGAAAGTCCTACAAATTGCCACTGAAAGGCTGGTTGGAAGACAAATCATGTCACATTCTCAGTCTGCATTAGCTCCTCTCGCTCTCTAAAAGGCAAAAGGTGAGAACTGTAGCTGTCTCTCCGGCACCCACGGTAATTCAGGAGTCAACCATCATTCTGCCCTCTACATGGATGAACCAGATTCAACTTTTCTTAGACTGCTGTTGCTCTTATACTGCTCTTACCTGCAGTATGCAGGACACACAGACACAGAAGGAGGAGACTACAGAAAATGCCTCTTCTGCCTTTCAAAAAGAGAGAAGCACTTCCACTCGCTGACAATATGGCACTCCCTCCGTCTTCCCAGCTTACCCTGTATCTGCTTCCGAGCTGCAGCATAACGCACACTGATGTGGCTATACGGCCCTAAAGCCAAATTCAGTTCCAAAAAAATCCTGTTTGTGGGACTGACTCTTTGGAGATAACCAAACTATTTAAAAAAAACAGTGCAGATTAATCTTGGACACATGAACATTAACAGGTATCTTCCATTCTGCCTTGTATATGTCAGAACAGTAAAAAGAACTGCCGACTTACCAGCGCTCATAGGGTTACTACTGCAAGGACCAGAGTGCCAGCAGTGTTATAGGATACACAGTGTTGGCAGCCAGCTACAGGACGGTCTGGCTGGATACCTGCAAGACCATAGGCAGAATGCTCCTGACACAGCTGCCCTTTGGGGATGGGCTGACACTGCCCTACGTATCCTATTTTGAGTAGAAGGTTGAACAAATGGACCCGCATCCTGAACGTGTGTCAGACCCTGTTACCGAGGAAAACATTTTCCAATTATCTCATCTACCCTCAAAGCACAGAAGGGACTGCCAATGTGGACACTGCTGGGCTGGAATTGTTAAGCAGACAATTATTTGCAGATCAACATCTTCAGGAACAGCTAAGTACCTCTCTTACCAGGCAATCACAGAGCAACTGCTGGATATACCAAATAGGCACTGGTTCATTTCACTGCAAGCTTGATAACAAGGTCAATTCCAGCATTTCGCCCAAATCCAGCAACATCCCTTACTGCAACCAAGATATGATTATCCCGCTCTCATCATGCTCAGTACACCTAAAGCACTTAGTGCAATGAGAACCCTGATGCAGGCTTGACCTCAGATGAAATGACAGGTCAGTTCCACCCCATTCCCTTTTTTTCCTTTAGGCAATTATTGATATGCATGACCCATATTTCACAAGCCATAGCATATTTTTTAAAAATACTTAACGACAGATATTTAACAGCCAGAGTTTACTTGACCCAAAAGCCTTGCTCCCATTCAGAGGATTCACTGCCACCTGCAAGCAGGAAATCACATGTAGAGGAATCCTGTGAAGGAACAGGAGGGTCAGAGTACCAAAGAAATTGAAAGAGACACAACAGTCTGTCTATTTAGTATGCTGACTGCTTCTCACTCAGTGCTCAGCTTTTAGCATGATAGACACCACATTTGAACAAATGAAAGGCTTGGTTTTAGTTTTCTATCTTGGCTGTTTGGGTGGTATTTTTTATTTTCTAGAATCTTCAAGAAAAGTGGGCCTTCCATCCTCCAAGTCAAAGACCAGAAATCACGATCTTGGCATCAGGGCCACCCCACATTACGCCATCAGCAATCAATACTGTGCCCAGCATCCCTACTGACATGTTTGAAGTTACACTCTTACAAGCCACTTGAGTCAGGCAATGGCTCCATTCCAGAAACACACAACATTACCAAGAGCGGAGTATGGCCCCTAGTTTCAACCTAGTTTAAAATATATTGTACAAATGCATTCCTACAAATCTGATCACAGCAAAATAAATAGTGGTGCTTACACAGCAGGAAAGTTGAATTCCAACAACTCAGTCTTTAAACCAGTGAGAAATATGGGCAATTTTAAAAGAATACAGTAAACTTCTCAAATATGGACATTTGTGAAACATACATGCACACGCACACTCTCGCACACACACGCACCCACTTACTTCACTCAGTATTAGATTAAGATTACACAAGGCAATTTTCAAGGTTGCATTTACAACCACAAGGACAAGAACAGCATTTTTGAGGTAGCTGAAGTCAAAGAGCAAACCACAGCACAAGCAAAGAAACAGGTGCTCGCACTCACACCGAGCCCACTCTTTGGAGACGCGTTATCATGTGCGCAGGGGCGTGTGCTGAAGAGGCACGTGTTCCGTGGGGAATGAAGTTCAGCGGCACTGGAGACCTGATAAACTATCCTCCAGAAAAGCTTACGTTGGGAGACCAGATGCACAGTCAAGGGACCATGGCTTAAATCACTGCACATCAGCTGAGCTGTGGTAACAGCCTGGGTGCTCTTGGTCTGTGGCAGCTCTGCCGACAGCTCTGTCTCACGGGCACTGAAGCAAAGACAACTGTGGCGGTTGAAGGTGTTATTACTCAGAGCTGTCTGTCCCACTTCTCTCGTAAATGCTACTGCTGGGGGAAAGGTACTTGTGCCCCTGTCTCACCTGCTCCAGCTTTCAGCCGAGCATTCAAGTTCACGCCCACCTCCACACTATTACTCGCCAAAGGACTGTGAACAGGAGCAGCAGAGACACAGACTTGAGTTCCCTTCTTCAGGTGCAGTAACACCTTTGCCACACTAATAGTGCAGAGATGCCAAACTGCCACAGCTTGAATCACCAGACTTCATCTCTCCAAGCCCTTTGCTAGCCTACAACAAGAGGAGTTGAGCTAACCTCACAGCAAATGCCAGGCAACGTGGGCAGAAGGGGATATAGCTGTGGCTGGCAGACAAACCGCCTCAGACACAGTAACTGGATCCTGTCTCTGGGCATAAACAGAGCTTGATCCTGCCCAAATTACAAAACTGTGTGAAACACACTCATACATACACACACACATCATGTCATCAAGAAGCTTTCTATAAATCAACAGTTTGCATGGTTAACTGCTGAAAGTCTTGAAGATGGGATGGAAAACATGGCAAGATGTTTCGCAAAAGTAGAAAGAAAAAAAGTCGACCTCTTGTGATTAGGTCTCTGTTGTGTAGTTGCTGTATGAGAGAGATGGCACAGATGAGAAGTTGTTATTCCACTGCCTTCCTCCAGTAGTCTGATGCAACTCTGCCTGCTCTTTGTATTTGCTCAGAAGATTTTTGGCTTCTTGCAGATCCTGAGAAGAGTTTTCCCCATATTCTTCTTTCAGCCACTGCCTGAACTGCAGAAATTGAAAATACATGTACAAAATGATGAAACAGTAAGATGAAATTGATGGAGAAGTAATTCTTCTTCCTGTCCTACAGAATTTCAATAGCCTTTAGGATCATATGCAGTTTAAGAAAAGCACTCCAAATACTGCATGTTCTTCAATAGCAGCACAGAATGCACAGCACAGGAACACATATTTGAAATCACTGAGACCCCTTACATCTCCTGAAATGACACTTCTGTGGAACAGCTTGGCTGACTGGAGTAATGCAGAGTAAGGAACACCTGCTGGGCAAGGATATCCTGGACTTAAAATCTCCCTGTTCCTGCTGCATATACAAACAATAAGAGGAGTTAGTGTGGAAGCCAGTACGATCAGCCAACTTGCCCAAGTCACAACAGGCTGCAAGAAGGTTGAAGATCAGAAAGTGAACCACTCTTTCAGGTTTTTTATCTTGAGCCCACAAACACCAGTAGTAAAAAATGCAGTGTGGATATCCTAATAGGTGTCTTCTAAGAAGTAGTCCCGGAGTTTAATACAGGCTATAGAATAGGACCCCATATGTTACTGATGGGAATGACTGAATGAGGTACATGGTAACAGATGTACCAGGCCCAACTGATGGTCAGTCCAGTTCTGTATTCTGCTTTAAGAGTAACCAGATGTAAATGATGAGGAAAGAATTAAGCAATGGCAGGGCAATAATGCTGAGACCTGTTCCCTGGCCATTTCCTCACCTTGCAGCAATTTTCAGCTCAGGTGCTTTCAGAGGCTGAGGCAGCATCTTTGTGTTTGATAACACAAAGTAATTCTTTTGTCATGAGATCACATTTTAAACCCACAACTTCTGACCACAAAATATCTGTATGCCAACAAGCTCCATAAGTACATATTTGTATAAACCCCCCACTCCTTTTCCTTGATTTGGACCTGCCAACAGCTATCACTGTCTCACAGGAAAGAGTGGAAATTCCACACGTTCACTTTTTCTATCCACTCAAATCCATCACTTCTCTGCCAGTTGGAGAATTTGAGTCCAGCTGAGGACAATTCCAGCTGAGGAACTGTCCAATTCCTCAATTTTGTAGAGCAGAAGCAGAAGCAGCTAGTAAACACAGACTCCAACTGTTGTGTTCCAGTGGGGATAACATTAATTTTCCAAACCTTAACCTTCATAGCTTTGTTCTGTTTGGGGCTCATAAACAGCTTGATCCACAAGGATCATTTACTAGGACACTGGGAGCAGACAAGACCTCAACATGATACTTCCTCCCATTCCTTAAAGAGGTCCTGAGGCAAATCTGAAGCCTCAGGCTACCATATGGAAGTTTGGGACAGGTGTAAACTATGTTGTGACCTTAGTGACTAAACCTCATCCTATAAGACCAAGATCTAAAGGACAACATTCCAGAGAGCCCACAGGACACCACCACCCTTTAGTGGCACAGCAAAACACCCAATGCTGCTGAAATCTGAGAAAGTTCACGCCCTTGGCAGATGGCACCATTCCACTGAAATCAGGTGTGTAAACAGACACCTGCTAAGGATGTGGTTGCTCTTAAGAGACAGTAAGAAACTACAGCTCAGCCAGTGAATACAGGTGGATACTTCTTTTTACAAACTACTGCCTCCCCCTCAGTGAATAAAGACAGAATGCGCAGTCCATGGTGGATGAAAAAAGAGAGACGTTACTGTCTTTATCAGGCTATTTGCATATAGCCTTAATTGTCATTGCTGTTAGACCAAACCAATTAGAGTAGAAATGACTGTAAGGGAGGAAGGAGACAAGTCTGGAAAGTCCCTCTCTGACTTTTGTCTCTTAAAAATCAGTTATTCTACCATTTACACCAGTTCCAAACGATCCAGGAAACATTCCGTTAAATATTAAAAAAACGCAAATATTTACAGTTGCTAACTGCATCATGCAAAACAAATGGTAATTTCTAAACTCTGAGCTTTCTGCAGCAGAATGACAGGGATGGAATAAAAAAACCAACATCCTTTGCCTCACGTATTTTGCTTTCCGACTTTGGTTTGCCTCTGTTGTTGTTATTTTTAATAAGCACAACAGGCACACAAGCCCACACAACAACAACATGCTGAGCAATGGAAAATGGAGGGCACAGCCACAGCAGGTTGGTAACATAAGTGGAAGTCACCAATCACCCACAGGGAGCAAGTCTTTTGCGTGGGATGGAGTTTTTTTGGAGTAAGAAATTAATTTTTGTTTTATGAAACCCCCTTGGCAGTCCTACTCTTCCACTGATTCTCCTAGTCCTACCTTCAAAGGCTAACAAGAAAAAAAAGGGTTAGATTTGAGGCTGCCCTACACATCAGAAAATTTATTAAGTCTTAGCCACAGAAGACTGGGGGGGGGGGGGGG
>VZTI01003658.1:50688-87756 GCA_013397865.1 Struthidea cinerea | reverse complement strand
GCAGGAATCACAACACACAAGTCATAATGAGGACTCAGTTTAACTCCTGGACAGGAAAGATTTGTGATGATAATTTCTTTCCTGCTTACTATTCCAAACGAATGTGTTGGGGGGAAACCCACTACTTTTATGCAACTGGTAGTTATAGGTTGGCCTTTTTGCTACGCTCTGAGCAGCTCACCCTTTACCTTTTACCCCTCTAAAGGTGTCAGTCTTGAACTGTGTCTTAGCTCGCATGACACAACCACTAGAATGACAGCACATCTGGGCAGGAGGTGTTTAGATGCTGTGCTTCATCCCTTCTCCCGCCCAGCATTCCCTGATACCTTCAGATCTATTTGTATGTCTTTAGTGGAGCAGGCTGGGCTAAGAACCCATTCCCTCAAAGCATAAACGGGGAGTCAGATAAACCACACAGACCACAAAATAATGAGAACTAGCCCGCGATCTGACTTGGAGTTGTGTTTCGCAGCTCTTTTTTGTACTTCATTTACCTGATCAACATCATGTTTTTCGAATTCCTGTAGCTGTCTCTGGAAGCCCATGTTTGGATTGGCACAGGATCTCGCTGCACGGACAACGGACAGTGCATCTTCCCAGCCAAAGTCTGTGATGGTCATGATGTAGGCAACCACCAATGTGACACTCCTGGAGACACCTGCAAGGCTGCATGGAAAAGGAGGTGCAGTACACTGAAGCAGTGCTATACTTCACCCGTCACAGTTAAAAGCATCACTTCTCAACATCACAGCAGACTGCCATGTTGCTTGCCATGAGGAAGAAATACTACAATATTTGAGTTAAATGGTTTTGGTGCTGCTTTTTCAAATGCAGCAGAAAAAATTTACATGATCAAGAAAGTGGGCTCTGAGTGGTAATTCATATGAGACTGGAAAGGAAGAAATAAGCATAAAGTCTTCACAAAAGGAGGGGACAGTGCACACATTTTAAGTTAAATTTGGGTTTTAAAAAGGCAGAAATAAGTCACCCACATTCTTTCTTCTGCTTATATAGATCAGAGCAGTGAAATAAGACTGTTCCCTCTCCACCATGAATAAAGGCTGCAATTTCATGGGACCAAAATGAACTTTAACTGAACTATTAAAAGGTACATATGTCTGATTGCTTGAGTTCCTCTTTCTGCTATCCACTGCACTGTGCAGCTTCAACTCTCAGGACTCCAGTTTCTCCAGATGAAAAGCTGGGATAGAATAAGAATCATTCATTATGCCTCGTTGAACAACACTGGACAAACTCAGAACTATTACTATTGCAAGTATAAAGGATGTATTAGATGTATTTACCACAGTAAAAAGAAAGTTTTCAGACTCTTTCACCATTTTATGGTTCTGAAATACTTCACAAATCAAACAGTATTTTTTTAAAACTCAGAAATTTTTAAATCAGAATTCAGACTACTTATTCCTGTTTTCCATACACCAAGACTGACCAAACGGCTCATGCATAGCCCCGTCATGACTCAATAGCAAAGTGAGGATTTATGCTCAGGGCCTATGTACAAGTCCAGTGTTCAAATCACGAGATGACTCTGATTCCAGATATAGACTCAGATATGTCCCTTGGACATACAGCACGAAGACCACAACCAATAGCAGAGAGCAAGAAAAAACCCAGGGTGGGATTTCCTTTTCTATTCTCTACAGTCCCAGGAGCATCTTTCCAATCAGGGACTTGCTATTAACAAATGCAACATTTGAATGCTTCAGCAGTTTAAAGAAAAGAAAGGGAAAAAAATCAATTTCTGTTCA
Organism: Struthidea cinerea; assembly: GCA_013397865.1. Taxonomy (NCBI): domain Eukaryota; kingdom Metazoa; phylum Chordata; class Aves; order Passeriformes; family Corcoracidae; genus Struthidea; species Struthidea cinerea. The sequence goes on along the minus strand of VZTI01003658.1, from coordinate 85,987 downwards.
GACAATTTTTTTTAACAACTCTGAAGTCACCAAAACAGCTGTTAGAGAAACTAATCAAATTATTAGGATTATGGAACTCACATTTAGAAATACAGTGATTAAAATGATGGGAAATAAATAATACATCTCCAGCAAACACATTCCTAGTCAAATCAATCCTAAGAAAATGTTTGATAAGAAAAGCTCAAGACTAATTTCTTGGGCTCCTTTCATCTCCAGGCAGCTGCACACCCCAGAGACTCAGAAGTCCTAGCATAAGGCTTTAATAGCATTTGCAAATCTTCTGGGACTTTTTGAATAAAAGGGGCAATTGAGTCCAAGAGGATTTTGCTACAGAGTGGAGATGAACGCTAATTTATTAAAATTATGAATATCCAAATTGAGGTAGAGAAACCCTTAAAAAGCTTTTTTTAGCAAGCAGTATACATACCAGTGAACTAAGCAGCCTTCACCTGTGAGCCGGCACTCATGGATAAATTTGATGCTCTCTCTGAAATGCCTTGCTCTGAAAACAAAAGCAGAAGGGGGATAAAGAAAGTGCTTTATTTAGTAAAATCACTACTTAGAAAGAGAGAAATATATCCGAAAGCTCACTTCACGCTGTTTCTAGAATTTAGAACTGAATACATGTTTTACAAAGTAAAAGTTATTGTCTGCCAATGAAACGTAAAACTCACTGGCATAAGTTATCTGCCACTCTACCTGAATAAGAAACTGGTATTTCAGGCACTGCAGTGTGATAAACATTAACAAGCACTTTACACTGATGACTGTCACAAAGTCTGTATTTCAGTTTGTGTTTTATTCTTCTTTAAAGCAGTGACTTGACCTCACATGTCCTCATGTGTGCTCAGATGTCAGATAGAACTCTGCACAACTACACGAGCAGTTCCCCAGACAAATTGTCTCTCAGAACGAGACACCACCTGCTACCCAAACTTATGCTTAACTTTGACTCTACCTCCTCCTTCAAGCCATGTGCTAGGGGATATCTAAACATTAGGACTTTCTTCTTGGCACTGTGAAATATCTCCCTTTTTTCCCTGCTATGAAAAATTTCTCAATTCAAGCCCTGTCTTCTTCAGCTCCTTCCAGTCTTCTCCTTTCAGACAGCAGTACCCCTTCTGCCTGTATTCAGGGTGTCAGCCTACAGCCTGCCTGTTTTAAAGCAGCAGAGGAGAAAATGTAGAGAAGAGTCAGTTTGCAAACTTTAGGGTTTATAATCCCATTACCCTTTACCCATGCCCCTTTTAAGTGGGGCATAGTGAAGGATAGCAACTGGGCAGCTGTCATCATCTGAGTGAATATGCAGTGCTGCCTCTTTGCATCCCAGTTCCAAGTTGCTCACCCTGCCTTTCCGACTGCGAAGCCTTTGGCGCTGCCTGCAGTTTATCACAGTGTCAAGCAGCACCTCTTAGCTCAACAGAGCCGGAGTTCACTGTGGCCTTTGAGTGCTCTTGCAATTCAAGCTCACAAGCAGTAGGAATGTGGGCAACACAGGCAGAGGAAGGTTCTTAGGGGGCAGTCATTACCAGGCCTGTTGGCAAGGGCGAACCTGAAAGCGCATTGCGCTCAACACCCATGAAACACAACGTCCTGTATTCAAGATGTTTCCCCTCTCTGGGTGAGTATTATACCACAAGGGTAAAAGAAAAAAACCTCAGCCCAGCACCAGCAGCCACACAAAAATCAGGAATACCCACATAAAAGGAAGGAAGCTTCCCTTCTGGCCTAACAGTGAAGCTGCTGATACTGTAAACACTCACAATCTGGAGGGACAACACTGATGCAACAGAGTGTCACTGCCTGCGGAACTTGCAAAGGCAATGCTATCTAACTGGAATAAACAAAAAGAAGATCCCAAAGCCCAGGACTCCCTCTCCAAGGCAGTTCCTGCATCACTGGATACAACATGGAAAACACAGCTAGAGAAGACCTGAGCAACTTATTTGGAAAATCTCAAGGCACAATGCAATCCCAAGCTTTAGGACAGCAGGTCAACTTAGGGTTTTATGTTTCTCAAGAAACTAATGAAGTATGTGGGAAAAGTGAAGACAAAGCCTCACAAATGCATGTGTACTCAGACTGTCATGCCAAAACACTGTCACTGGCTGAGTTCTAACAAATCATTGTGCTCAGGTCTGCCAGGAGAGCACAAGAGGTTTCACATAAACGAACTTAAGAGGACAAATGAGATGTCTGGTTATGTGTGCAAGAGGCACAATTGCACAATGAAGAAGAGCTTAGCTGAGATTGAAAGCATTCACTCAGATGCAGCTTGGTTAGGTCTGTATTGACAACATCCTGATGTTCTCATCTTTTCTCTTTCTCTCTAGAAAATCTGGCCAGGAGGGTAGCTTCATGCACCAGTGAATTCGTTTCAATGGTCTCACACAAGTTTTGGTTAGACACTTCAACGCTCTGGTTTGAAAAATATCTGTGACTGAGCATACCACCTTTGCAAGGTACTAAACACCATGAACTCCCTTCACCCCGTTTTCTTCACCCTTCCTTACTGCTGATGCTCAGTCTGCTGAAGCGCTTTCGAGTGTGTTTACAGGCATTCATGAAAACGAGAAGAGAAATAGTCACATCTAGAATTAGTGCTGCTCTGTAGAACCCTGGCCTCTCCTCACCTTGAGTCAGAGAAAAGGAGACATGGACTCCTCCACAACCCTATAGCATCAGGGTCTCTTCTGGAGCCAAAAGACACAGTTGCCTAAACTCATTTTCAAAGTTATGGTAAAATCATGTTTAGATGAAAACTAAGATTGAAGACCAGTTAGCTGTGGGGCAAGTGCCAGACACAAAGAAGAATGGCAAGTCTTACATTAACCACAAAACAGTTGATTATCATCTCTAACAGGAAAGCACTTGACAAATGTGTTGATTTGCAGCCTATTTGCTGGATTTCAGGACAATTTATTACATGATATCTGGATTTTACATCTCCCAGCTGAAAGCTGGGTCCTGAACTGCATCATCTTCACAGTGGGAAAACACCACAGGAAGAACCACCAGTACAACGCCCCTACCACGATGTTGTAAAAGTCATCTAAACTTACGCATTAACACGCTGCATAATTCAAAACTAGACCAAGAGCAGAGTTATGATACCAGAGCTATATTTTTGTTCATTGCTAGTTGGACTTCTACAAATATTCATAAAGGTTAAAAACACAGCATCCAAATCAGGTAAGACGAGCATCTCGATGTTTCTTTCCTTTGGTGATGTAAAAGAAAAAATATCTACCAAAATTTTCTCCTCTTAATAGGTCACCTGGCTTCTGTATTATCACCACTAACACCTGACTGTTGGAGGTTAATTCCTTAGAAACACGCAGCCAAAGACAATTAACTGGAACAGGGCAGGAAGGAAAGATTTTATTTCTGCAGAATTAACTTTTTAGTGACAAGTTCTATAGGAGATGACATTTCTGGAGCAGTTACTCGCCCAAGGTAAAATTCTCACAGACCAAGGAAAACACTGATTTAACATCTAGGAAGCACCTTGAGTCTGAAAAGCAATTGCTTTCTACCTGGGCTTGCTAGGGGCAGAATAGGGGAGCAAAATAAAGCTTTTGAGACACTTTAGTGAATGCCCACGTGCTAACAGGAGAGTCCCTGTTGTACTTCCCTAGCAACTCATCCCTCTGAGGAAGAGAACTCCACTAAACAAGTTTTCTAGGAGTAAATGTGCATTATGCACACAAGAAACCAGAAGTTTCCTTCAGAAAAACTGAGCTGAAGTGCATTAAGAGCTCAGTCCCAAAATTCAGTGGCTAAAGACATCCAGTTGGTCCTTGCTGTTGGGAAACAGACAAGAGAGCAGCGTGCACCTGGTCAGTTGTGCCTGTCAATCGTTGCTAAGAGAACACAGGGATATGCAATACAGGACGCTGCTTGGTTGGTTGTTTTTTCCTCCCTGACACCAGCAGAATCCCCCTTTCAGAAGAAGAGGGTAGACACGCAAAAGTGTTGCAGAGGGACCAATTCCCTTTCCTGCGCCCCAGCTATCCCTCCCTCCACAGTGGGCACAGGCAGTATGGTTAACCACTCCTAGATAAAACTGCATCCAGTCCTCATAGGCTGAACAAAGACAACTTCCTCTTGCTTTCAGAAGACTGCATGTGCAAAGCAAGAAACAGTGCTATTTCTGAGCATCATGATTTGATTTTACTTGAAGGCCTAGGCTGTATAAAGCAAAAGAAGAAAAATCGGTTACTCATCAAGTTTTATTTTAAGTGATAGAATGTATCAGTATTAGAAGTAATGACGTTTGCTTGCAACCACCTGATACCAAAGCAAGTATTTTAGATGCCTGCAGCGTAACAGAAACAATACTCATGCAAATATTTTATCTTCTTACTGAAGCCTTAAAAGCCTTGGTACTGCGCCAGACAGCTCAAGCACAGGAGCTGGTTTTTCAATAGAACTCCTTGATACTTAACAGTGAGGGAATTGTACATTGATTAATGTTCATCATAAATGCCATCCTTTCTCTTTCCATTCCCAGTTGATCTAAATCTCTATTAACAAAGGAAGCAGATTTAGAGGACGTTGTCAAAAATGCTACAGACCTCAAAATGCCAATGAACAATTAATGACATGTGAATGTTTTCCTCTAATCTCCTACCTGCTTTCCTTCCCAAAAGGATATTTCTTTAAATTTATTTCTTTTTATTCATTTTAAATATTAAGGCCGTGGAAGTTGTCCATGACAAAGGCAGTTAGCTATCTGCCTTCTCATTACAGACTTGAAATTTAGGGGATTAGGGTGTTTTTTATTGCAGGTGGGGTGTGGTGCTTTTTTTTCCTTCCCCTAAAATCATGACAGAAATGCAGAATGAAAAGGCAAATCATCACACATCAAGTGCCACACTGGAATCTTTCTAGAGTATGAGAAACACATGCTCTAAAAATATCCCCCGAAAGCATGAGCCAGAATATTGCTGTGATACAAGAGAAAAGCAGCGCTGCATTTCCTTCCGTACCTACCAGGCCTCTTTCCACTACTTGTTTCTCTACAAAACTTGGCAGCAGGATGTGGCTGAAACCCCCCTCACCTCTCCCCAAGATAAACAGTGAGCTCTAGAAGAAAGAGCTGGTCACCATCCAAGTTCTTTTGTTTTGATTTCTCTTTGGAATCAAGGCTTGCTATGCTCAGTTAAAACCAGGGGTAAATCAATTAGCATTACGTGAATTTTAGCAGAGATGAGGAAGAGCAAGGCTTGGACACTCTAGTTGTAGTACTTATATCCTCAAGGTAAGAGTCACTGCAGGGCAGAAAACTCCCTGCCAAGCCATCTTATACTAAGAGCAGCAGGGATTTCTGAGGCAAGTTCAAGAAGTCCAGAGCAGATAGTTGCAGGGGTAGTTTGCACACAGGGATTGTGTTTTGAAGGCCCACCGTGAGGAATTTATTTCAACCCTTGAGGCACCAGGATTCAAATCTCTTTCAAATATTTTATTTTATTAATGGCTGGAGACGGCACTGAAAAAAAAGAGGAGCCAAACACACAGATTTACAAAAACAGCGGCTAGAATAAACTGGGACTGAATTAGGACCAGACTCACTAAGGAATTTCTGAAGTTTAAGGCCACAAATGAAGAGTGTTTGCATACCGAGCCTCCTATGAACACTTACACACAAAAAGCAGGGTGAAATAAAGTGTTACTGTATTTTCTTAACGGATTAAACCCCACATTTGTGTAATACTCATAAGAGATCAGAATCAGAGCTTTCGTCAAATTTTAAAATAGGCATCATGGTACCATGGGATTTCTGGGGTTTTGTGATTTATTTTTGAAGAATACTTACAAGTTCTGCGAGGGTGAGTCAGCAGCAGGAATGCACAGATACTTCATTCCCTGTGTAAAGAAGCAAAAAGGCATGAGAAGAAAAGATTCAAGTTAAACACATTTATCTAGCACTGCACAAGTTCTGCTCTAGACTGGTGGAACATTAATAATTTTGAGGAAGCAACACCATCATTCAGACAAGCAGAGATCATCTCTACAGAGTCAGATTTTAAAACACTTGCTTTCACATCTCCTTTGATGCTAAGACACCAGCACATAGCTTAGTCATGCTTCTCCCAAGGCTCAATAGTGAGCTTTTAAAAAAAGGAGCATATTTACTAAAAAGATCTAAACTTTTTTCTGAAAATATAATGGTGTTATATTTCTAGGAAAATGAAGTTGCATCTTCTCCTGCCCTTCCCTCTCTGAACAGCTGAACAGATGTGATAACCTGAAATTGTGATATGCAGTTTCTTTTGATCTCATACAATCATTTTTCCTCACCCAGTTGATAAAACAAACAAAACGTATTTCAAAGAAGAAACATATTTGTGGTACAGATTTTGGTTTTTCATTTTTGGAAACCTTCAAGAAGGACAACCATAAAACTCATACTTTTCTTCCACAAAGTTAGCCTCTCTTTCTTAGTCAGCCATCATAATAAGTTACAAGATCGATTAGGGAAATTAGATAACCATTTCTGATGCATTAAAAATGTTACTGGATATATTTAAAACAACATATCTATAATCATACGCTACTGCTTTGCATTGTCAACGCACATTTCAACTGTCATTTTATTTTCAAAGCCTGCTTTGCTCCTATGACTTAAGAAACAGAACATTTCTGAAAACACATTTAGCTGATTTCTCAAATAGGACTTCCAAGAATACAACTTGCAGCTCAGACACACAGAAACTAAATCATTCACTGGAACTCTTCTGAATTATCTCACATGCCGAGTTATGAATTCTTCAGATGCACTTGTAAAGATAAGAATTCAAGCAAAAGGGTCACTATGAAATGCACCTTACTTTATCTTTTTGACAACGCACACGCCTGAAATAATCCCCCATGTTCAATACCACACATGGAAAGTCACACATTTATGTACAAGAGATCCTTTCCCAATAAGGTGGAACACAATCTGCACCTACCAGGCATTTCATTTGCCAGCTTGGGGAAGGAGAGGAATTTTCACTGCTCAAGTGTGAGGCTACCTGAGGCAGCATCATCTATAATCCCTTTGCTGGCTCAGAAACCACTCTTAATTTCCCCTACACACACTTTGTTTCTTCACTTGCCATCGCATACCCTTTCATAAGGGATCCTGACGCCAGCACCATGACACACCTCTGCAAGGTGTACAAACTTCACCACTATGTCAGAAAGAAACAAGGAGGGCTCCACAGCCAAAAGCTGATCCAAAACAGCTTGTGCAGACACAGTCATTTAGAAAGACAGTGTAGCAGTAATACTTACATTGATATTGATAGGCTGCTGAGCCAAGGATAATTAATTATATTGCCAGATTAATTACAATAATAAGCACTTGTATGACACATCTGAGAGGTTTATCTTGGACACTAGTATCACTTCAAGTGAGTCACTCTGGTAAAATGAGGGCCTGTGACCCGAAAGTAAATTTACATGCTATTCTTTCCCCATCACCTCTAGCAACTCCATACCATTGAAAAATTTAAAACTGAGGGCAGGAGATGGGTTAGCTCTGGAGTGCAGCACAAGCCAGAAGGTTCGCTCCTCCAGCACGCACTGACGCAAGTTGTTCCGCAGATTTCAGAAGCTATGGCACATGCTGAGTACTTTTCACAGGCTGAGTGCAGAGGGGCTTTCAGATCATGTTCACTCTAAAAGCAGAAGTAGCACCAGCACAAATTTAAGACCTGCAATGTTCTTTTTTTTGTCATGGCTGGTTAGTTCCAACTACTGCAAGCAAGCATGAAACTGGCCTGTGAGAGACCACACACGGTCCTGAATGGCTCATCCAAAGCCTGATCCTTGACACCTTCAGCACTTACAACTTCCAGCAAAGCCCACAGCACACTCTTCACTACTGCACTTGCAAATGCTCAGCATCAGCCTGATAGCTTAATCGATTAATAAATCTTCTCAGAAAGGAGATAGTTAAAGTTACTGGAATTTGGTATTTTGACTGATGAATATCACCTGTGTTTTTGGAAGGCTGTGGTGATGGACTCCTCCCTGTGAGGAAATAATCACACACTCAACTCAGAAATAGTTTGAGGTGGGATTTCAAAAGTACTGTGCAGTGACCTAACCCATCTCCCACAAAAATCAACAGTGAAACTCTCAGCAACTTCGAACCAAACACAGTTTGGCCAGAGTTGGTAACTCCTGAGGATCCCACCCTACCATCTAGTTTTGCTTCTCTTGGTTGAAACAATAATTATAATAATAGGATCAAATATCATTCATCAAAATTGGATACCTGAAATACACCACCACCACAAGATTGTACGAGGCAGGTATTCATACATGAGACTCAGGAAGATACTTAATTGCTGAACCCTGCTGTTTGTGACTCTTTTTGAAAAAAAAAAACTACCCAGGATCATATTTGTACATCTGTGCCCCAAGACACCACTGTCTTTCCTGTGCACATACCCTGCAGGTACCATCGAAGAACTATCCCAAAGGGACCTTTCAAAGCAGAACAGTTTATGCCAAGCAAACAAATAGCTACCTACAACATTCAATACAGGGTATTGAATGCATGCATGCAAGAAAGACAGAAACAACACTATTTTCTTACCTAGCAGTTTGTTTGCCGTTCTCAAACTGCAAAGCATAAAATGTTAGGTGGCAACAACCATTGGGACAGTGACTAAAACAGAGTAAGCTAAATCAAAAGACTATTAAAGCCAGCTTCTTGTGAAAACTTCAACAGGTTCCAAATTGGTCCCTAGTCAGCAGTTTCATTAAATAAACCTGAATCCAGTTGCAGATGCAATATCCCAGATTGAACCAAAATTGCATATTAATAAAGATCAAAAGACAAATATAAATTTTACATCAACCATACGGAAGTCTTTATTTAATTCTTTTTAAATTAAGGATACTTTATTCCCTAAGAATGGCAATTCTGTAAAATTATTCAGTGAAGGAAGGACAGAACAACTCAAAACAGGTAATGTGCCACTTCACCTACACGCATTAAATTAGGTGCTACAGAGCAACTACTCATTTCAAAACATGGTATTTATTCAAAACAAAGGGAAAAGTTTGCAAAGCATATAAACTGATGAACAGAGAAACGCTATTTTAAATCCTATACAAAGTAATGCATCCCCTTTATTTATTGAATATTCTTGCACATATGTTGTTATTCAAACATTTCTTCAGCTGACAGCTATGTCAGTCATGCTTTATCTCTCCAAACATGCTTTTCCTCAGAGTACCCAATTAAAAAACAGTTGATCCAGCCTTTTTAATTACACAGAATCTGTGTATATTATCAGGTAATAAAACATCCCAAACATATGGCACGTGTATAGACCCAGCTCCTAGGGCAATGACATGCTTAACACAGCATTTTTCTGCTCATCTCAATTCACTACTACTTTCCACTTGTTACTTCAAAATCACTGCTCACTTTCCTTTCTCCATCAATCACCTTTACCACCAAACACCCCTACCTTCCATCACACACATCCACCCACCCCCCAAACTTTTTGCTTATTACTCACATGGTGACCCTAACTGATGCCCACATCAAATAAAAGCGGTGCTTCCATTTCTTTTGGTGTATTTAACCTATTAACATTGCCCCAAAAAAACAAGTAAAATAAAATATAATTTACTTTTTTGTTTTCTGTTTCAGCAGAGTAACCACCAAAACTAGATTTCTGTCTCTCTTAAGCCCTGAAACTGAGTGCTGCAGTTAAACCGATACAGTGAGAGCTAACAAAACTAGAGCAAGTATTCAGATTTCAAGATTGTCAAAGTTGAAACAAGAGAGAGTTAAGAAAAATTTCTAAAATTCACTGTTATTTGAGAAACAACAACAACACTTGTGCAATTTAATCACAGATTCTGGAATTAATAAGTCAGTTCTGCTGCAGTGAATATCAAGGCATTAAACCAGATTCAGGTGCATATATATTTATGTAGAAGCTTTACACTACAGTCAATAACGTATTCATGTAATTGCTGTCAATATTGAAATTTCTAATTATTTTAGAGGCTGATCTACTAAGGCTGGAAATGGAACAGTTATGTCTCATTTGGAAAAGTCAGTAAGACTAAAGAACAAGACTTTCCCAATCCATTAGCTTTTAAAAAAGATAGTTAAGTCTTTGTTATTAAATCCATTCAGTGCTTAGGAACATAACAGTCCAGTATAAGGAAAACTCTGTTTCTATTCTACTTCAATAGAATCTTATTTTAAAAACTCCAACTTCATTTTAACTAAACTTGTGAAAACTGGCATTTGGGGGTTTTTGGTAGAACTTGTAGAATTTTGCAGTAGCAAAATGACATATCTCTAAGTGCCAAATGTCAGCTAATGGGTCAATGACTGAAAACAGGACCTTTGCAGAGTACACAGAAATTCAATTGTACAATACCAAGAATTATTTCGGCTCTGAGCAGGATAAGGTGCAAAAAGTACTGTGAGACAAATGCAGCGCCTACATGGATGGCTGCTCCTCCACAATGCTCAAAGATATTCTGAAGTCATTGAGAATGATAATCAGTTTGATTACACCCTAAATTATACTAACATATGTTTTATATGTGAAAGGAAACTGTCCAGTGATTTTTATACAAAGCGAACACTCGCAAAACAGCATGCATGAGAATAAGAAGGACGAAAAATGCTACTCGTTACTTCAGGTTTAGCGGGTTTTCCAAGTAATGTTTTTACAGACGTTTTTCAGAACATTGTCTCCACCACTGCTGTACATACATTTCTGAGGTTCTAGTTAGCACTGGAAGCCTGAATCTAGAGTATCAGATGTTAAAAGGTGAGGAGAGGGGGAAAGAACCTCAAATTACAAAATTTCTGCTCTCCAAGGGCAGGGAGTGGGGGGAAGGTCCATTAAAAAAAGTTTAAAAGAGCAGCATTGTATTTTTGGCATTAAACTTCTCTATTTAAATTTATGTAAAGATACCATCAACGATTTCCAAGAAATTTTTTTTTTAACATAAAACCCTAAACTTATATTTGTGAACCAAGATGCAAATAGAAAACCTCCAGCACCTGGCAACTTCTTTCAGGTTAGTCAAAAACCATGTGTTAATTTGAGTCGTCACATCAACAGATGAGGACAGGAGGACTTATTTTTGCTTAGGGGCATTTCAGCAAAAAAGCTAAAGTGGGAAACAGCCGGCACAAAACTTCCTCAAGCCAAACCAACGAGAGTTTATAAAGGGTTTTGTCCAGTAATGCATCGAACTGAACCTGCTAAACTGAAAACCGTTCAACCGTTTGTTTGTCCTTTCAGTTACTTTCTGTAGCAATCACCATTAGTGCCGATTTTATTAATGACTCATAGAAAATGCATTTGTGTTTCAGCCAAGGACAACCACTAATTTACTTTAGCGAACAACACAGGGTTTGGCTTTGAAAAATATTATAAATGAAATTGCAATTACATGAACAGTACGAACAGCAGCAAGTGGGATGCTCCTGCAATAGAATTCTTACATTTGATTTGTGCTATCAGGAATAATACAACGGCAGAGTTTTTTACAACGCTGGCTCATAGTTTTCTTAGGAACTAGTCTCAGTGACACTTTTGAAAAGCTCCTTAAGGCTGGAACATGCCAATCACAAATATAAAGGCTCCTGTTAAAACCCTCCTTCCCCATCCCTCCTCTATAAAATTAAAAGAGGCAAATGTTGAAAAGTTAAGGATTTTATTTTAATTGCATAGACCTGTAGTTATTATTTCTAATTCTAACCCTGAATTCCAATTCTAACCTGTCTCGTATGAAGGAATGCAGAGTGGGAGAAAACACTAATGAGTTTGTATTAAATTATGGTTTATCTCCTTTAGGACACACCAAGAGTATTTACAGGACTTCAGCTGAGAGGAAGCACTTTGTTAGTCTGCCTTGACTACATGACTTATTCAAGCTCCCAAGCACGTCAGGGCATATCTGAGCACTACCAATCACACTTGATCCCTGAACCCTCAAGGGGGTCTCTGAGTACTAAAATAAAACTATATATCCCAACCACCTGTTTCTTTAAGGGAATGCTGGAACATGACCACTACACCTCTGGAATACACTCACGTTACGTTATAGAAGAGCACATAGTGACAGGACAAAAAGCAATGGCTTCAATCTGAAACAGGGCAAATTTAGATTAGATTTTAGAAATAAATTCTTTACTGCGAGCATGATGAGACACTGGAACAGGTTACCCAGAGAAGTTGTGGATTCACCATCCCTGGAAATGTTTACAGCCAGGTTGGGTGGTCTAGTAGAAGGCGTTCCTGCCCATCCATGGCAGGGGAGTCGGAACTAGATGATTTTTAAGGTCCCTTTCAACCCAAACCATTCTATGATTCTGTGATTAGAATCTGTGATTAGAAGCATGGGTTAACACACTCCATATCATGTCCTCTGCAGAGGCAGGTCAGAGGACTTGTCCTGTTCTGGTTAACAAAGCAATCAGAAACACCAGATGTGTACTGGTGTACACATCTCTCATGCGAACAGCTCACCACTGAAAGCTCCAAACAGTCCTCTCCTCCTTATCCTCTCCTCCCTGCCACCTGTCACGACAGGAACGTGCTTCCCTTGACACAGCTCACGTGTGATGAGCAAGTCAAACTGTGAACCAATTTAGTGCATCACCACAGCAGTCTCTGCCAGGGGTACGCTCTCATGAAGGCCTGCCCTGACACACTTAAAAAGCTGCTTTGTGGAAGTCTGTTGGTGGCTTCTTAGCGGGCTACCAGGGTAATATTTGAAAAATTAGTCAGAGCTCCCAACTTCACAAGCAGAATCAATGCCAGACAGGGCATTACTTCAAACTAGAATCGTCTGGTGCCGCTACACCTGAAAGAAAAATGGTAGCTGTTTTGCTCAGCATGGTCTTCTGAAACATCTCATGAGGTGAAACCCTTACCATGAAAAGACAGTGAAACATCACTGAGGAAAGTTAAGGTTTTTTGTTACAAGTGCTTGTACACTTTCTCTTGAAGTTAGCACAATGGCTGAAAACCAACAGCTTCTAACACTGGTGATATACAAGTTCAGTGCTATGGATGGAAATGCAACAGTCCAACATGACTAAATTATTAATTTGTAGAGCTGGTCTTTATATAACAGCCACAACCTTGCTACATGATATTAGAAACTCTGATTTTGAAGGCTATCTTGCCATCTCCCTCTTTAACAGTTCCCGTAAGTGTTTGGGTTGGGTATCAATGACAACAAAGCCTGTGCAGAGAATGTTGCCCATTCATCCATCCCCACATCCAGCAGGGACTTCACTTGTTGTGTCACCAAGATGCAATTTTCATCTATGAAAGGCCTCCTACAGTTCAAGACTTCGGCATGATATCCAATACTGCAATACAGTTTTAACAGATTAGCTGTTTTCACTTCTGAGCAGCATCTGTCCAGAATAAAATGTGATTGTTGTTTTGTGTTTTGTTTTAAAAAAAAAAAAATTACAGCTGATTGGTTTCCCAGTATTTCCCTTTTTAGTTATTTCATGTTAAGCAGTGACATGCTTTTGAGTACAGGCAAATGGTTTCTGGACTACTGTGTGAGGATAGTCCTTGGATAGTGAGGGATGAACAGATCAAGGGCAGCCCTGCCAAGAAGGACTTGGGGGTGGTGGTGGATGAGAGGCTGGACATGACCCAGCGATATTTGCTTGCAGCCCAGAAAGCCCACAGCACCCTGGGCTGCATCCAAAGCAGTGTGGGCAGCAGGGCAAGGGAGGGGATTCTGCCCCTCTGCTCCGCTCTGCTGAGACCCCACCTGCAGTGCTGCATCCAGCTCTGGGGCCCCAGCACAGGAAGGCCATGGACCTGTTGGAGGCAGTCCAGAGGAGGGCTACTAAGATGTTTAAAGGGATGGAGCACCTCTCCTAGAATAAAAGGCTAAGAGAATTGGGATGTTCAGCCTGGTGAAGAGAAGGCTTTGGGGTATCCTAAATGTGGCCTTCCAGTCCATGAAGGGAGCCTACAAGAAAAATGTAGAGGGACTTTTTACAAGAGCATGTAGTGATAGGACAAGGGAAAATGACTTCAAACTGAAAGAGAATAGGTTTAGATTAGATATTAGGAAGACATTCTTTACTGTGGGGGTGAGACGCTGGAACAGGTTGCCCAGAGAACCTGTGGATGCCCCATCCCTGGAAGTGTTCATGGCCAGGCTGGATGGGGCCCTGAACAAACTGGTGTAGTGGAAGGTGTCCCTATCCACAGCACGGGGTTGGAATGATATGGTCTCTAAAGTCCCTTTCAACCCAAGCCATTCTAAGAATCTGTGATTGTAGAACAAAGCACTAAAGCAGCTTTCAGCACGTCCAAAGTTATCAGCTGGGGAAATTGGGGGCACAACACAGGATTTTTTTCTTTTAGCACAGGGTAATTCCTGTTGTACACACACAAAAAATATTAAGTCAATCCAGAAAGTGCAGCCATGAGAGAAAGAAGTTTCCCCAAACTAGTGATAGAAAGAAAGAATTAAAAAACTTAAAGGAGGTAAGATTGTAAACCTCATCACATTAGGTGCTAACAGCAAATATTGTAGGTTTCTATAATCAAACCTAAATAGCTGCAAAAATACTATCCACAAACTGTGCTAACCAGATTACTTGCATTGTGCCAGAGCTGCCAGTTCATTTCTTCTAAAATAGCTGAATTTGCTTTCCTTTTCTACAAGAATCACACATGTATAGTCTAAAGATCATGGGTGAACATGGAAGATTATCAAGCTCAGCTAACACCGCATTAAGGTTTACAACATTCAGCCAGGCTTGAAAAATATGAAGCAAGATTCCAGATCTTAATGCAAGCTGGTATGAATCCATTATCTATACCAGGTCTTCAGGCTATGACCATTTGATCTCACAAACATTTCTCAGTTTTTGATAGGTGTTCAGTCATTTAGCTCTTCACTATCTTCCAAAGGTCTGGATTTACCAGCCAGTCATACACTTTGATTTTAATTCATAATCTTTATTCAGCACTTCCTCTTGTGATTTCCCCAGCTGCAAGCTTCTTATCCTTAATACCTTATAAAACAGGTAAATCACAGCATACAGCAGTGATAAATCTGGTGCAGAGAAGTTACACATCTTCCCCACAGCACCCTTACTTTTCTACAACTTCTATTCCTCACACTTACTGGTTCTGTTCCAGTTACAGCATCGTTTCATTGCCTGTGTTCTATTAATGCATTCAACTGTTTACTCTGGGAGTACGAAAGATTGTTCTAAAAGATCATCATATAGCTTTTTAACTCTGTTATTTCCTTTTAGTTCAGCTTCTTAGATACTGAGTCTTTGAAACCCTATTTCTACTTGGATAAAAAATTTTAGAATTTGAAAGGAAAAAAACTTCTAAAATTCTTTATACGACAACCTGGCTGAGAAGTTCTTTATTTCCAAAGACACAGTTAATTTATGTTGTGCTGGCTGCATAAGCAAACAGACTGGACAAAAAAGATCATAGAATCATGGAATGTGCCAAGTTGGAAAGGACGCATCAGGATCATCCAGGCCAACTCCCAGACCTGCGCAGGACACCCCACAGGTCACACAATGTGCCTGAGAGCATTGTCCAAACGCTTCTTGAACTCAGACAGGCTTGGTGCTGTGACCACTTCCCTGGGGATCCTGCTCCAGTGCCCAACCACCCTCTGGGTGAAGAACCTTTTCCTGATACCCAGCCTAAACCTCCCTTGAGTCAGCTTCACGCTGTTTCCTCAAGTCCTGTCACTGGTCATGAGTGTGAAGAGATCAGTACTTGCACCTCCACTTCCCCTTGTGAGGATGTTGAAGACCACAATGAGGTCTCCCTGAGTCTCCTCTTCTCCAGGCTGAACATACCAAGTGACCTCAGCTGCTCCTCGTAAGGCTTTCCCTCCAGACCTCTCACCATCCTCATGGCCCTCCTTTGGACACTCTCCAATAGCTCAATGTCTTTTTTATATTGTGGTGCTCAAAACTGCAGACAGTAGTTCAGTCAGCAATCAGCTTTTCTCTGCCCCCCCATCCCTCCACCCACCTACCATATCAACACTTATTTAGGTAGTCAAATTCAAGAAAAAAGAGGGGAAAACCACTGCTGTGGAGACAGCATGTACCAGATTAAGACGATATTGTTAATGGCATCAGAATACAAAGAAAAATGATAACTGTCCTCTTAGGGTGCTCTGGTTAACTCTACAGAATGAGAGGGAAAAATCAACATATTGAAAATAAAAACCAAACAAATATTCTGTAGCCACAGAAAACAAAGAAAGAAAACTGACGTATACAGACACAGAACACATGCAAAAAGCTATTCTTAATGCAGTTTCTCATTAACAGAGTGAACAACAGAAAGTCGCTGTGGCAGGGGACAGTAGAGGCATGCCCACATACTCTTGCTGATTTAAGATCTACATTACTGTGATCGTTATGATGTCTACCAGATGATTGCAACACACAAAGCTTCCTGCGACACAGCAGGAGTCAGTCTGACAATGATAATGCTTTAAATAAATTAATGCCAAAGGACTCCACAACCACAGGCGACTGGCAACTGGATTCATGCATTTCCTAGATCAAACCTCTGGTGCAGGTCAAGATCGGCAGCAAAATTACGGGTAACTGACAAATGTGTGGTGGATTCTGAGAAAGAAGCTGCCGGTTTCAGTCCATTTCCTGACTGATGGACAGGTGTCTGCAATGCTCACAACAGTCACCACAACTGGCACCTCAAAGTGTCTCAGACAGACCGAGGACAGTGAAACAATCTGGCTCTAAAATGCAAAGCTCAAAGACCGCTATTACCCAGCCCTACCTGAATCAACTTCCACACAGAAATGGAGCATATGAGAAAACCCACCTTTACTTCTGGAACTATATTCCAGCAATTACTAACCCTCACGGTCAAAGTCTTGCTTACTTCCAGTCTGAATCTGTGACACATCATTTGCCAGCCACAATGACGTGCAGTTCTGATGTGGACTTCCCACATGGGGACCCACAGAATGCCTATCCATCCCTGCCCCTCTTTGGGGATGACACCTCTGGGACACGGTCTGAGCACCTGTTTGACAAGAACTCAGTGCTCCTCCCTCCCCCAGCACTCATGCTGTTCTCTTTCCTGCATTGCAAACAACAACCACTGCCCAAGGCAGCATAGGAAGCATTCTTCTTTCTACCAGTATTTAAGTCTGTGGTTGTGGGGAGGAATGATGAGAAGACTAAGGATGCTTGTGAGTTCAGCTGCTTGGACATGACTGTCCACCACAGCCTACACTTTCCAGAATGGGATGCAGCTGTTTTCTAACTGCTGCACAATCCACATCTACAGTCTATTTGGTTTGGGCCCACATTTATCTCCATATAACCACCCCCAGAACAGGGTTAAACACCTGGAAAATCCAGAGACTAACACCTCAATGGACCTGCAACCAGATTCTTCTGGCAAGATTAACAAAATTTACCTTTACGTATTTTACTTTGAGCAACCGGAACGAAAATTGTTGCCATCTGCAAACGTGCTGAGGGTGTACTCGATCCCTCTGTCTATGTCATTGACGAAGATATTAAACAGCACTGGTTCCAATACAGACCCCTGAGGGGTACCACTCATGACTGGTTTCCATCTGGGCATTGAGCTATTAACCCTCTGGATGTGACCATAAAACCAATTCCTCATCTACCAGACAGTCCAGACATCACATTCATCTCTCCAGTTTAGAGGAGGATGTTGGGGTGTATCCTGTCAAAGGCCTTATAGGAGTCCAGATAGATGACAACCTGGTGGATGGATCCTACAGGTCACTGCCAGACACGCTATTATCTAAAGCACACTTGGAGATGTGTTTCCCCATCTACCTTTCAGTGTCTCATATTCTAAACAGAGATTTTAAAACCTGAACTAACTGAGAAACAGAATAGAAAAAGCAGGTGGCAAGAAACCTAATTATTCTCCTCCGTTTATGGCTTTTGTGTGGACTTATAGAACATCTGTCTGTGAGTGTTCCACGGGCAGCCATCCAAAGTGCTCTGGAGGAGCCAACTTGATTCACTAAGGCTACTGCCCCTGTGCATCTGTGAAGCACACATGATGCTGCTGGACACTGCTCTTACTCGTTACATCTGAAATAACAAACCTGGCTCCATACGGCACGCACGCCTTTTTCTTGGACATGCTACCTGCTACCCATAGATATTGGTATCACAGGAGCTATAAACATGCATCTTTAAACTACAAAATTCTCATCAAGGTGGTTAAGATCCTGTATAACAATGCACTTCATTGGAACAACAGCCTTAGAATGCTCTCTAAATATATTTAAAAATTGGTTTTATTAGAGGAAAAATTTCCTTGAAACAGTTTACACAAAAAGAACTAAAGGGCAACATGGCAAGATAGTTCAGGCCAGATTTTGGCAAATTTCTTCCAGTGTAAATCACTTGAAGTCTTACAAACAACTCTGTGTCTTGCACTTATGCAAGCTGGCCATGTCTAAAGGTGTAAGAAGTCTCAGAATCCAACTGATTTTATGTTTACTTTTTTCTGTTATTCCAGCTTGAAAGTACTCATGACTTCCTAAGGCCAAACTTTGATAATGAGCCACCCATGAATCAGACATCTGTAAGAGCTTGTAAATGATGATGGAGATAATGTCCAAAACCAAATTTCTATACAAAAACTTAATTTTTAAAGTGTATCTCAGTAGGCACATGTAACCTAAACTAATATAATACTTCATTGTGAAACTCTTCAATCATTTTCTAATAGCTTACCAACTTATGAGGAACTGAAGCAACCTATACCCAAAACCTGCAGTATGTAAGTCACACAGGAAAGCACACTTTTTAAAAGGTACTGTGAGCATTTCGAACCACCATGTAAAAACAGTCTGTAACATCACAGAGAGGGGCAACGCCTTGAGCTACTACAGTGGAAATAGTTTTACAATCTGTAGCAAGTTAGCGTTCACTGCATAGACTGATGTTTGTTTCTACTTTTTCAGTATTGTAATCCTGACTATGAATGACAAAGTCAGATTGGGCACTTTCATTCTCTAACCCACCAGCACTGGGTACACAATCAGTACTTCTGATGCACCACTTTAAGTGCTGTATTCAGAAGTATTATTGCATCAGAACAGTCATTACTGAAACTTTAAAATCGGACAAGCAAGATGTGGGTAATTCATGACCTCTGAGAGCTAAAATATGCATCCGTATTCTTTATTCCATGGACAGTCAAAAAAGGCCAAATTCTCTTTGATAACATGCTACTAAAATACTACTGGCTTTTCAATGTCTAAAAACCCTTACCTTCCTTAGTGTGCACAGCAAGCTTTGTCTAATTAATTATTTGTAGCATTTCCTACAGGTTCCTACATCTCCTACAGAACTAGAGAATACTGGAGATAAAATACTGTTAGCAAAAGACAAAGGCAACTACTGCAGAAGCAAATGCAGCTTTTTGCAGGTGATCAGCATACACATGAAACAGGGAATCTCTGGGAAAAGATCTTCCCTTATCACTGCAATTGCATGTTTTGCAGTCTGAATAACGTTAGATGAATTTCTGAACACAAAAGCAATCCCTTTCCACGAGTGAAATCTGGGGAGAAAGGTGATGAGGGATACACATAGGGAAAGCATTCCTATTTGATTTCAGTGAACATGAGAACAATCCCCAAGCACAATGTGGACACACAAGTTGTAAACAAGCCCACCTACAACCTGGCATGGACGTAAATAACAAAGGAAGTAACAAAATCTAACAGAAGTTTCCTAGGCTCTTGTTCCTAAACAGAAGCATTCAGTCGCAAACAATCACCACAGTAAGACCATGACTGATAAAGTAATCAAAATTAGTTCAGCTCCAAACAAATGGAATTTGAAATCCTTACACTACTTTAGGAACTGGGGAGGAGTTTTAAAGGAGCTATACTGCATGCAGAGAAAATTGAAGGCACAGTTGGAAGCAGGGGTGATTAAAGCAAGTCCATCCTCAACCAGCCACTGCTTGTTCCCGTGCCACTGTAACTTTTGAGACACTGCTGTGAACCAGATTGGGTACAGATCTGGGTAAAAATAATCCTTCATGTCTTTTGCGGTGGTAACTAGAGGAAGAAATGGCGACCTGGTTATATTCAAACCACAGAAGCTCCCAGTTCTATTTACCATGCAGCCTCACAAACAGATGCACCGCCACAAGAAGCAAGGAGGTGGTGTGTGGGCTGCCAAAACTACCACCACCACCAGATGCACTGGCCTGAGGCTGTAGCTGATCTGTACCATAATCAGTCTTCCTAATTTTCTAATCATGATAAAACAAAATTCCATTCATTTTAAAGACCAGCACCCAAGAAGCAACGTGACATCTCCTTTACTCAGCACAAATGTTGATCTCGTCAACTAAGAGCACTCTTGAAATTCAGTCTGTTTCAGGCTTAACAAGCATCAGGCACAACACAAGTCAAATGGACAGTGTAACAAACTCAACAGCTAAAGCTCTGCTTCAGTACATTTATAAATTCAAGGTCAGCCTGGAGTTTACCATTACCTTGATACTGGGGTTGATTGTGACTACTGGGGACCCCTCTTGTTTGGCTTACCTATTGACTTGCCTGGGAGAAGTGGAAATTCTGTAGTTTAAGGACTGAAATCACTGGAGACATTTTGTATGAAGAAAAAGAAAAGCAGAGATTCCCAGCAGCATATGAGGGCTAACACCAACAACTGCCTTACCTACAATTTTGCCGTATTTCATGAGAAGAGGAATGCAGGGAAGGAACAAACGAATTTTAGAGGACAATAGTTCCTGACATAAATCAAATAGCAGGATTTTAAGACGTAGCAAAGCCCAGACAGACTCCCCTCCAAGGTAAGCTGGTGTAAAGAAGAAAGCATAGCATTCTAACAAAGGAGATCTGTATCCTGTTCCCAGCTCTTTCCCTGTTCAAGACGACACAGCAAATACAAGCCTTCAGATTATTTCCCTTCAGTAAAATAGGGAATAATACCTTATGTTGAAGTGTTGGAGACTACAGATGCCCTGCTATATTAGATGTATTATATGAGGATCACTGGTTCCTCCCACACTCCAAGCCTAAATAAGGCAATTTCACATAGAAAAGGACCCATGGGCAAACCCATCTGCCATAAAGACTCAAGGAAGGGGCCCAAGTACAAAGGAGGGTTAGTACTGGGAAAGGAATGTTGTTTTTGTGATGCTTAAACTCCACACAGAATGAAATTTACCTTTACTATTAAATTAATAACATAATCCCATTATTGTGTTACACAGATCGACACTGTAGTTCTCTTCCTCTGTCAGCTAGATTTCTTGTTGTTATAACAGCAGCAACAACAAAACCTGTGGCTGGATCCCAAAACTACAGCTTTCAAGAAAAGCAGTCTCAAAACGTCCATCACACAGAACAAAAAATTAACCCCAAGATGACTTTAACAGTCAACTGCAAAGTAAGGATTTACTGTGGAGTCCCCCACAACTCTTACCTCAAGCATAGGGCGGGCACTGTCATGGATGGAAAGAATGTGCGTAATGTTATTCTTACTCAATTGCTCTACATCTCGGGCATCTGTGATAGAGGGAAAAAAGGAAGATAATTTTTTTAATCTCTTGAAATAGCATTTCCATTGTTCATGTAGAAAAGTCGCTTATCATTGACACATTTCTTTTTGAAGCTGCATAAAGTCAGGCAAAACCCCAAAGGCAGCTGTTCTAGAACACCCTCATCAGAGTGGGTAACGGGAAGACACACTTCTAACTCCAAAACAAATTATATACTATATAAAGACCAAGGTTAAGTGACTCAGGAATGCGTTCTCAAGTCAGAAGTTTCATGTATTTTGCATCTGAAATATAAGTCTGTGCATGCCTGTGTGCAGGTGATGGCCATTTGAACACGCACTCAGAGCTGTACAAGAAATATCTGACCTCTCTACCCACAAATCCCCCTACAGGGGATACATTTTCACTTGGGAGACAGACCTTGTGATACCCAGGTCTGAGAGGCCAACCATATAACTTGAATTGAGCTCTCAACAGACAAGCCACGACAATAACAAGATTCTTACTTTCTGTGAACCAGTAGAGGAAAATGTGCATTTAGCCAATACATATGATAATTTTAAGTCTAAAGAGAGGTGATAAAGATATCAAATGTATGAAAAAGCAAAATGCTACAGCAAGGAAGTGCAGTTGTGAAAAGGTGGCTCCTAGACCTGTAACCAAGGAGTTTCAGACATTCAAAACTGGAAAGAAAACTGGGGCGACTGAAAATTTGATGCTAGATGTGGCAAAACCATAGGCTTGATTCTATGAGAAAAAAAAGATAAAATAGATTATCTGTCATCAGTGAGCAACTTTCCCCATACTAAACTATCAGCATGTCAGAAAATGACCTGAAAGAACCACCAATACAGGTAAAAGTTAGTTTGTGCCCATTTACTTTTTACCTTTTTGCTTGAGAATGGGCACAGCACACCATGGCAAGTACAGCAGTGGTTTTGTGATGTGAACACCTGCCTTTGAAATCTGCCCATACAATCTGTTCACATTAGCCTGGTTGCACACAAAAAAAAGAGCACTGACCACAAAGGTTTCAAACCGGCTCTCTCTAGGTACAAAAATAACAATAGCATCACCTGTATGTTCTTTATGTACGTGCAAGAGTTCAATTAGCATCTCTTGTGTCATCTTATCCACCTACTATAAAGTTTCAATGCCTTTTCTGCATCACAAAGGGGAGCTGGACATTTAATTATACTGCTCCATAGACAAGACCCAAGTGAGCACAGTAACAAGCAATAAAATTTGAACCTAATCCAATTATGAAAGCTTCTCTACAGCCAATAAAATGAAGAAAAGAGTCAAAACTGCAAGGATTTTACTCACTACTGCTCAAGCCTGCATGATCAACACAGATGCCTAATCCAGGAGAGAATTGACAAAAATTCTGTCTGAAACAGAATTAAAGCCTAGCTTCACAGAACAAATAAAATTTCCTAAAAATCTCAGAGCAAACACTTCAAAGAAAAAACGCTAATGCTTGCCAGGCGAGGTCTTCTAACCCACCTGACCTTCAGATTTTTTTAACAGTTTGTAGGACAGTCTCAATTCATTAGGGAATACCTAAGCGGACAAGGATTTGGAAGCCCAGAAACCAGTCTAAGCGTCCCTAAAAATCACTGGTTTCTATCTTGCAAGGACTAAGGGCAGACTTCAGAGCCTGGTGGCTGGAACTCATGGTGTTAATGTACACATAGCACAATGAGACCCCAATCTCTAATTATCAGTATCGCCTACATGGTAAGATATGCCTTGCCACACAAGGCAAACTGCTTTAAAAGAAGATATGATCCAAATTAAATGCTGACTGCTTTGAACCAGTATGAAAGGCCTAATGGATACAGTACAACTCAAAAAGACTGAAGTACCTTAGTTCTTCAGTTAACAGAGACTTAGGCTAAAGGAATTTCAGCAAATCAAACCTATACAGTGAGATTTCAGATATTCCTAGAAACAAGCTGGAAATGGCCATCCCAGACCTACGTCACAGGGTCCAGCCAGCAAGTCCTTAATATATTTGGGAAATAACCATTTAGATCAGTAAAGCAGAGGAGAAAAAGCTTCCCAGCTACTATCTGGATCTAAACTTCTAACAGTTTACAAAGGGGAAATTCCCCTGCTTCCCCAGCACCTGCCTTAAGTCTCCACAGATACTACAGATAAAGCTATTTAAACAGCAGTACAAATAAGATATCCTGTCACTCACAGTATCATACCATAAATAACAAAAAAAATTTAGAGGTTATGTAAAGAACCACCAAAAACCAAAAGAACCACCATCACCACAGCAATTCTAACTTCTCTGCTGTAGCACAGTGCTGCGTAAGCACATGCAGGCTCACATTTTGAAATCACAGCATGAAACACCTCATTTTCAAATGTTAAGATTAAACCTACCTATCGAAGCCCCTCCCGTGCATCCTCTAAAGGGTGCCTCAAATGTGGTATTATTCTTCACAACAGGTTACTTAACATTCTGTTTCACACAGAAAAATGCTTCTCAGTTGACGCAGATGCGGACTTTTGAGTTAAGCCTTTGGGAAACTCTCTCCTCACACAAAATGACACAATTCACACTGGGGAAGCCTTCCTCTCTCCCTCCCACATTTAGCCTATTTTCCCTCAGTTTCATACTATGACTCCAAGCTTAACCTCTACTCATGCAGAGAGCTGCAAACACTTAACTGCAAAAGCAATGCCAAAGTCATCAAAACCAGGGACCAGGGGCCTGTCAGAATTTGTTTCCCTGCAGCTCTGGGAAGCCTTACTGCATGGCTGGGGCGCAAATCACCTAGTGCAGTGTGCTTCCATCCCCCATCAGCAAAAGAGAGACAACACAGCTCCAACCACTCCAGTTAAGACACATCAATGACTGGATGACTCCAATGCTACAATGGTGAAGTCTCAAATGTACCTACAAACATTCTCTCCTACTTCAGTATTTTAGTGCCTCCACAGAAATGCAAGGTGAAGGATAAGGACTTCCTCTCAGACAAGGCAAGTCAGCCCAGTGCGTACAACAGTACTAAGTCTCAATCTGCAGATGTATAGAGACCACAGTTTTGTCATCACCAGATCTTTATTTTTTTTTTTATATAAAGCAAATTTTTGTCTACACTTTATTTTCTGCTTTGGAGAGAGCTAGACAGAGACAGCCACCTAAAGAAGAACCTCCTCTGCAGTGGTTCAGAGCACTAAGAGCTATTACTGAGAATGGCTTCCCATCAGGAGGGCTTTGTTCCTGAATCCAGTTATGTGCAATTACAGAGACACACACACAAACTGTGCACATGAACAAAAACTCCACATCTCCTGTCTCCACTTCACACTATGTTCTAAAACATATTTTGTCCCGTCTTCTAAGAAGGACCTTTTTGGGGAACAAGCAAAGGGGGGAAAAGAGGTCAGTACTCTGTTTAATGGAGTACAAATAAATTGTCTTCCTTCAAAAGGTGAACCTGGAAAAGGGAATGGTATCTCCATCCTCTCCTGTTTTCAGTACCTGATATAAAGCCTTAGGAAACAGAACTTCAAAAAAAATACTAAGCAGACGAGAACAGGAATTAGCTGACTCTAGAAACACAGCAGAACTACTTGGTGGGCATTGCCTTTTTATACACTTAGTAATGGGAAGGGCAGAAACTTTCCCAAGACTATCCAGATCATCCACAGCAACACTGGACTCTCTGGGGGAAATTAAACCTCATATTATGGCTTTCCCCTTCAGATTAAAAAGCCCCCAAATACTCCATGGAAAAAACCTTGAATGATTACAAACAAGGAAGAACACAAGTTCTTTAATATTCAAGGTAGAAACACTCTTGAGTCTCTGGTTTTTGCTACTGCCACACCTCTTGGTTTGGAAGCAAACTGAGCACCCATTAAGAATCTCTCATCAGAAGAAACAGATTTTTTTTTTTTTCAGACGTGCAGAGAAATAGGCTGTCCTGTCGATCCCTTAAGGAACAAAGCAACCATTTTTGTTGTGAGCACAGGTGACTTTCAAGGGATATCAAGTTTCCAGAGCAGAAGACAAGTGGACACGCAGTCCCACAATAAATTCTTTGTCTTTTGAGAGGACTGCATTTCATCTGTAAGGTACAAATGAAACAAACCAAATTTTCTCCAAAACCAGAGGCAGGAAGAGTTAACTTCCTCCTTCTTTTCCCTCATTTTTTTCTCTTAGCCCCCTACTCTCCCAATTGCAAAGAAGTAACTCCTCCTTCACTTTTCCCAGAAGAATTTCAAGACCTCTGTTTCCTTCTGGGCTTTCAGACCAGACTCAGTCTTGGTATTTTATACGGACGTCTATGGTTCTTCTTGAATTTTTCTGCCCTCTAGCTGTGCAATCTCAAATGCACCCTCTCAGGACCACACCACAATTTTCATGTGCTACTGGTGAGCTGAATCACGCTTATAGAGCCTGCAAGATAAAAAGCACTTGAACACATGCCAAGATCTGTGCTTGTTCAGGAAAGTTTTCCAGAGACATACTCAAGCCCTGTGGACTTAGGGAGATTTCAGGAGATACTTCAGTGCTTTCCATAATCAGCACTACATATAACTTTCTACCCTAAAGACCCTTAAGATGGTTATTAAAGCCCCTCTCAGTCTATGTGTTTAGAGGTTTGTGCAGCAGAAAATGAAACAGAAGCAGCAAGCTCAGCTCCCATTTCTGCCACAGGTTCATTTCAGAAGCTGTTCCTGGGCCTCAGTTTATCTCCCAGCCAAATGCAGAATTTGCACTGCTCTGCCATAGACTGTTAAGTTTATTAGGCCTAAAAGTTGAAATACAGCTGAATGGTGAATAATAATTCCCCAGTCAGAACAACTGCTGAATGCCTTCTCCAGACAAGAGCCCTCGAGAATTAGTGTTTAACATCTCAAACATCCCACTTTCAGTCAGCAGAAAGGCACCCATCTGGAAGAACTGTGCCTTTTCCCAGTCTGCCAGTGTTCCCAGAGGTCTCCCATGCAGCAGTGAGACAGAAGTGTGAGTAGGATGGTACTTTGATATAGCTCTGGAAACTTTTTATGCCCAGAGGCTCCCTGAGGAGCCACTGGGGAAAGGCTATCCTCCAGAGGGCAGATCAGAGCGATTTACAGGCATTCCACTGACTCAGCTTCAGGAGACGCTCACTCCTCTCCACCCCTGCTCGGGGACTGAGACAGTGCCCCAAATTCTCAGCCCTGTGTCCAGGCACGATGTAAAACACCAGGGATTCAGTGTTTCCTCCTCTTACGGGCAAGATGCAACTTTATTCAACTCAAGCTATTGGTCTTAAACTGAAGAATGGGAGACTGGTCAAAAATGCATTACAGGAAATAATTGTGTAAACCCCCGTCTTTACAAGCAGCTAGTCATTTCAGCTGCCCAAATCAGGATACTCTGACCAATCCCAACTGCACACACTGCTGCATATTTCTCAGTCAGTGATCCCCTTCGTGGCAGCCTCAATGCTCATTAGTCACTTTTTTTAAAAGTGCCACAAATCAGAACACGCCCCAAGAACATGGGGATTAAACTCCTCCAGAAAAATACACTGGTAATTAATCAACAACCTGTTCCTAAATGGGGTGGCTTCACTGCACAGAGAGCTTGTTGCAACTGCCCCTAAGCAGTCAGGCAAGGGGGTGTTGAGGGACAAGGGATGCAGAAAAGGCTAAGAATTTTAAAAGTATGCTCTTGTATTAGTGAAGTACTGCAACACCTATCTTTTCTCTTCCTCTCCAGGTATGGTAGCTTATCTGAGATTGTAACATGTACTTGTGACGGTAGAACGCAGTCATTAAATGCAGTATGAGCAAAGGCCATAGCAGTACATAAACGGCCGTTTTGTTTTTGTTTTTAATTAATTTAAAAAACAGACTCCATAGCACAAACACGGGGGTTAAAGTCAACTCACCTTTACTCTCTTTTATGGAGGTAGGCAGAAGGATTACACCCTCTGCTTTTTTTTCAGCGAGGTTCCCAGAAACACGGCCCACTTACAGCACCTCCACCTGCATACCTCTGCTCTCCGTGCAGGCGTGACCTGCCGTGCCATTCCAGGATCACTCCCAAGGCACGCGGAGAGCGCTCAGGGCAGCACAAGTGAGAGGGCCACAGGCCTGCATGGGCAGAGATGCTGACTCACTCCACAACCTTGGCCAACTCCCTTCCACTGAAAACAAAACTGCACCAGCAAACAGATGCTCCGGCTGAGTTTCGCTCCCCTGGGTGGACTGGCAAGGGCTTACCAGCGGGATGGCCACGGCGAGAGGGATGGATTGGGAGCCATGTTACCAGCACCCATCCTGCCCACCTTGCCAGACTACCTGAAACCTACAGGACTCCACTATCCAACATCCTCCCAATTCCACCCCTCGCCTCAATTACTTCGGGAACAGAAAAGAAAAAGAGGAAGCAACATGGCAGCGACCAAGTTGGTAAATTTTGTCATCAGACCATGCAGTGGTCCACCCAAAAGGCTTTCAAAACTACACTCTTGGCTTTATTTTCCTTTTTTCCTACATTTTTCATTTTTCTCCTTCCATTATCAGCATGAAATCATCTCCATCCTCTCATTTTCGTTACCATGGCATGATTAACTCCCTCACCATTGTAGCCATTGTACTTGTGTTTGTGATGTGGCAAAAGGCAGCTTTTAACTTCACATGTACCTCTGGGCTGCCTTCCAAAGTGATCAGCTCCACATCCCAAGGGCCACCAAGCACTGGATCCACCACATGGGTCAGCAGATCCAGAGGCAGATAAATCAGGCAAAAACCACTGAACTTGTGGGTTTCAGGATGGGGAGGCAAGGAAGGAAGGGTGGGCATGAGGGAGAGAGAAGGTGCAGCACCATCTAAATCCAATGTAGACGTTGCCAGTCTTAACAGACTGGGTGTAGTATCAGACAGCCCAGGAAGGACAGGATATCTCAGGAGCCTGTGTGAGCCCTGCTTTGCTGTTTTACCCAAGCATAGGAAATACAGGGTCTACATCTATCGAAACAACTGTACATGCACAACTGGTTTACATCTGAGTAGGGACTGTCAGCCAGAGCTGCAGCTAACAGAGTGCTTTGAGAACAGGCCATTTATTCGGATGTCTACATAAAGTTTCCTGTGTTTTCTAAATGTGTCTGTTTCTCTGTACATAAAAAATAAACCACATGCATAAAGGAAAAAAATCCATAGAAACTTACATCTGCAACAGAGACGGTGTGAGTATCAGTGGTCAGGCTGCAACCAGCAGACCTATCAGTCTCACAAGCGGTGATAACAGAACTCTTCAGAAGTTGTTATAAATAACCAAAATAATGAAAGCAATGAGCGGGAAGCATAGTAAGCCTTTACTTATAAGGAGGGCTTGCAATAAGCCTTACAAAGAATCTGACTGGCTCACAGGCTTGCCTGCCAAGCATGGGAATTGTTTAAGGCAGGCCAATGTTTAAGAATTCCAGCTGAAGCATGCTCCGAGGAGATGGTATTCATTTCACTTTTCTCCAAGTAGTTGCAGCACAGCACACAGACTAGAGAGCAAACAAGTTCTTCTTTAAGTGCTACCAGGTGAACCCAAACATGAAGCAAGATGGGGTTAAAAAGCTAGAGATGCCAGAGAATTCTGAGCGCCTGCAAAACAACCGTAAGACCCCTGCTAAGTAATCCTAGAGATAATGATAAAACTAATCTTACCTTTAAAGTTGCCAATGAACAAGCCAGGCAGAATCTGTGAGAAAGAAATATAGTATCAAATATAGATATCTTGTGGTAAGACAATTTGACAAACTTCAATTTGCATACAGGATGGAACATACTACTTTAGCAGACTATTGTCAAATGCAATCTAAAACATGCTGACAGCATTTCATGCCTCTTTGCAATCTTCTCAAACCAGATAGCTCTAGGCATGCTGAGCTTTGACAGCATTCCTTGGCAGACAGGGGCAGTTAATCACGGGGACTCTAACTTAATGGAGGCTCTCCAAGGACAGCAAATGTGGTTTACGAATTATGAAGCAGGCCTTGCAACACAGCCCTCCCCTGCCCTCCGCAGCAGGGTAAGAGTTACCCTCATGGAACTAATGATGAAACTTCACACAGCTAAGGTGATTTGCCTAAAGTTGCTGAGGAAGCTGGACAAAGCACTGCAAAATGACATCCTTCGAGGCTTTTGAAGTGCAAAGCCATGCAAGTCAGGGCTGCAGCACTGTGGGGCTCTTAGACGAAATCACTGCAAACACCAACTTGTGTGTTCACATAGAAAGGAGCTGCTGAAAGTCCATGAAATGCATGTTTCTCTCCCAGATCTACCCACTCACCCCACACTCCCAGATGCCTGCATGGGTCTCAGTTACAGGACATTCTTTAACTGGGGAGTTTCAAGGTCTGCCCAAGGACCAGCATGTGCATGCATAGACACAGAGGCGGGTGACACTGTAGTGCTACCCCTCCCACCCTCTCATAACCCTCCCAGCTTGGGAACATCAGCAAGGGCATAAAAAAAAAAAAAAAAACCAGGCACACCGAACACACATTTTTGGCCAAGATTTTTGTTCTCTGCCACCTGAAGTGTCTGACTCACACCCACATCCTTTGAGGAGATCAGAACTGTGGTGGTGAAATCGTATGATCCATTTTTCTTCAGTCCATGCTAAGCATACCACTAATACAGATATCTCAGCACTGACTTCCTATAGCCTTAGCAACACCCCAGTGTCACCACAACAGCAGCAACAGCCTTTCAGGCACAGCTATTTAAAGGGAAAACTCCACCCATTTAGCTCAATCCGGCAGCTGTGAAGTTACGAAAGTCATTAAGGACTTTTCATCAGGGATTATTGCCACAGCCTCCGTTTCACTACAGCCTTCCTGCTGAAAGGCGACCATGCACAGGTTAGCAGGGCCAGCAGAAGAGCCTGTAAAATAGCTTCTGACCTTCCCTAACTTCAGGGCTTTCCTCTGATAAAAGCGTTGTGTTCGCTGTTATTTACGAGCCTTGCGGGAAACAGAAAGGCTGCAGCACCTCTTGCACTCCTTGCAGCTCTGGTTTGTGCAAACATTCCTCCCTTTAGGCTTTGCTGGGCGATTGCTCTCTGCTGTGTCACACCATCTCTAAATACAGAGCTCAATTTTCCCCCTCAGTTTTGAAAGATGTGTTCTCTGGGACCCTTGCTGTATCTTGCTGCTTATAGACCCTTGCTTGCAAATTAAGGGCTGATTGATAGCACTGGCTCATCAAGAAAACAGTTCTTTAGTCTTGTACAAACAGGCACCTGTACATTTTGCAAAGATAGACAGCTTTCTCCCTTTTCCTTTCCTCTTCATCTGTACAAATTCAACAATCTTACAAAGACAGAAAAATCCCCAGAGCAGTTTTCAATGCCAGGGTATCATGTAGGGAAAGGAACCTTTACAACATCCTGCTGTCCCTTTACATGTGCACAAGACTCTTGGTTTCAAGTGACAATTCAATATTTCAAGCACTCTTGATGACACCGCTAGATGTGCAGCTCTAATGCTGCATCCCAGGCTAGGAAAAAGAAGCCTGTAGCTGTTCCAGAGAAGGACAGTACTCAAGAGTCATTGACAAAGAGGCCAAATTCTGCAAACAAAATCATGTTCTAAAGCAAAAGGGACTCAAGTCATGAATGAATTTCACCAATGAGATCACCCCAGTGAGCTCCCTCAACTTAAGAGTAAAAAATGAAAAAAAAATGAAAAAAGCCTTTCTGATATTTTAAAATAGCTGTCTGGTATTTCCTATCTGCAGCACAAATCTTCTATCACACCACCACTGCTGTAGACTATAGCATTTTAGACTCCAAGACATTATTTCTGCATCAAATGTGCATTCTCAAGAGAGAATAAAAGCTTAATTTCCAGTCACAGTCATTAAGCTTTGACATTAGAAACTAAAGATACTGAGAAACACTGGGGGGTTGCAGAAATGAGGTTTCTTGTTGGCAAAGGAGGAAAAATCCAGAAGTCTGCATTTGTGCATCATGATGCAATGCTGTATGCTAGATAGGTAATTAGGACACTGTGCAACCAAGGACAGATGTTACCCCTGTTGTACTAGTCATTCTAGAAGCAAGAAACATTACTATGGGTGAAAGCTACCTGGAAAGAAGTGAATCTTCATGTCATGCTGACTAATACTTCAGCACTCGACTATGGCTGGGAACTTTCAGCTGTGTCATCTCACACTGTCTTCAGCAACTGCAGCTCCAGGCCGTGCAAAATGAAGGCTGATGGCTGCTAGGGGCGTGTGAGAGAGAAGGGGTGGGAGTCAGAAGAGTAGAAAAATAAGGTGGTTGTTTTTGTGAACTTCTCAACCACTGCTTTATGAATAAAAACAGTAGCCTCTTTATATGATCCGAAACACTGAGAAAATGACCACAGAGTAAGTAACTGATGCAGAAGAATGCACGACCATGGAAAAAGGACACCAACGCCTGTCTTCGTTTGTACCTCACATGAGAGCAGCTCATGTTCTCCATCTTGCACAAAGACAGAGCCCTGGAACAGACAATAGCTGCTAATGCTTCTGTCAGTCCTCTCTGACAATACACCTCTCTGGAAAATGGCTTAAAGGGCTACTTTGCTGCTGTTTCCTATATAGACAAATGCTTATAATAAAGCATCTAACTCCTTGCCCAACACTGCTTCTAGATGTGTTAGTACTGATGGGCACTCTGGAGAAGTTCATGGGGCTTTCTTAGAGATGGCCAGGCACTCTAAAAGGAGAAGACAAGCCTACCTTTGTCCAGTAGTACAGGAGAGGGGCACACATCAGGGAGGGGGATTTGCTGCTGACATGAACTGGCACAGCTTCTTTGACTTCCATAAAATTGGCTACCTCAGCTGTAACTAGCCACACCGGTTCAAATTTCTTATGAATCCGCTCCTACAACAAATAGGGCTTATCTGCCCTTTTTGTAGAGATTACACTCGAACCTTCTGAAGAGTTTACATGAGTAACTGTCAGTTAAAGTTAACAGCACTGAACAACAACTAAACCCCAGATAAAGCTCTTCACCAAGATCCTGTTCACAGATAGTCAAATCTTGTCACCATCTCAGCCACTAGACTTCAGCTCCTGGAAAACATCTTTGTGCATTTCAACCACAGACTTCAACCTGAACTTTGAATACAAGTCAGACATTAAGCACAAGACAAATCAGACCACCCAAACAATTTCCTAAGTCAGACCCCATTACTCATCCTGTAAAACATACATCTTAAAAATATAAGAAAAAAGGTGAAGTACTGAAAATTAATACTATCCAAGTCAATGCACATTCACAAGTCAATTCTCCTTCTCTGAACATAATAAGAAAGGTACAGAAGAACAAATGCTTTCAGTTTAATTTGGGAAATGTCAGAAGGCTTGGATGGGCTTTAGGAAAAAAACTAGACCAGGCTAATTTTACAGAGAAAATTAGCAACAAAAGACAAACCCCACCTAAAAAGACTGCCAGGCCTCCAGCCCTTATCACTCTAGTGGCCACATAAAGTCATGTGCAATTGCTATTTGCTATGAAATACATCAGTATCATGGGACAGAAAAATAAGGAGGGAACCATGCCATTGAGAAAGTATCAGCATCCAGAGGCTGTAGCAGTCCCTAGAGCTCTTTCTTACCACACCCATTACAGGTCATCATTAATCCTCTTCCCTTGGCATCAGTACAAAGGGATTCCTTAAATGAAGTAATCCACCATCAAATAAGCTGATTATTTTCTCCTACCATCCATAAACAGCTCCACCACAAAAAACACACTTCAGCTGAAAACTAAGGAAATTTGTATTGACTGACTACACTGAGTCAAGCAAATACCCCCTACATCTGCACTGAGGGCTCCATGCTTCCCCTTGCCCCTCCAGCTTTACCGACTCAAGATTAGAAGGAAGAGATGATCCAGGGGCACATTCTGAAGGTGGCAAGTACCAGACCAACACGTGGGACCCCAACAAAAATAAACCCTGATGGCGAGTACCCAACATGGCTGTAACCTCCTTAAAGGAGCCAGCCCTTCCCAAAATGCTGAACATCTCAACCTCTTGGATACAGCCATAAGAAAGGGGAGAAAAATCCAAGTAGTTTTATGCTTGTCCTGAAAGCTCTAGTTGGTACATGTCAGGGCAGGATTTAACAGAATTAAAATGACCAAATTGGCCAGTCACAGATTGCCAATTCCTACCCACATAGTATCACAGTAAAATGTAACACAGCTTCAAAGGGCTGAGAGTGGTCCTTTTGGCTTTATTTTTTTTCTCCCCAGATTGCAACTTAAGCATCTGATATTGGGTCCCTCTAAATGTTCTGATAATTTCAAAAATTCCAAGAAAAATACTACAAATATACCAGAAGCCTAAAAGGAGACTTTCTTAGCTGTATTTCTTCCTAACTGGCCAACAGAAGGCAAATATCAATGAAGGCTAATATTACAGCAATATCCCCAGACTTTGAAAGCAAAACCTGAGAAAAGGACCAAGGGAGGTTCTACTTCCTATGCACTAACTCAATTCCTCAGCAGCCAGATCTTTTCCCTGCTGAAGGTTTCTATTTCAATGTCTCTACTCAAAAGATGAAAAGGCTTCCCCTTCCAGGTGGCACACTAAGCACTCTGGATGTTCATCAATCTGACTCCCAGGGCCAAGGATGTCAGACTGGGACAACATGTGAGCAGCTATTTCTAGCTCTTCTCCTCCGCTTTGTCAGAGGCCACGCACACAGCAAAGCTACTCCCAAAGCACTCAAAGCAGGATGTAAGACAGAGGAGATGACTCAACTTCTGT
The DNA here is from genome assembly GCA_013397865.1 of Struthidea cinerea. Taxonomy (NCBI): domain Eukaryota; kingdom Metazoa; phylum Chordata; class Aves; order Passeriformes; family Corcoracidae; genus Struthidea; species Struthidea cinerea. The sequence continues at coordinate 51,606 of VZTI01003658.1, read as the reverse complement.
TCCTCATAGTAAGCTATGTATAAAAGGCTAGTTACCACCACACTTTCAAACCTGGGTTTTAAACAGGCGAAGATACTGAGAAAAATCACAGTTGTCTCTTGACAACCACCATGACATGCCAGGGGAGTCGGTGCGTACAATAAGCCCCCTACTGCCAAAAGGCCAACACCCTTTGCAAAACAGATCCATCTTCCTTCCTCACTGCGATCTCCACTGGGGCCGAGCGCTTTCCTGTCCCACCGGCACCGGGCCCAGCCCTCCAGCGACGGCCCGCGTCCAGAGGCTGCTCCGTGCCCTCGGAGCGGAGCGAGCTTTGGCCAAGTGACACGATTCAGTGCCGCGCTCGCTGACAGCCCCATGCCCCGGGTCCTGCCGCAGGTCAGGGGATGCCGGCTCTGTCCCACGGCAGCCCCCGGAGCTGGGGGACAGAGCGAGCACTGAAGCCCGGGGCCGGGGCGGTCCTCGCCGCCCGTCGGGAACTCGCTTTGCCCGGGAAGGGGAAGCCCGGGCGCGCATCACCGAAACCAGGGCCCCCCTCTCGCCCGCCCGCCCGCGCTGCGGCTGGGGAGGAGGAGGCGGCGCGCCCCGAGGGAGCGGCGCGGCCGCGGTCTCCGTCCCTCCGCCCTCGCCCCGAGGCGGGGGACCCCCAAAACCGAAGGGAAAAGCCCTCTTGCCCTGGCCTTTGTTCCAGGAGCGGGTGCCCGCGGCGCAGGGGCGAGACAAAGGCGGGGGCGCCGCGGCATCCCGCCCGCCCCGAGGCGGGGAGGGACCGTCACCCCCGGCTCCGCTGCGCTGGCCCGCGCACATGCACTCGCGCACGGCGACAACGAGCGGCGTTACCTTGTTCATCCCATTCCCCATGGCTTAAGCGACCCGCACGCCAGCACCGCGGGAGAAGCCGTCGGCCGCTGCTGCCAG